>VXBJ01000606.1:951564-1035342 GCA_013400055.1 Nycticryphes semicollaris
GGGGGGAGGGGGGTGACGGGGGTGTGTGTTCGTTGTTTGTTGTTGTTGTTGCTGCTGTTGGCAGGGTTGAGACCCGCTGCCACAGGACTGGGTGGCCTGCGTGGCTCGGCGCTGGCTGCACGACACCCCCCTCGTCCCCCCCACGGCAGGTTGGCTGTCTTCGTCCATCCAGGTGGAATAACAGCGTGTACATCCCCGCTGCCCTGTAGCAGCAGGGAGCCTGTCTCAAGAAGCCGAAGGCGTCCATCATACTGATTTAATTCGTAAAAAAAAGTCTAAACTTTCCAATCTCTCCAGTTTATGCCGTACAAAATAAGTGTGGTCTTTTTTGCCTTCTGTTCTGAGACTATGCATTTATTATTATTATTTTGTTGTTGTTGTTCCCCCCCTCCCTCCTTCCCTGGCTGTTTTCTCTGTGCGTGCCAGCAGCAAGGCAGCCTCGTCTGATGCACAGGGCAGCGTCGTGCTGTGGGATCACAGGCAGCATCGCCGGCACCTGGCACGAGCGTTTCCACCTTTCTTGCCACCCAAGGTTCTGTCTCCACGCTGTCCTTGCCTTCTTACGGCAGGAGCAGCAGCGTGTTTGTGCAGTGCATCGGGTTGATCTGACCTAAATTAAACCTAACCTGACAAAAAAGAAATAATAAAGGGGGTGTTTAATTTTAACCCGGATTTTTCCCTTGGCCTGAGACAATGTAAGACTGTGGCCACAGGAGTTTAATTCATGTTTTCTGTGCGCCTCCTTGGTGGCAAACCTGGTTTCAACCTCTCCTTTGTTTCTCTTCACTCGCTCCTGACTCAGTGCTGTGCTCTAACAGCTGTACCACTAACAGTTTGTGGGGCGGTGTAGTAGATTGGATTAGCTCTGGATTCAAAGAAACCTCCTCTTTTTAGGTGTTTTCCCACCCAAGGTAAAAATGTCACTGGAACCATAGTCTTGGTCTGTGTAGTTGAATCTGTACCCAGATCATGGGAGCACTGGTATTGGGTTATAGTGGGTGCAAGATCAAATCCATATGCTATCCTATGTAATTGTATAACTAAAAAGCTTTTATTTCTTGTTACTTGTGCTTGCTACCCTGGAAGAGGTTGTATATGCATTTACTGAGACCTTGGTGTTACCACTGCCATCGGGACAATGATAGTGTAAGTCAGAAGAAAGGCAAATAAACCACTCTTTAAATCAAACTTCCTTTGCAATTTTGACCAAACCGTGCTGCCCTCTTTGCAGGTCTGATACATTCTCAGGTAACAAATTGAGAAGACTTGCTGGCTTTAGGTTTTAACAGCAGTAGTTTTCGCTACACCTACGTGGCTGGCTGGTGGTAGCAGCAAGGGAAAGGAGCTTCCCTCCACCTGCTTCACCCTCCCCTGAAAGTCCATGCCTGTTCTCTGTTACTAGTTCGACCTGAGAAAGTAGTTCTTTCTGAGCCTTTTTCTCAATGGCTGATGTTGTGAAATGTCCTGAACTGGTACTTTCATGCTGTAAAAATGTACCTTGTGTTGAAAGTTCTGCAGTGTTTAGTGAGCTCTTGTAAATGTGTGCTGGACTTACTGCCGGGTGGTGCTATTCAGCAATGAGACTTGTGTTTGGAAGTATTAGCTAATTAAAACATGGGAATTGTGAGGGCGCTTGGTCGACTCCTGGTGAGCAGGTGGCTGATTTCACAGCACGGGGAACATCATAGCACGGAGAAACGATACAGCTTGTTTGTCACAGATTTTTCTGCTCAGAGGAGGGGGACAAAAGGCAGCAAATGCAACTCCTGCATGGCAGAGGCATCCTGAGCTGGCCCTGTCTCTGTGTGATTCTGGTTATGGATTTACAAGACAATACCTCTGTCCCCTGATTTGCTCAGGACAGCAGCTTGATTTTACCTAGAAATGAAAGGTTTTGAGACCTGATGATGCTGAAAAATCTGTAGTTCTGCCTGTTGTGGAGGGGTGTCTCCCCAAATCTGCGTGTGGCCTGACTCTAGCTCCAGATAGTTTCAGTTCCATCCTGTACCTGAGCTTGCCTTGTCTTCCATCACTGTGGGAGGACAAGGTCATGGCTTCCTCTCTGGAGGGCTGTATCCCAGTGCAGAATGTGGCTGTGCCCTGCCTTCCAGCTGGGGAAGGATCAGCAGGGAGTTACAGCTGTCTTGTGTGTTGCTCCGTGTGCTTTTATGCCACTGCTACTTTGGTGTATTCAGCAGTGAGATACTTGGACATATTTCACTGCTGCCAGCTCATTCTCAGAGAAACTGAGGCAGAACTGCAAGGCTGGAGAGATAAGGTGAAGGTGACTTCACTTGGCCATCATTGCCAAGATGGCCAAGACGGGGCAAAGACTTTAATGATGGTGAGGTTTGTGATAGTGATCAACCTCTTCAACTTCTTCTGTCCTCTGGAGACAGGGCTGGATTCAGGGTCAGCTTCAGCTGGTGATTCTGTAGGTCCAGGAATTGGCTGGCTCCTGGGGTTCCCAAACTCAGTGGAATATTCAGGGAATTTTGGAAATCTCTGTATCTGCTCTTCAGGGCATAGAGAGGATGTGAATCTTGTTTCATGCATCCGTTGGGAAAGAGCTGAGCTGGTCTTAGTGGCTCCCCTTTAGAAGGGGAGATACTTGTGCTGTTAAACATTTTTCCTCTGTATCTTCTGGAGTAGCGTGTTTGCCAACAGGCATGGACCTGCATGATGATAAAAGAGCCACAATGAAAACGTTCATAGAAGAGAGTAAAAAATGTGGGAACTTTTATTTCTTTACATTTTTTGCCATTGTAAAATTTGAGTGACTAATTCGTCCTTCCTGAGAGTTTTGTAGTGGCTCTAAAATGGACTTTAAGGATGTTGAACGTGATGCAGGAAATGGGAGAGGCATGGCTCCAGACACGGGGAGACGTTTGGCTCGGGGAAATCTTTCTAACAACAGTCTCAGCCTGTTGCCTAACAAAATGTAGTTGTAACGTTAGAGAGCTGTTGGGGGGAAAAGGGTGATATCCGCAGGTTCTTGACTTTTCCTCCACACCCAGCAAATTCTTAGAAGACGTCTTAAAGCCTGTGCTCCCAAATCTGAATGGGTAGAAATAATAATAATAATAATAAATAACCACCTACATTGTTTAGAGGTTTTTATCCTTCAGTAATCATGCATATATTGAACTCATTTGTAGCAAATCCAAATCCACTGCAAGCATCTTCTTGCAAAGACTTCTGGACTCAATAAATCAATTTTACTTTTTGCTGCCAAGATGAAGGGCTCACATTTTTAAAGGAATAACCACAGACTTAATTTTCTTTCTGTTCACGCTGTTGAATTATTTTTGTTCTAGATCTTTCAATTTAAGTTATTTGGATGACACCTCAAAATCGAGTTCTGGGCAGTACCAAAGTGGAAGCCAGAGGCTGCCACAGCGGGCAGGGGTGTGAGAACAGGAGGAAACATAACCAATACTGAGAAATACTTTGGGCAAGAGCAAGGCCCTGTCTTGTTGCCAAGTGGGGTGATTGTCAATTGTGTGGATCGTGAGAAAGGATTTGTCCTTGTTTGATCCAAATTCTGACCTGAAATAGGTGGCTGCGGCTTGTTATTTACATAAGGTCTGAGTTTCTCCGTGTGTTTTGGCAGTCTCCGCAAGGCAAGATAATGCAAGTGGAGATGAAAAATGGTTGTTTGCTGGAGTGGAAATGCACCAGAGACAAAGTTGGTCTTTAAATTATATTAGGCATGAAAAAGAGGACTAAATCCTGTTATCTTTTTTTGCTCTAAATCTGAAATAACTGTTCCTTTGAGGCCGTTATTTTGGTATAGATGTGCTGTAAGAGGGGTGGCAGACATTTCCACGTCCTGTTGCAGCTTGCCTTTGCAGCACAGTAGACTTTGACCCCGGCTCTGTGCGAAACACCAGTGTATACAGATGTATTTCAGCTGCTCCTCAGTTCCTTTTACTTTGCTGCCTTTCTGCAGGAGAGGTGTGACCATTCCTGTCTGAGGACCCCCTTGTAGTGTTTGTCTGGAACTCTTATTTTAGTTTAATCTAGATATTGTCCCTCCAATGTATTTTTTTTATATATTTATATATATATATATATTTTTTTTTTTTTTTAAACTGATGGCTCCAGATATCTGCACTTATCTTAATCTGTCACTAACTCAAGTGCTGTTTCTGTCCTTTTCATACGCCTCGGGGCTTTCCCTGTTACCTTCAGCGGGGGAAGCTCAGACCTTTACACAGGCTGTGTGTTCACAGCCTAACCTGCCTACCTGTTAGTCCCTTACATAATATTCTCATTATCCATCTTGACTGTAAACATTGTAATCCTTTTGCTTCTGCATCGCAGGTTCAACAGTGTGGCCACGCTCTTGATTCATATACTCACAGCAAAGCCTCCATCTGTCTCATGGATTATAGATCTAAATTGGTAACTATCGCTCGCTTGCAATATTTATTAGCAGTTATGTTAATTGCTCACGCTGTGCTTTCTGCTTCTGATAAATCTCTCTTGTAGTACTAGTGTTTGTGTAAGACTCCTGAAGGTCGCGACCTTATTTCCTTTATAAGCTTTATTCTTAGGATGGCATGTGCTGGCTGTAAAAGAAAAAAAATAATAATAAAAAAATCGATTACTCGAGAAATCTGATTGAGGATTTAATTCCTGAAAAAAAAAAAAATTTTTTTCAGATGATGGAACACTTAAAGGAGTGAGCTTTTATAACAGAGAATTGACAGACATAGATGTGTAATTTGTGACTGGGGTATTTTTAATGTAGATGCAGTTTTTAAGACTTTGGGGGCGAAGGGGAACTCCACAAGGTATTAACTGTTTTAAAAAGAAGTTAAGCTGCATGTCAGTAATGTCTCTCACAGATTATTGCTAAGCTGTAAATAGTAGAGATGAAGAAATCTCTTTGGTTTAGCTACTTTTTTGTTTCTTCTCTACCATGTAACTTACAGAATAGTTTCCACAGTCTTTTTAGCATCATCAGAACTGTCTACAGTGCTCCTGTCCTATGTTTCCATAAGAGCCTTGGCAGATGTATGGTCTGTTTGACTTTAGCACAATGTACGTGGGTGTTGGTTGTTTGTTTTTTTTTTAACTTCTACCTTTATTTAGCCTCGTTATTTCTGCTTTTACTAAATGAGGTTATATAGTAATCTCTTTTCTTCCTTCCCCACTCCTCAGTGCCTATGGGTAGCCAGGAGTCTGACGGGTACAGCTGTGTTTGTGATTCTGCCCTCTCTTGTTGCCTGCTGTGACCACTTACTCCTTCTAGATTGATAGTTGTTAACTTCCTTCTTGGTTTTCTCTCCGTTGGCTGATTGTGAGCACTGGAACTCAGGAGCAATGAAATGGAAGTTAGTAAAAGGAAGTTTGAATCTGAAACAAAAGAGTGGCTTAGCACTGGTGGCTCTGTGAGGTGGTAAAATCCTACGTCAGGAGGAACAGCAGAGGCTCAGTTCCTGAATGCTCACAGAACAAGGCTGGACCCAGTAGCACAGAGTAGCATCCTCTCAAAAGATATTTGACTTCTAGAAATACAGAGGGGCAGTTTCATCCCCATCTGCTCATCTGCCTAATAAACGAAACGTGTGTGTGCTAGTGGCTGGTGATGAAACACTTAAAAGGTCACGTTTAAATTGCCACTAGTCCTGTATAACACAAAACGTATGTAGTTGGGAGCCAAAATTATAAAGGCTTGAATTTGACTTTTTTTTTTTTTTTTTTTTTTTCTGGAAGCAAATGGATGGCAAGATAAACCTGTTGATTTCTAGCCAACACCATCAGCTTTAGACAGTTCATATACCACTTTTCACTGAAGCTGGCTGTAGGCAGTAAATACTGCGGAACTGGGGCAGCAGTGACCACTTCTAGTGATGTGTAAAAGCAGTAATCCTTTGACGGTTTGTGTTGCATTACAAAACAGCTTGATTCTTCACCGTGATGCTGGTCACAAGTCAAAGGGCATAGCTGTGTGAAGCCTTCTATATGACACATTTTGCGAAGTACTGAAAGCAGCGAAGACTGGTTTCCCATGGAGGTATCTTATGGTGATAGGCTTCGTTTTTTTCTAAACTTCATTAGGCCAAAATAGAAAATAAAGGCTGAGAGACACCTTGACTGAGGAACATATTCTTTGGTGTCCAATAAACTCTGATTAAGAGTTTATTGCTTTAGAGCTTTTGTAGCATCAACCTCCTCCTATGTGGTTTTTCTATCTAATAAAAGACAAGCTCACACTGCAGGCTTTTTCCTCAATAGGGAAACAATAAAGTATCTTATAGCTACATAACTGCCTATTCTTGCAAAATTAGCTGGAAGTGGATGTATTTGAGACCTTGTTCCCATCGCTAAAGCATGTGGGGAGAACAGGTTGTCAATATTACTGTGCTCTTAGCCACAAAGAAGTGGGATACCCAGGCAAAGATGATGCGAGGTCTCATACTGAAGTGTTCTCAAGGACAGCTTTTTCTTCTCCAGTGTAATGGGTTTTCTGTAATGTAGCTAAATCTTTCCTGCTACAGGTATTTTCTCAAGGACTATTCCAAGGCAGGCAAAATGGAAACAGTCACCAGCCTTTCTTTTGCATGCTGTGTGCCAGTCGTGTCTGACGTGGTTTTTGGTGACACAGCCCTGGTTAGCCTGCACGTGCTCGTAAAGCAGCAGAGACGCTGCTCTGCTGCCGTGTGCGGAGACGTCCGAAGCGAAGTGCATCTGTGTACCCAGAGAGCAGAGGGTCACGCTGCCAACTAAATGTCCTTTCACCAAAGAGGGAATCAAATTCTGCTGAGTTGGATGGGAGCTGCCCGACATCAGTGTGTTGTCACCTTCTTCCAGGGTTCATGTTGAGCCTCTGCCAGGTGCCAAGGGCCTGCAGGAGGCGGGATTTGGTGGACCTTTCTCTCTCAGTAGCATAGCAACTGCCATCACTTCCCACCGCTCGGTCCCCTCCACCTGGCTTCCTCAGCTGTGCTGGACTGGGGACTGGACTAACTTTTAAAAACAGGAGAAGTTGGAGGAGGCTTTATTTTTAACTGGAATCTCTTTGTTCTGTGAACCAGCTCTCTACGCGGTCCTCAGGACTGGCATAATTAGGGAGTGCTGGGAGCAGGGGTGGGACAGTGAGTTGGGAAGGGGAAGGGAGGAGAATCAGGAGGAAAGGTCTTGCTCGTTCCTGGCTTCAGGATTCAAGCACAATCTCAGGGGCAGCCCTGTGAACGCTTTCAACCCAAATGCTGGTGGAGTACAGCTTCAGTAATGACTTGGCAGTCAGAGGAGCAGTCAGTAATTAGTACTAAAGTCCTTTCAGTTTTTCCTCTATTGACTGGAGGAGGGGAAAGGGAAAAGTCAAATTTAAGCAAGAGGATGGAATTTTCTTTGAAATTTTTTGTGCTCTGATGCTGCCTCTAACGACTCAGCCTGGCAGCATCTTCAGCGCAGCACGGTGGGACGCACCGGGCAGCGAGTCTGGTGCTTCTATGACAACAGCCCCGCGTTCTCTGTGAGTAGCATTGGATCTTATTTTCTGCATTGTGCTCCTAACAAAGCTGCTCTCGCTGGCCGTGTTCTGTGATTGCTTTTTTAACTGAGGTCTGAAAGTGGCATTTGTAGCCAGGTACACTTTTGATTATAGCAATCTAGAGGGGGTTAATAGAAGCAGCAGTGTTTCATTTAAAAGATCAGCTTGGAGTGCGTAGATGGATTCTGCAAAGACAGGGGTAGAAAGAAGATATTGATTCCTGTATGATTAGTGGAATACTTCTTTGTTAAAGGTCTGCCTCTGAATCTTTAAATGGCCAGGCTTCAAGTGATGAGGGCATCTCATTTTTTTCAAGCCTCTGTGTGAGTGGAATGGAGAAGTAGAGATTTAAATATTTATTTTTTGTTCTCTAGCAAGTGCACGTGTTCTCAATGGCATTTGTGGAAGTTACGTATGTGTATGAGGAAGATAAATTACTTAAATAGATAACTTCTTACTGTATTGCAGCTTGGTGATGGTACAAATCAACTAATCATCTGGATTCTTAGTTTTTGCAGTTGAGATTTCTAGCATTTGAACTGAGGCAGTGAGTGCATCGGCCTGAGCGTGTGTGTCTAAGTCAGTTGAGTGTTGAATTCTTCATTTTAGAAATTCCTGTTAGGAACCAAAAGGGAAAAGCAGGAGAGCCCTCTTCTGATAACTGGTGAGAAGAAAATTTGTACTTGAGTTTTCCAGAGTGCTTGCAGAGGACTGAAGCCTTACTGAAGAGCAGCTGAAGTTCAGAAGAGTGTGTATCAGAATAGCGTTATATCCTACAACGAATCACTCGGGGGAAGGTTTTTATGGCATTCGGTGCAGCTGTTGACTATTGTGCAACTGATAAAGTTCTTCAGAAACGGTCCTTGTTAATGCAGTCTGTGAACAAAGTGTCTGCTGCACCAGCCCTTCTCCAGGTGAGAAAGTTGCATGAGTTTAATGGGAGATAAAGCGCCATGCGAATTTTACTGAAATTTAAATGGAGTTGTTTTTTGTTTCTTTCCACTCTGTTGGGAATTTAAGTTAAACTGTCATCCCAATTTAAATTGCCTTTGGACAGGGTTTGTAGCTGTTTAACTGCAGTGAGTTTTGAACCATTTGTTTTGTTCCCGTTTTTGTCAGTGAGTGGAATCCTGAGTGCAGGTGAGAGTTGCTAAGAAGGGGAAGTATTTGGGCACATGGTGAGAGTAGACATTGGTGGGAACTTTGTTCCCAAAGATGTCCATGAATCCGAGTTGGGGGGAAAATGAACTTACTTCTTCAGGTGCGAGGGGATGAAGAGGCTTTGGTCTCCACGCAGTGCTTTCTGATGCTGCACACAGGTAGCACAGGTCCTAGTTGGGACGAGTAGCTGCTCATCAGACCCGTGTTGTCATTGCTCCAGTTTGCACAACCCAGTGACTGGTTATAAGGAGCTGAGACCTTCACTTTGATTTTGAAACAGCATTTGAGATGAAAAATATGGTATATGTGTTAAAAGGTGAAGTTTCCTTTCATTCCTCTCTGTAGTAATTTGGTCTGTGTAGTTGTCTTCTGCTCTGTACAGAGATGAAAACTTGGGGCCTTGCCTTCTCCTGTGGAGTGTCTGAGCTGTGGATGTTAAAGCAGCCAGAGCTGCTCAGTGAGTTCGACCCATCTTGGTATTTCAGGTGTTGCGGTTGCTTTTTGGTTTCTGCATCCAGTTCAGGGTCACAAGAGGAAGAGGGATCTCTGAAGGTCCATCTTTCCCCATCCCTGCTGCACACTAACATCCCCAACTCTTGCATCCCCACAATAAAATGAGATAATTTATCTGTTCCAAATGCTGCCTGCAACCCCGCTGAGCGCTCATGTTTTATGCAGGTGCCGTTTATTTGAATTGCAGTCTTGAGAGTAGATATGTGTTGGATGGATTCAAAGTTGTCAGTTGAAATTCCTGATGTTTCATCTTCTCCTGTTGCTTTTTTTTTTCCCCCCTGTAAATGTTAAGGACAGAACTTTTCTAAGGATGAAATGCTGGTGGTGCCTGCGCTAGGACTGTAGATTTTTCTGTATAAGTCACAAAAGGAATTATTTAGGTTTACCTTGGAGGCTGCTTAAGGAATTGCATAGCTGCACTGTCAAAGATTTTAGTTCTTGGTTGCAGTACTGCACTCCAGTTTATTGGAGCAACAGAAGTGGCACCCTGCCCACTGGAGTAAAGAATGCTGTTTCCCCATTAGTATTTGAACAATCTGCAATAGCCATCTGTTATTCTTTTCAAAACAAAGCGGTGCAACAGGTGTATTTCTTGGGTTTGGAAATCTTACTGGTACAAGTGGATAATAGAAATTTCAAAGTGAGGATTTGAAATAAGATTTCAAGGTGTGTTCCTCTTTATTCAGCAGGAATAGCGGTTATGATATTACAAGGAAGAGAGATAAGCTAAACATATGGTACGCAGTTAAGGAAAACAAATGGTGAACTGCTCTTAAATCTGTTCTTTTTCAATGTTTGTCATTTTCTTAGATGGCTTCAGTAACAGATGCCAGATACAGGCAGAAAGATACTTCAGATCAAAATTTTGATTACATGTTCAAGCTCCTGATCATTGGCAACAGCAGCGTGGGTAAAACATCCTTCCTCTTCAGATACGCCGATGACACTTTCACACCAGCCTTCGTTAGCACAGTAGGAATTGACTTCAAAGTGAAAACAGTTTATAGGAATGACAAGCGGGTGAAACTGCAGATTTGGGTAAGTGCCAGCACTTTCAAAAATGCTTTATATTAATCCCGGCAAAGAAACGAGGGTAAAAAATAGCTTGTTTGGAAGTAGATTTTTTTTTTTTATTAATACAGATTTTGATTGCTCATAAGTTTTGCGTGGCTGCCTCGTTTGTATCCCTGCAGTAGAGCTGAGTAAGTTTTTTGTGTATTGCTGTCTCGCTCAGCTGCTGGGATTCCTGATACGGCCTTGAGCGGTTGCTCTACGTTCTCAGGAGTCAGTGCCCTATTCAAGTGCAACAAACCCAAAGCAGGTCTGGAGCCCTTTAGTAGCACTTTTTGAGCAGGCACCAGTAGGTGAAGAAATTCAATGAGAGCTCAACAAGTGAACTCTGCATCTAGCTTCTACTGTCAGCTTATCTCCTCCAAATAAGATACTCGTGTCTTCCTGCAACTGGTGTACCTGCTCAGCAGCTCCGAGACGGCTCACTTCATCCATCCAGGATTCCTTGCGGGGGAAGACAGAGGTGTGCTTCAAACCACCTCTGCCGACATGACTTCTTGGTAAGTCATTTGGGGCAGAGAACTGGTGCAGGTAAGCTGGAGGCTCCTTCTGCTCAGACACCCAGTCATGGGACACTGTCAGCCTTTTGGAATGACAGGAATGAACCTAGTTTAAAAAAAAAAAAAAAGATAAAAGAAAAAAAAAAAAGTTCCTGAGCCACAGAGTGGCAGACCAAGGCCAAGCAACTCTCAGTAGCTCATGAGGTACCTTTTTATGGAAACCAAATGTTTTCTTTTATTCTACTTGCTAGCAAATTAATTAAACCCTTCAGTGCAGATGAAACTTATCATGATGGTCCTTAAACCCTTTGCATCCCGATGAATTACTCAATGTTTTTAAAAAACACCTAGGCTCAGATTGCTGTGTTTTAAAGTCCCATGGGGCTCCAGCTGGAATTCCAGTTGGAAGGACAGAAGGGAAGAATCTTGCTGTTTTGCATAAAAAGATTTCAAATAGAAGGTATGAGGCTAATATTCGCTTAAGCAATTTCAAAGGAGTAAACTTATTAACTTGAAGTAGCTGCCTACTTAGTGGTTTCTCCCACAAGTTGACCTTAAAGTTCAGACTTGGAAGATGAGTTGAAATTCTGTAGCATTTATACCCAAGTCCTGCCCCAGCTAATAGCATACTCTTCTAATTGTTCTATGTGCACTTGATTTATAATCAATTGTTAATTATGGCGTTGAAATGTAATATTACAGTAATCATGTTGGCTTTTTATTTATTGTGGCTATCTTGAATAGTCATAATAAATTAGAATCTAAAATGAGGAACTTCAGGGGGGTTTTTTTTGTGTTTTATTTTACTGCAACAATATGAACCTTTTTTTTTTTCCTGTTTTGCTGGGTACGAGGTACAAATTATGTAATAAAAGATCCTTTTCGTGTTGCAAAATTCTGGCATTGAAACTAATGTAGATAACCTGACATAAAACGGATTTAATTTAGGGTTTAGGTAATAAGAGTGTTTGTACTTCAGGCCCTGTAAGCAACTATCCAGTTTGACTTTCTTAATCTTGGAACATGAAATTCTCTAATAAATTGTGTAAAAGCAAGACAGAAAGCAATACCAAATATTAATTTTTTGGGTTTTTTCCCCCGAAGATACTGGGATTAAAAAGAATTAAGCAATAAGATTAATTAAAACTGAAAGCTTTGGGGGTAAAAAGGCTTTAATAACCTTAACCTTCTTATGAAGAGAGGTATCAGGTGGATTCCTCAGAGGGTGCTATCTATAGGACTTGTAATATTGGAGTTACCAACAGCATTGTTGATTTAAAATTTATTTTCAAGAATAGGTTCACGTAAGTGTTTGACAGTTTCCAGAGTGACTTGTGTTCTTTTCTTCTCTCTGTGTTCCTTGCATGGATCCCTGATGCGAGTCAGGATGTAAGGATCTTAACAAAAACAATAAGTGTGTACCTCTGTAAAAACCACAGTATTTGAACTTGTTTACCTCCTGCCTGTCCTGAGACTAAACTTGTAATTTCACTGTATTCTTCTGGGTAGGTGTAGTAGAAGTGGGGGCCATTAGCGTACCAAAACGATGCATTCCTGCATGTGTGGGAAGGAAGAGTTTTCTTACCAACCTGTCTTCCAATTCCTTTTTTAAAAGATTTACAGCTGTTATTGAGGTTCTGCGAACGTGGGACCCCGCAGCTCCATTGAATACTTTGCTTTTACCTACAACTTTCCAATAACATTGGCTTCTTTTTTTTTTTTTTATATTATGCTCTCCCTAAGCTTGATGTTAGGTCTTACCTGAACCAGGTCCAATGTGAAACAAAAGCATAGAAGGAGAAAGTACAAGTGTTTAAATTAACCACTTCAAATGTCTTTATGAAATCCAGAGAGGAGCACTTGTAGGGGCCTCTCATGTTCTCTGCTCTGCAGAGCCAGGTTTCTTTCAGTTCGTGGGTGCTTGTGGAGCTCTTGAGTGTGTGCAGCTGTGGCTGTGTGACTCGAGGGCTGGGCACAAGTAACCCCGTTTTGTGCCCTGCAGATCTCAAGTTAGTACAGCTGTGCTGTGATCCAGAGAGATGGGTGATCGTTGGGACTTTCTGCGTTGACTTTTGCCCCTGTTGAACGGTAGAGCAGAGTGTTTGGGTGTGAGACTCCAGCTACAGAGAGCTCCTCGGGTTTTCTGAAAGCAATGAAAAAAATTCACACCGCTTCAAGTGCCACACAGCTGTGTGTAAAGGATAACACCCTGTCACTGTGTCAGTAAATGTCTTTCCGGCCTGTCTCACGGTTAATATCTCCAGTAGAAATTGATGAGTGTTTTTTGAGGTAGAGATCTAACTCTTGCATTTGTGCTGAGTTTGAGGAAGTCTGTATTTTGTGGCTTGGCATTTGACAAGCTGTCAGGTATAATGATCAAAGAAGTGTGCAATTTTGATGTCGCTGGTGGGCCTCTTGCCTTGTTGACATGTCAGTCACCCAAACTGGTATTTTAATAAGATTCCCATCAGTTGTGCTAGTGACCTGGCAGTCTGGGAAATGATCTGCTTTGAAAAGACTTGAAAGGAATCTCCCTTTCTTTTGAGTTCAAGAGGAATGGAACGGAACACAGCAAAGATACGGCGGTTTTAGGGTAGAATGATGGCTCTGCTGCTAGAGAAGAAAACAGTGAAATGGTCCAGAGAGGGGTTATGTGAAATAATGTTTCATGGGATTTTTTTCTTCATTAAAGAACTCCAAGATCAGTTGACTGTTTTTTCTGTCTTGTTTAGGAATGGCGGTCTTATGCAAATGTAATACATGACCTTTACTGAGAAAGCTCATTTTGTAGTTGGTTGAGATTTGTAACTTAAACATTTCTAATTTTAAAATATTAATTATGCAAATATATGACTACATTATGTAGACATTATAATATCTACATAAATATGTCTTGGATTAGATTTTTTTTTTTATGCCACTGTCATCTTTAATAATGCTTTCATGTAAAGCATTTCCCTTACAATATATTTGGAAGGAGCTGATTTATAATATCTCTCTGCATGTGGCGTGTATGTGTGGATTATTTCTTTCTTGACCAAGTTTTGTGTTCCCAGAGTTGCTAATTACTGATTACTGAAGGAAAACTATTATATTTTCAGCTAGGTATGGTTTTTTATTATAAATAAATCTCAAAGGTAACATTATTGTATTCTTAGCAAATGCGTATAGTTAATACTCAATGCAGCGTTCAGGTTGCCTAGCAGCTAGAGAAGGCCACTTTGTCCAGATCCAGATGGAAGCAGGGTTAATGAATAAAAGTGATTTTGGTTTTAGGTGAGAGCAATGTGAGATTTCTTTTTTTTTTTTTTTTTTCTTTCCCTCCCCCTTTTTTCTGTGTGCTGTGTGTCTCTTGGTGATAAGTAATAATGGTGCTATGGAATAATAATGGCAGAACTCTTGAGCAACACCGTGCTGAGGTTAACTACTGAGGGACAAACTCTGGTCCTTCACGCTGGCCCAGGTTAATTCCAGGAGCTCTTTGGATAGTAACGCAGATTTACCGTGGAAGTTCACAGGCAGTCTTTAGCCCGAAACACTTGCAGGCCACAACACTTTGCACCCCACACAATATGTGCGTTGGGTGAGGAATTAATTGCATGACACCATCATTATACTTTTATAGAGCGTGCTGCACAGTAGAGCTTCGTTTCTGTTGCATGTACTATGTGATTAATAATAAATGTATTTACATGCAGGATTGGCATCTGATCTTAGAGCTGAAACTGCATTCAGCCTCCTTTTTTGAAGGTAAATAGAGGTTAAATTTAACTTCAGGTTAAAAGGCAAAACGGATGTGATGTTCAGATGGAGGCAGCATATTTAGACTGCAGTATTATTTTTCTTTTAAGGTACTGCTTGTCAGATTTAAACTGCCAGGATGAGTATAGCTTTTTCTTTGCCGTGAAAAAGAACGTTTCTATGGCTTGACCGCTGAAACCTGTAGGGGCCTGAGATTAGCAGTGGTGGTTGTCTGAAACCCGTGTTACAGCTCTCAGGCACAGCTGGGAAGAGGGTGCAAAGCAACGTCACTCTGGTTTTGTGGGAAGGATCTTTACAAACAGAAATATGACAACTGCTAATTATGCTGAGTGGCAGTTACCACTACAAAACAAAACAAAAAAAAAAAGTGGAAACCAAAATAAACCCCAAGCTGCGTAGCCACCCAGAAGGCAAATATGTAAAAAAAGCTTTTTATATCATTTGTCGCATGGATGACAGGTTGTTACTGCGCAGTTCACCTCATAGGGAATGGATTCAGAGAAATAACACTGGTAACTAAGTTAATCCTTTCATTTAAAGGAGGTAAAATTAGAACACCATCATACTTGATTGTAAATTTTAATGTTAATTGCACACTTAACCAAAAGCTAATTATGCATTTCAGATGAGAGAATCATCTATTCCCCTGGCATCCTATTCCCATCATGTTTTTGCTAAGTTCCTTGTAAGCACTGACTTTAAACTTGAATGCTTGCACAAAACTTGCTTCTATAAAAAGACATAATAAGGGTTCTGCAATTTGATATAGAGATGCAATAGCAATGGGTGACTCTAAAGATCTAATGGGTCTGATTCTGCTCAGCATTTTCACAGCTGTTGTGAAATCCTTGGATTTGCTGTTTAGACAAAGAACTAAAGCAAACAAAGTCACAACAGTGAAAAGGAACAGATTTAACCTTGTAAGAGAGCAAGGATCACATCTTACATGCAGCATTGATGAGTTGCAGGGTCCCAGAAATGGAAATCGTCGGGGGGGTGAGTAGATGTAAAGCGCTGCTTCTGATGTTAAAACACAATGCAGAATATTTGACTGGAGAAGAGATACAATAATAGTGTCTGTATTTCAATTCCAAGGTCTTGGTTGTATCTCAAGAAATAATACTCCTGCTTTGGGAAGAACCTGGTGCTCGTGCCACTCTGAATGGTCTTTAAGTAGTTGCAAGAGTGTTACAAGGGAAAAAAAAACACCTAACCACCCAGGATTTTATTTTTGTTCCACTCACTATGGAATTTATTTAACAACCTAAGCTTGTTGAGCAGAGCAGCCCTGTATTTGCAGTTACGCAGTTGGCATGGAAGGTTTATGCCTGTTTATAGTTAATCACCTCAATCCCATTGTTAGCTCATTATAACACTACATTACCATGAAGCCCGAATTCAACTTCAGTCTAAACACTGTTACTGCTGGTGTTATTCCTGCTTATGATATTGCATTTGATCTCACTGCAAGGTGTCGTGTCCCTTTCATGCTACATCCCTGTAGAGTTACTAGATACTTGGAGCACTTGCCCTTGTTTGATGCATTATGGTAAAATGAAAAACGTGGCAGTATAGCATTCAGAGGTACCATGTTGTGTCCAAAAGCAGGGTCCCAGTGTATTTGTTTGGGTTGATGAAGTTCAATTGTTTGGACCTTTTCTAGGGAAAATGGGCCAATGTTAATTGGTTGTCTGGCAGGGGGTAAAGAGGTACTGAGAAGATTTCGAGGGAGAACCTTTAGTTCATGTAGCAAGGCAGTTAAGCTTTGAAAGGACAAAGGGTTTGCTGACGTTCTGACCTTTTGCATTTAATGCTTTTTGCAGCAGAAATTCAGAAGAGATATTTTGGTGTTTTCCAGTAATCATTTTACATAAGGTCTTAGTCTCACGTGCCTCAAAACATATTCCAGTTGTCCTTGTCTTATCACAATCACCCTTATTATGATTTTCTTTCATAGTGTTATCTTCTACATAATGACTAGGTATTTTCTATATTTATCCTTGGTTACGCTGTGATCAGGAGATAATGCAGTGGGTGGAATTTATGAGCTCTCAAGGTATTTGTCTCAAGCAAGCACATATTTAAACTGTATCATAATTTCTTGGTCAAATGAGAAAATACAACTATTTGTTGAGCTTTGTGAGAATTTTGTTGAGAATGTTTATAACTTTCATGCATTTTGTTGTCTATTGCAGTGTCATGTTTATACAACACTTAGGAGTAGGCTGAATGGCTGATTTGAGAGGTAAAAGCAGGAACCCGAGACTGTAAAAACTGGTTTTCAGATGTGAGAAATTGTGCCCTGTAGCACAACTGGAGTACCCAGGAATTTAGCAGTGGGGACTTTATAATTTATTTTCTGTTGTCTAGCTATTTAATGACATCAGAGTCATTAAACAGTGTGAATTAAGCTCCCAGATGTTGAGAACGGATTTTCTGTCAGCAAGGGCTATTTTCAGTCTTCTGGATGAAAGGTCCTATGGGTATCCCTGGAGCACCTTTCAATTTGTCGGAAAGGCAAATGAGTAATGGTCCTTCCAGCACAGGTGAAATGGTTATGTTATTCCCTGTCCACAATACAAAAGCATCAGCCTCTCACTAGACCAGGTTGCTCAAAGCTCCATCCAATGTGGCCTTCAACACTTCCAGGAATGGGGCATCCAAAACCTCTCTGGGCAACCTGTTCCAGTGCCTCGCCACCCTCACAGGAAAGAATTTCATCCTGATATCTAATCTAAATCTACCCTCTTCCAGTTTAAAGCCATTGCCCCTCGTTCTGTTGCTACATGTGCTTGTAAAAAGTTCTTCTCCAGCTTTCTCGTAGGTCCCTTTGAGATGCTGAAAGGCTGCTATAAGGTCTCCCCAGACCCTTCTCTTCTCCAGGCTTAACAACCCCAGTTGAAGAATATATCTTCCAATAGCAGCTTAGCACCTTGTATTTTATAGTCAGGAGCCATTGCAGCCCAAAAGTGTATCCTGGGCTCCCTAGTGTGCCCTTCCCTGCTTTTGTCACAGTCAGGCTTTGCCGCATTGCTAGGATGTTCCTCCTTCCAAGTGGAGCTGCTGGTCCCAAGTGCTCTGCCTAGCTCACACACAGCATTCTGTGCTTCTGTTGAGCACTTTTGTCACGTTTGAAAAGTCCTCTGGTTTTGCTAATTCTGCTTCTGATCCATTTCTTTCCTAAACCTATATCAGATACTCAATGCTTTGCTACTAATTTAAGTTAGAAACTGAAACAGGAGGTGGGAAGAGAGTTTGGGAGGAGCAGGTGTGAGTGGAACAGATGAACGCACCACGTTATGAGCTGTTGTGCTTTATTAACTGAAATAACTTCATATGGTGTAACAGTCCAGCGATTAAACTTTGTGTATTACTTAACGAAGGCTCAATGATGGTATTTTCTCAGCCGGATTCTGGCTGGCTAATGGCTCTGACAAACTGATACAGGCATCTGTACCAGTGCTAGAGGGTAAAGTCATGGAGAGAGCAACGTGTGTGCACATACACTGCTGCTGCCTGTCAGGTATCACTGTCTCTTTGCTTTTCTTGTAGCTGGAGCAGTAAAATAGAACATACAGGGGATCTGTGCATAGGGATGTTTATTAGGCAGGATGTTCACGCTAATACTGGTTTTTCCTTGTGCACGCGCTTATTCAAGGATCCACCTGCTGCTTTCCTCTCCTCTGGTCCCTACATCGGTGATAACGCTGTGGCAGTTCCGAAGTCGCCAGGCGTTCGAGTGCCATGGTAACTGCATCCTGCTCCGCTGACTGCCAGCGGGCACTGAGCCCTTCCCAGGTCTGAAAGGAAGCAAGTGCTCCAAGCACCAAATTGTGGTAGACTGGGGTGAGTCAGCTTTGATAAATCCACGGAAAGCCCTTTACCGAGCGGTCTCTTTCCTTTTTTGGTGAGAGGGACGAAAGAGAAATAGCTCCCGTTGAATGTGCTTTGGATAATTTTTTGTAAGCTCTAAAACTGTCCCACGTTATTGAAAGGCTAAAAAAAGCGTTTGCATTGGAATTACCGCCAAATGCTGAATTGCTTCCTTGCTGTGCATTTTAGCCTCGTGCCATACACGTTTCTGCAAGGCTGTACTGCTTTTTCTGTAGTTCTTGGCTCTGTTGTTAAGCACCCTGGCTTCCTCGTGGTGAAATCGGGTAACACCTGATTTTTGCATTAACATTTTTGCATTACCTGCAGGGGTAGTTCTCGCAGAGTGCTGCCCTAACGGGATTTGAAATAACAGAGTTGTGCGTTAAGAGTGGACAAGAAGAGTTAGGGAAAAGAGAGGAAGACAATTTACTTGTTTCCTTTCTAGAGGAGAAATATTCAGACTGCAATATGCCACGCTGGTGCAGCAATCGATTGCATGGAATAACAACGCTGGAAATTTACAGGCGAACAGGGCTAATTAAGGAATGCATTTTCTGTGTTTCTCTTGCGTGAGAGTGGCAATGATGGACCTCAATCTTTATGCTTCTCTTACCCTCTCTCAGCCCTTGCTGGCTTGTAGAACTGCCAAAACTGTGAAGAAAATGGGACTTCACCATGTTCACGTGTTTACCTGTGTGCAGTTTCTAAAGAGATGCTAAATTCTGTTGCAGTTGCCAACTTCAGCTACAACAACGGTGGCCCCACAGAGGTTCACTGAAGCTGAGGATGTAGTCACATAACATCCTGACAACTTGGTGGTCAGAATCAATCCCCTCTGGAGCTGTCTCCACTACCATCAGGTGTAAACACTTCTGTTTGTTCAGTTTTGCTGTAAAATGCAAACTTCTTCAGCTGGAATTCTTTTATACCTGCTCTCTGCTCACTTTGTAGAGGCACAGACAACTAAATAGAAGGCAGCAGAGGATCGGGACACAAGAAAAGAGCCAGTTAGGGGTTGGAAGGGGTGATTAAACTTGCTTTCTCTTACCCTAGCTACTGCAAACTGCCATTTTGCTGCAACAGAGCGTGGCAGGGTTTGTTCCAGTTCCTAATGGGATGAACACGAAGTGCTAGTTTCAGTCCTGGTACGTGTGTAGTTTATTCCCGTGTTATTTCTAAGCTGCCCAAGGCTGAAGGCTTGTGTCACACATTGTTAGGAATGTTGTGCTGTTTCAGAAATCACTGCTTGCAGGACTATGGAAGCTTGTTTATGGTTGCCAGAGAGGAAGTTTTCCCTGTGTGCAGCCATTAGGGAGAGAAACTTAAGTGACAATTTAAGGCTTAGAAGTTGAAATGCCATTGAGCATTTGGATTTACCGCAGTACTTTTTTTCTCCCATCTCCAATCCCAAAAACACAGTACTAACAGTTACCAGAAAAATCAGAGAGTCATAGAATGCTTTAGGTTGGAAGGGATCTCAAAGATGATCAACTTCCAACCCCCCTGCCATGGGCAGGGACACCTCCCACTAGAGCAGGTTGCTCCAAGCCCCATCCAGCCTGGCCTTAAACACTTCCAGGGATGGGGCATCCACAGCTTCTCTGGGCAACCTAAGGGAAGGAAATTCTTCAGATATGATTCAAATCTCTTACCTTGGTGCAAACTTGGAGTATGTGCAGGACAGGCTTACGTCACGCATAGTGTTTAATGCTGCAGTAACCTGGTCCCATACATCCCA
Organism: Nycticryphes semicollaris; assembly: GCA_013400055.1. Taxonomy (NCBI): domain Eukaryota; kingdom Metazoa; phylum Chordata; class Aves; order Charadriiformes; family Rostratulidae; genus Nycticryphes; species Nycticryphes semicollaris. Next base: position 971,687 of record VXBJ01000606.1, read on the forward strand.
CTGCTGAGGGTATGGTAAGGGGATGCTGAGGGGATTCATTGCCTGAAAGCAGGAAGGTTGAGCTTGGCGCAGCGTGGCAGGAGGCCTGGTTTAGCTTCAGCACAGCTTTCGTGCTGATGCAGCTGTGCCTTCACCACTTCTGGAGATAGCTCTGTCTCTGGTAAGCAAGGTCCTGTGCAGATGACTCCAGTGTGCAGAGCTGATGTGCCCTAAAGCCAGCAAGTGAGTGGGGTGAAAACTGGCATGAAATTAGAGTGGAACCAAAGCAGGACTATGAAATGAAAAACAACAAAAAACCCCCAACCAGTACCTTTGATGATTATGTTATTTACGGCGCAAGGCAAGACCAAAGAAGCGGTGCTCATAAATGCTGGTTTGCAAACGGCAAGGAGTGGCCCCAAACAGCAAGTCCAGGTGTGCTGGGCTCTGCAGGGATGGAGCTGCTGTCGCAGAAGTGTCAGTCTGTACGAATACCATATGGATCCCAGCCTTCCTGCGAGCTGGCTGGTGTCTGGGTTTAGCGCTTCCCAAGATAAGGAAGGTATTCATTTGGCAAAGCTCCTCAGCCTGTTTTTATATGCCCTTCTTCACCAAACCCCCTTCCTAGGAGTTGTTTTGCTAAGTGTGAGACGTGGTGTAAAGCACTGAAGGGACTTGAATGGGTTGGCTGATTGTAGGAACTCAGGGCTCCAGATGAACAGTGTTTCTGTGCTGATGCTCACTGCAACTGTTGCGCTATAATTATGCGGCAGCTGAAAATCCGTACCTGTTTAAGGCTCATTATCCTAGCTAAAATGGATCTCCTCTTTTATAAGAGTGCCCTTCATCTTGAAAACAGCATGCAGGAGAAGTCACTACTGCAAAGATATTTAATGAGGTAAATTTCTGAGAACCGCTTGGTCCCTCAGAGTCTTTGGGGGCTGGAAGTGTAAAATTAATCATTTCCTTTCACTTGTGCTGGTTAATGATTTATTTAGGGAAAAGCAAACTCTCCCAAGGGAAGAACCTGCGAGTTTTGTCCCCATGATGTACTTGCTGCTTTTCTGAGTTGCTTGTGCCCCGCTCCACAGTAGCATGCGGCTGTCACTGTGAAATCTTGAGCGTGTTTAAAATTTCAGATTTCCTGCAAAATTTCTGGTGTTAATATGTATAGGAGCTACTTATTGTTCTGTCAAGAGACTGCAAGAAATCTAAAGGGAGAAAATGCAGCAAAAATAATCCACACCATTGTCACAGCAAACCTGTGGTTTGAATAATCTTTCATCTAAATCTGGAAATGGTCTTGGCCTTCGAGATATTTACTGTTTCAATGGGAAATTTCATCCGAACCATTGGTACTTGCAGAACCTGGCTGTACCATAGACACAGCAGCATCTTTGCATTGCTACCTCGTTGGCTCAAGGTCGTGGCAGTTCTCCCCTCTGCAGCGCGGGCTGCGGAAATCCTCTCCACACGGTAGGAAAACTGGGGAGCACAGTAGCTCCAGTTGCATGTCAAAACCTGCTAAGTGATGGCAAGGTTGTCACCTGCCATAGCAGTTACCAAATCCAAGTGCTGAAGCAGAAGGAAACAAATAGCTTTATTTTCCACTAACTGCGTACGAGGTGTTTATTTGCTCCAGTGCTGAAAATACCACCCCTGTGCATCTACTCCAGTTGGGATCTTCAGAGCTTTAAAGTTCTTGAAGTGGCATCTGTTTATCCTTCCTGAGAATGTGCCCCCCAATAGTGTAGTGTTACATTGTCCCACAACTGTCAGAGAGTCAATGCAGTCAGTTTTGATGATCACAAAAAAAACACAGATTTTTTTTTTAATAAAAAAACCAACAAAAAAAGCCTTTTATCACTATACAAAGGCAGAGAAGAGGTGGTATTTGTTTTGTTGACTGTGTCAGAATCTGTGCAACGTGGCCTTTTTTTTTTTTTAAAACTATAATCCGCATGTCTGATAAGCATTGCAGCATTGATTTTTCTGTTGGTTTTTTTTTTAAATATATTTTTTTGTGAAGGAAGTTGAGAATAAATCCAGGCTATTGTATTTGCTAACTACTCTGGGACTGTTACTGGGAAATATGAGAACCAGGAGATTTTTCATTTTTTCATTTCTAATTTGTCTACTTATTTTGTGGCTATAAAAAAAAAAAAATGATGAAAAATTTGATTGCCCTCATAGGTGAGTCATGTGTGTTCTGCTAAAATCTGTCTGTTCAATAATGTGCTTATTCAAAATATTCTCTCAAAGGGAGATGCTCAGTGACTTTTTCATCCATGATTCATTGGGTCTCCTCTTATTTTTAAAATTAAAAGGTTCCCAAGACATGTTAATTTTAAGATCTCATCTCTTAAATTCTTGATTAATAACAGTAAGAATGCTAAGTGACAGTAGGTCAAGGCTTGAGGGATTCATATAACTGGTGTTCTTCTTTCAGAAAAGGAGGGATAGTTTGCTCTATACCAGAGATGGACTTGCAGAGACCCAGGTTTGGAAACAGAGACCACCATCTGAGAGAGTGGGAGCACTGCATAGACTGTCTCCTTGTAAGGTACAAGCAGGAATGCCTCTCCCCATCTGCATGGTCTTCCCTTCATCTGGAGGATGTACATGTCCTGTCTATCTGCAGAGGAAGGGACATGGGCTTGCAAGAATGAAATCTGTGTTTGCATCCGTGATTACATCCTAATTCCTGCTCTTCAGAAATGAGCTCTTCCCAAGTTTTGCACTTTTGCACAGTCCAGGTTGCCCTTTGAAGTTGGACTTGCAATCTGCAGCTGTTTCCAGCAGGGACTTCTGGCTCTAGAGGAGCTTTCTCCTAGAGTCAGTTCTGTGTGCTCTCTGCTGAGAGGCTTGATGCTTTGTTTCTTTGCTTTGGTGGTCCCAAAGTACTGCTCAGCTCTTGCAGGTTGCTGCAAAATCCTGTACATTGAACATTGCTTTTATTACTAACGTCTTCCTTCACCATGGGTAATGAGTGGAACAGAAAATTGTGTTTCTTTGTTTTATGAAATAATGAAAGAGGAAATTGTGCTGCTTTTACCACACAGCCCTTACCAAAAATAGAACCTGACTATATTTTCTCTGGTTCTTTTTCTTTACTATTATTTTACTATATTAAATGCAACCTTTTTTTTCCCCTTGGATTTCTTTCCATCTTTGTGCCCTGAAGCTTCAAACACCAAATTTTGTGAGTCATATAAATGTTCTGAGACATCAAATTAAGTAGAAACTGGAGAATGAGTTCTCAAAAGGTTGTGAATGCCGCTGACGTCAATCTCAGATTGAAATAAGAAAGAAGATATAACTGGTGGATCCTGCAAGCAAGACTGTAAGGGCACTTATGCTAATTCTGTTGTTGGAACAGAAATTGTTTTTTTATAAATGAAGGCAATAGTCCCAACTGAAGATTTAACAGGCATTCATCTTAGTAACTAGATGATCTTGAGCTTTCATACTTTATACTGAAATTTGCCTTCAGCAGATTCAGACAAAATTGCTCTGGAGTGACTAAAATGAATGGCAGCATGCTTTCTGCTTTTTCAACTTGCAATATGATTCAGTTTTCCGGCTCTACTTTGGCAACATTCCTCCTTCAAAGTAGCATTGCAAAGTATGGGGCTTTTTTTAATGAATGGAAGGCTGGGAAGTTATTTAGAGATTTTTCTTGTCTGTGGGTGAGAGCTGAATTTTGAAAGTAGCGAGGAGTCATGAAAGTCAATATACCTTAAGAATTATTTTGATAACATGAAGCATTTACTTTTTAGAAAGCAGTTACTGTTTTTGAAGGTAAATGCATGCAGATTGCCTATCTGTATTGATTTGTCAGTGCTATCGAAACTTCCTATATGTGTAGTGAGAAGAGTGTAAACCGTAACTAAAGGAAAAGGATGTTTTCCTTCTGGAAATGACAAGGAAGTAATTTGCTATTAGCTTATCAAGTGCAGGACACTTGTATGGGTAGGCATGTTTTGGCTTTAAGAAATATGGCAGTTCAAAGTAGACTGTTTTATTCAGAGAGTTCACTGGAAGCCTGCATCTAATTGTTAATTGGTAGTGCTGCAGTGATTGCTCTGAGTCTTGGATGGGTTTTGACCAAAGGTATGTTTCTATTGGTGAAACGGGAGTTGAAGACGTTCGGTTCTTTGTAAAATCAAACTCTTGTTTGGCAAGAATCTTACGGCAGCCGACAGAATACCGTTGAGTTCAGAGAGACCAAAGTGAATTGAAGCGAGCCCAGAGGTATTGAAGGAGCGAGGTAATGTGATTGCTGGGTAACTAGATGGGGACAGCAAAGTGAATGCCTCCATTGGGTTATCTGTTGATGTGCTCAGGCGCCTTCCTGATGCTGCAGAGAAGCCCTTTCAGCAGATTTCTCTGGGAAGTCAGTTTACAGATTGGTGGCACAGCATGTACCTGTGTGTGAAATACAGCGGTCAAGGCCCGTGTGAAAATAAACAAGTAATACTGCTTCAAATTTAGGGATTAAATAGAGGCTGGATTTACCTGCAGGCAGCCAGTTGGAGCTCAACAAGACAGTAATGAAGAGGGGCTGTCTAGCTGGATACTCTGTGCAAAACGTACTTTTGCTTTGAAGCTGAGAAGGATGCAAGGTAATTTGCCTGAGGTCAGTGTAATAGGGACTTTCTTAGGACCAAGAATGGTCAGGGAGCATCTTGTAGTCACAATATACAGTTTTACCAGGGAGGGAGTTAGGGACCTGTGAGGGGTGAGGTCCTTTCAATTGCACCCGTAAGGTTAAGAAAAAGTTTTAAATTGAGAGCGTTATGTGATAAAAAGAGTCTGTGTCTGATTCTGCTTGTTTGGGGGTATAGGCAAAGGAGGAGGAGCGGTTTTGGTTATACATGAAAGAGTATTGGAAAAGAGATCCACCACAAACTGGTTTATTGGTGATTGGCTTCTAAGTTAGGAAGGTGTTTCCCCTGTTGGTAAAATTGTACATAATTTTCCTTCACTGCAGTTTTGTATCTATTCCAGAAACATTCATTTCTGATAGCTGCTTGGATCAGAAGATTGTACTGTTCAGGACCAGATGCTGAAACACTTCAGCTGCTGGTCCGAGATGTTGTGGTAATTGCTCTGCCCTGTGGTGAATGAGCACAGAGGTGGACAAGCATTTCTGTTCTCTGAAGTTGCTCGTTTCTGGTTAACTAGCATAAAAATGAATATCCGCTGGATTGGTGCTTATCAGAATTCCTAAACAACTCTTCTGCCTCCAGCAGCGACACTCAATTATGTTTCTCATTCCTAAGCCTCTTAGAGGTTTAGCATTTCTGAATCTCTTACAATACTTTGCTTGACACGTTTAGTTAGGCAAATGACAGTCATCGGTTGAGAGACAAACAAGTCGTCTCACCGAGCACGAATGGAGGCTTCTGGTAAGGAGGGTGGAGAGGCAGGCATAGGTTTATTGCTGTTTGAAATAATTAGAACAGGGCCATTAAAATAACTGGAATGGATTTAATATGAAAACAGGTTATACATCCACTTCCCAGCCAACTTCAGACAGTCCACTATCAGCTGGGTTTGTTAGCAGTTGCAGCAGAGAGGCTGAGGACTGAATGGGACTGTGGGGTGGCTTGGCTCTTGACTAGTCCCTCAGGATATGTTTACGGAGTTGTCAGAGTTGGAAGGGATCTCTAGAGATCATCCAGTCCAACTGTCCTGCTAAAGCAGGATTGCCCAGAGCACATCACTCAGGACTGCATCCAGGTGGGTCTTGAAGGCCTCCAGAGAAGAGGACTCCACAACCTCCCTGGGCAGCCTGTTCCAGGGCTCTGTCACCCTCACTGAAAAGAAGTTTCTCCTCGTGTTCGAAAGGAACTTCCTGTGTTTCAGCTTGTGCCCATTGCCCCTCGTCCTGTCACTGGGAACCACTGAAAAGAGTCCAGCTCCATCCTCCTTCAACCCATCCTTCAGATACTTAAATACTTCAGATACTTATAAGCATTAATAAGGTCCCCTGACCGCCCAGTTCACACTGGTGGTGTGTCATCTTACACTTGATTTTATTCTGCAGTTAAATTGTGGGATAAAAACCAAACATGGATCTGCAAAGAGCTGCCTGCCCAGTGTCTTCTATGAAGGTAAGGTAGACCATCTATCTAGGAGGGAGGAGGCAACTGTAGTGCTGATGTGGGTGGTGATTCCTGCAGCCCTGTGGCTATGAGTGCTCACAGCTGGTCTTCCTGGCCAGATGCCCCTCCAGCATCGGCTGGAGGAGGTGCTGCTCAGTCAGTCTGAGTTACCTTTCTGCAGTGGCTTCACAATGAAGGGCCCCGAGAATTCCTGTAATATAAATGGTGTTAAGAAGTAGTCGGTATTGTAAGCAGGTGCATTCCAGCTCGGCGTACCTTGAGAATTTGACAGCAGCCAGATGTTTAACAAGGTAGAGTAACTGATGACTCTAAATACCATCGTATAAATCTTGCAAATGCTACTGGAGCTGAGACTCCAGATACGCCTTGTGAATTGTGATTTCTCAGAGGTCCTGTTTGATTGGAGAGTAAACTCCTGCCTTTAACCCCAGACTGGACCCAACAGAGACAGCACGTATTGTGATGAGTCACTAATGGCCAATTTCAACCAGTCAGTTAATTGATCCTTTGGAGCTACATAAGTCTGGTTGAAAATTGTTATACAAAGATACTACCTTTTTTTTTTTTTTTTTAGTATTTTAATGGAAATTGACTCAACATTGCTGTTAGATGTAGGTGCAGAAAGACACTTTCTACAGCACCAGAGTCTTCCTTTGGTATACATTTTGGCCAGCATATGGTGTACATTTTAACTGAACACATGGAGAATTAATTTGATTTAAGTTGATTGATTTTGATTACTGACAGGAGGATATGCTAATGAGAAGCAATCCATCATGTCTAAAAGACTGCTTGAATTTCTAGTGCAGCTGATACATAGTGTTTGTATGACATGCATGAAAAGTACAGTAAAAATGTATTGGACTACTTTGACATTTTTCTCAGTGGTTACTCCTTGACGAACAGGAGAAGATACATTATTCTGCTTGCAGCTTGACAACACACTCTTATATCCATAAAAATTAAGACCTTGAATATGGCTGGCTGGGATAGATATATTTCTTTGCCTCACAAAATTGGTAATATAAAACAAAAAAAACCAAACCAAAACCCCAAACCCCCCAATGACAACAACCACCACCAAAATACATCCAAACCTGCAAAACCCACAAACAAAAAACACACGACATACCCTACCCCCAAAAAAACACCCGCCAAACAACCCTAAACCAAAAAACCACCAACCCAGAAACCTGCTAACCTGGCAGCAGTACAGAGTTTGGAGGCTCACAGCTTGGCACTCCTATGCTGAGGTGTGTGAAAACCTCCAGCTGCTGGATCGTAGCAGCCTCCATCTACCACACTTGGTGGTGGAAGAGGGTCACTCAGTGCCATTTTTCTGCAAAATTGCTGCCTGTGGGTCAAGAGGTCGCATTGCCTGGATAAAGTGCCCAAATAACCTCTTGTATCTAAAAAGTTTCAGAAGGTTGTTCAGATGCACTACTGAGCTCTTGCTAGTGGTGTATGAGCTCTAGGCATCCAGCTCAGACCAGCCTTTGAAATTGCTGCTTTAGTTTTTAATTTACTGGAGTCTGTTCGGTTTAGGTGTTTGTGTACATGATGCTTAGGGAGAAAAAGCGTAATATTATAGTGGAGAATTTAAAGAAAAAGCAGATTGTTGGATGCAACATCTCAACCTGGGGCTAGAAACCTTTTTCTTGTGAGTGTTCAGCTGTAGGTAGGAAGCCTTCCTGTTGTATTGTGTTGGGTATAAATCAGCCAAGGTGTGTGTGAAGTGCTCGTCTTTGTAAAGTAACTTAAATGTGGTAACTCCTTCCTTTATGTGACTATTCCTCCTGTGCTCCCCAAAAGTCATGTCAACTTACCTATGTTGTGATCCTGCAAATGCGTCACTCTTACTGTACAAGTTTGAGCAACCAGCTCCACTGTTCTTACCTGTATGAATATGGTATTGAAATAGAAATCTTTCTGAATGGCCAGTAAATTGTGTCATAGCAAGTCATCCACTCTCCTTGTTGGGAGACTTGGCTGATGTCTAGGCCCTAAGGTGCTTTCCACCTAGCCAAAAATACTCACTTCACCAAGGAGGTGGGTATAAGAACATTAAGTGATAATCCACCATGTAGTTACTGATAGCAACTGATCTGAGTGACTTATACAAATAATCACAGTAGACACAGCTGCTGCTGGAAGAGAAGAAAGAGCTACCTCTGCAAGACGTTTTTGCTACAGCACTTGAGTAATCCCACTGTCTGTGCTTCCAAGGTGAGCCACCATACAAATAACATTTATTTAAGAAGAAAAGAGCCTGAGGAGGAGGAGGAGAAAAGGGAGCTCTGCTTCTTTTTTTCCCCACAAGGTCCCATGATGGGGTCAAGCGTTGTGCTTGGGCAGGAAAGTGTCCCACGTGGAGAAGAAGCTCGCAGGTGATGGAAGCTGGCGAGTGCCCACTGATGGCAGAGCTGCGATGGCTTTCTCCCAGGGCAGCTCCAAGATGAAAGCAGGGCTTGGTGTGCTGTTGGCAACTAGTGCCAGTGAGGTTGCTCTGGGGACTCTGGAGCTAAAAAAATGTGATGTGTTGAGAGGAGGAGCTGGCGCTTTTGTGAAGGAGACAGTCCTGCTGACGTGTGAAGGGTTGCTTGGTAGCCAAGCGTGGTGTTCTCCGTGGGCATGGAGCGATGCAACCCGACTTTCCTGCTTTCGCTGTGTGTTTTGCAGGAGTCATTTATGTGACATGAGCACGGCTGCTAAGGTCAGAAAGAGGTTTGCTGATATTTAATTTGCTCCTGTTGAGCAGCAAGGTGGCACCTCCTCCTAGATGTGGCAGATGACAGCCTTGATATGTCCGCGAGGCAGTTTGTATATGCTATTTGGAAAGTATAGCCTGTCACTTAACACCTGCGTTTGTACAGGCAGTAACAGCAAATGAAATATACTCTTAATGTGAACCTGTGAAACCTAATGTTTCTCCTTGGCAAAACCAATCCGTATTTCATTATCAAAATGAATAGCTACCCCCAGGCTCCTCTTTTCTCTTTCTTTTGTTTCTTTTTCTTTTAACTCATGATTCCTTGAAAGTGAATTCCTGATTTTGCTTTAGGAAGTGCACGAATTAGTCCTGGAGGTGGCTTTGTCATACCTTTGTGTATAGATATCTGTCTGTCACATAAATTCAGGTTCTTCTCCGTGAGGACAATTTGGGATATGGTTAGGTCTAGGGCACTGGAAGTAGCCAGAAGTAATCAATAGAGGCAGGAAGGCAATTGGGTCACTGGGATGAAAACATTTGCTGGTAAAAGGACAATGAAGAGAGAAGGGTCCTCACAAAGACTCAGCAGAACCCCTACAAGGTCCCGGTGATGTGCCCATGTCTCACTTGCTTTAATATAGCGCTTGACATGCTTTTTATCTTCCTATTTCTGGAGCTGCCCCTCTGGGGTTGTCCATCTGGAGTGACAGGAGCGTGCTTTGTAATTGGCAGGGTTTTGTCACTGTTAAGCAAGCGAATGAGCAGGACATCAGTGGCTAATCTCGTCTGAGATCAGACAAACCCAGAAAACTCCAGCTTCTACAGCAACGTACCCGAGAGCAAAATCTGGTTCAGATGCTTTGTCTGAAATCACATTGAAAAACTGCCTCCAGAAATTATTTCACTTTATAATTGTGGGAACTATAATGAATTATGAATAACAAGCTGGTGGCTTCTGTGAACAAAGAAATTCTGAAAAAATCTTGTGCTGGTTATTGCAGCTTCCCACGGAAAAGGATGAATGAGTTTGCAGTGAAGAAAGTACAGCTCCATGTTGCCTTTAAAGTTTTCAATTTTGTGTTGAAAACATGAAGCTGGAAGGAACAATGGTACCATGGCAACTTGTGATCTTTTTAATCTTTCTTACAAGATTGTAGTGCTGTTTACCATGGCAATATCAAGTTAATATAGCACATTCTCTCTGAATTTCTTGTTTTCCCTGTTATTATAATGGTGTGTTTGAAAACTCTGTAATGCTATATACTGCAATTGAAGCTCTGCGATACCTTTAATAAAACAAAGATGCTAATTATAAGCATTGATTTTTTTTTCCCCCTTCACTTGTTCGTTTTCTTTGTTTCAACAATCCTATTAATACCTGAGAATTCTGACCTAAGCACAGTCTAATTGAGACACAATGTGAAGCCTGTAATCGAGTTTCTGTGTTCATTAGATAATTTCATTAATTGCGTTTCCATCATTTGCTCCTGAAATCTGAGAATAGTGCCTGAGAAATGGCTTTTCAGTAACCATGTGGATGTAGAGGTGGTGACAGCTCCGCTTCTCCAGAGTGTGGTTATAAGTCTCAGTGCAGTCTGTGCATTAATCTGCATTACCATACTATGAAATTGGTTGGCATTCAGACTGTGGCACAAGCTGACAAAATGCAATGGAAAAAAAGTGCATCTTTGATTTTGAATATCTTCAGCTTCACCACATTTCTCTGCAACTCTGTAGGTGCCGAGTTGGGCCAGATGCCTGGAAGTGACATCCAATTTTGTCACCTTTAATACCCGCTGCTTTTCATCCTTCCACGCAAAAATGCAACCTCGTCCTCTTTCGAAGGGGCAGAGCAATGGACATAGCACAGAGGCAAGTGTGGATGAGAGGTTGTTCCAAATCTCTCTCAATGAGGTGCTGTGAAAGACAGGGAATATGTGGAGGTTGTTTATGTTTTGCATCTTATTCCACGAGATAGACTGCAAGTAGGCTGTTCATTCATTAAAAGGAGGTAAACACGTGCCAGAATGTTGCTCGTTCTCATCTAAGAGATTTTATATAACAATTGCTGTCCGTTGATATAACCGTCCTAATGAATGCAGGGCTGACGTGATACGGTATCATTAGTGATGTGGAAGGACACTTTGAGATAGGAACAGGGTGTTTATCATCTAATACTTATTATCTGACTGTTTGACTCCAGGAAGAGTACTCACTGTGGATGAAACTTCACAGCGTATTTATCTATGCCTTACTTGATAGGGATAACTAGCGTCTAGGAAAGTTTTTGTCGCTAAGAATCAGGAAGGCTGGCACAAAGTACTGCTCAGCTGTGGCAAAAGACTCTTCGTTGAGGATTAGATGTTAGTATTCCCTTTTCTCAGGTGCAAGGGGTTGGCAGGAGATGAGTTCTGATGACACTGCGTGGTCTGCCACAAAGGCTGTCTGGAACTCTCAGTTCATAAGACAGAACGCACTTGTCCTCGCATATGTGCGTTGTCATGGTGCAGTGAGTGCTGGTGGGACAGCAATGAAGTCTTCTGGTTTCTCTTCAGGCTTCATATGAAGAACTAGCAAAAGGAGACATCTCAGCAAAGAGATCTGGACATTGTTGTGGCTTTCACAATTTTTCAACTGACTCAGAAGATGAAGAGAAAACCTTTGGTCCAGGGAAATTACTTGTACTTTGGTACATTGGATGGAGAAAGAAGATGTGGGTGCCATGTGAGGACAGAAGCTGCCTTTTCTTTTTTTTCCTTTCAGTTCTTTATATTAATTTTATTAATGCTTAAAATGGGGATACATTTTGTTCTCTGGACTCTGTCCTTCTGAGTCTGGTGATTGTGGCATGAGTGTACCAGTGAAACAGAAACTAATTATCTGTTTCCTGCAAGACCAGCAATCATTCTGTTCTGCAGAAAGGCCAGATACTGTCACTGCCTGAATCTTGATATAAAGCATTAGGGTCAGGTCCAGGCAGCCAACAAGAAAGCTTCCCCTGCTGCTTTAAAGACTCCAAAATTGGGTGGGGTTATAATTTTTTGACATTGGAGCAAGGCAAGATAGTGGTGGGCAGGAAGTGTGGTTCATTTAAATGCAGTTTCAGAAGGTTTTGAAGTAGTTATGATGCTGCTGAAGTCATGTCCCCTTGGCGTTGAAATGTCTTTAGCTCATTGGCAGATCTAATTCTGTTATTCTGCTCACTTACACCTTCTGCTTTGCTCCAGACTTTGGTTTTGCACCCTTTTTGGTCAGGGGGGAGTGATTTGGACTGGAGTGGGACCATGAATGAGCCTTTTTTTTTTCTTTTTTTTTTTCTCTATCATAGTAAATAACTTTTATTTCTCAAAATATCAACTTGTTGCACCTTCTCCAGACAAATCACAAAGCTCCACATGAAAGCAGAGGAGCTCAGTCTGCCCAGAGGTTCATTCTCGCTGTGAGGAAGCTGGTTTCATTTGATAAATATTTCAGTGCGTGTTTTCCCCAATGTGACAGGACAGATTCACTCTTAAGCTGGGAAGTGTTTCACAATGGTAATGGAGTGTGGAATTGCCCTTTGCTGAACTGAGCTGACGATCTGGAGAGTCTGCTGTCAGTTTTCTGCTGGCGGACAGTCTGGGTGATTTGGGAAGCAGCGTAATGCTTATGCATGAACGTGTGTTTGCATTGTGCCTGATACTGTGATTGCTTCGATTACAGGTTTGTTGATAGATCTTCACTGGCTTGGGATGATGCTGTGCAGCTTCCCTAATTTATACTAAGCTCTATTAATGTAAAATTGATAGAACATAATGAAGAATGATGCCTCCATATTTTTGTTGTTCTTTAAAGCATCATACACGTTCAGTGTTCTGTACAAATATGATCTCCTGCTGTCCCTGTTACACGTGGGTTTTTCATTCGCTTTAAATAAGGTAGTCTGGAGTTGTCATTAACAGCTCTTTTTACAGCCTTCTTTCCTCGTGCTGATGTCTGCTACGTGCTTTGACAAACACACATGGAAAAAGCTGTATCTTCTTTTCCTCTTATCTGGAAACTTAGTCTCATGGGAGACAGTATGCAAGATTGTTCACTGAAGTCACTGGATGCAGGCAGGACCTTACAGTGCTTCAGGGCTTATTTTATATCAAAGTTCAGTCGCCCCAGGGCGTCTCCCCAGATCTGGGCTGAACTTGAGTGGTCCTGGTGAGTTCAGACTGTGCCTGAGACCCTGACAGAGGTCCCCACTGATGGGAATGGCGGGGGACTGCTGAATTTGGAGGGACACAGCAAAAGAGCTGCTCTACATCAGAAGAGCAGGTAAGTGCGCCATCAGGGACACTGGCAGTCCCTGTAGCACAGTCTCCTCTGTCTCACAATTCTGCCCCCGATAAAAGTAATTCTGTTGCTTTTAGTAGAAGCTCACTCAAACCCTGTAAAAAGCGTAAACAATGCTGCTGTAGTACAACCTTCTCTGTAGCTGACCTTTTTCTTGCTAGGATGAGAATTCTTTGACCCTTACCACTTGCGTACGTGTGGCATGTGTTAGCCTAGCAGCAAGTTTGGCTTGAAATACTCTGTCCCTTTTATGCCTCACATGGCGTAATAAATCATTAGGAATAAGATAGAGGCCTCCACCAGTATTTTTCTTGTCAATATTCATTCTTTATTGGTTGACTTCAACTGTATGAGATCCTCACTGGTGTGAACATCCATTAGTGCTCATTTTCTAGCTGATTATACTCAAAAGCAATGTAGAGTGAGCCCAGCAGCGTCTGTCCAGCCTTAATTTAGACCAGGATTTCTCACTGAAATCCTGATTATCTGAAGTGCTGACGTGATTTTTCTCATTAGTGTCAGAGTTGTGGACCTGCTGCAGAACATGCTGTGACAGACCCAGCTGTGTTCTGCTTGCTAAACCTGTCTGAAATGCATTGTGGCTTCTTGGGATCTTTTTCAATGAGCTAGGTCTTCAAAGCTATATTTTTCGTTACGATTTTTTTTTGTTTGTTTTATTTGTTTATTTGGTGGTTTGGGGTTTTTTTTTTTTTTCCTTTAGAGAGGGCTTCCCTTCATCTATTTGTGGAATCTGTGGCGAAACTGTGCTTGAAAAAGGGACTAGAAGAATGGATTTGGGCTTGGCTTGCTCCTAAACTGAGCTTAGGTGCAGTGTCTTTAATTCAGAAGAAATGCAAAGTGATTCCTGCCAAGAAGAGCTGCTAAAAATCAGTTTTCTAAACAACTGATGAAGGAAGACATTGGGACATCTCAAGCATGTAATGGTGGTAGGGAAAAACTGATTGTAGCCCCTTTTGGTCTTAGGGTGGGAAGAAGCAGTTCTTGATAGGGAAGGACTGTCTGGGCGAGGACTGGAACTGGGTTAGAAGATTGATTGAATGTCAGGTAAATTAGTCATATGTCCTTCCTTTTTTATTACGCCAATAGCATGTTTTTTTTCAGATGGGAAATCTGTGGTGTCTTTCTAAAAAGGTGAGTATGAAGATGTGCTTTTTATCAGCACATCTGAGCCACTTAGACCCTTAGTGTGTCCACTGGCCAAAGGCTAGGAAGCAGTGCATGGCCTAGACGGAGCAGGGAGGTGTCGTGGTGATGAAGTGGTGAGTACACAGTGAAAATACCAAACAGCAAAACATGTCACGTGTATGTCAAGAACTATTTGCTCGTGGCCCCCTTTCCAACTGGAAAGGAGGGAGATGGTGTCTCCGTAAAGGTGGGTGAACGTAAAATAACATGCAAAAGGACCTCACATCAAGAGACCCACAGGCATTGCACCCACACAAGAGCCCCAAAGGCACCTCACAGCTGCTTACTGAGCTGCCTCAGGAGCGCAGGAGAGCCATCTGCAGCTGCTACACAATGAAATTTCTAGTTTAACGTCTGGACTGTGTTGTTATAATAGAAAATATTATGGTAGATGGTAGTAGATTGATTATTTTCTTTGTCTTGCGCTGTTACTGAGCATCATCATGCTTGTACTGTTGTGGTTGATGAAGAACTTAAATTCTAAGCCTCTATTTTAAGATGCTTACGACTACTCCAAAATAGCTGTCCTTTAGCTGAAAGTCTTCTTTTCTATTCTCAGCAGAGATGTGGGTTTACTTGAAAGTTTTGAATCCCATTTGATTGTTTTTTTACATTTTTGTGAACTTAAACAAAAACCTCTTCATGTCACCAATGAAGAGCTGTATCAGATTTATTTATTTTCAAAGTATGTGCACATTTCTATCAGATATAAAATTATGAGAAATGAATCTATGTTATTCCTAATTCCAACTTTTGGAAAATGTATTTCAAACTCCAATGACGTGAGATACGAACCTATTTCTGTTCCTTTTTACTTACTTTGTGATTGATGAGCTTCAGATTGTTCTTGGGTTTTGTTTTTAAACTTTCATTCTACCTTCCTGAGTGCTAAAACCTTAAGTGCCTTTATATTTTTGTTTAATACTCACCTGAATTCAACAGTGGGGCTTTTTTCCTAATTTGGGAGATAAGAAATTGGAAGTTGCTTGATCAACTCTTCATTTCCACCAAATCTTGAAAAATTGCACATTAAGTTTTTAAAGACCTTAAAAGATTTATTATTTTTTTTTAGGTGGCATGAGATTCTTAACGTACACTGTGTTTAGTTATCTTCTTTTTTTCTTGCTGCTGCCTTTCAATTTAAAGCACATGTTCTTGCCTCCTGGTTGTAATTCGATTTGGTATTTTAACCTTAGAAATATCATAAACACCTTCCCAGAATTTCTGAGCCGTTTGTCTTAGAATTGACCCTCTTGACATAATATCTCTAGGCGGTTCTTGTGAAGCATGAGGCCTAAACTTACCTCTAATCCACTACTAAATAAGCTGAAAACTTCCCTTGCTAAGAACAAGCCCTAGGAGAGATGCTCGTAGCAGAGTGCTAAGTTTTCTGACAAGTCGGGGTGCTAACAGGTCTCCCAGGCATAAAGTCATTGAGCTTCATAAACACCTTCGGACATCAATATTTGCTTTGTGAATCAGTTACCTGAAGGCCTTGCCAAGAGCGCTGCAGCTGTGGCCAGGACTGGGTACCACTGGGATGCTGCCGGGGGGATACTGGGGCTGGACAACGTCTGCCCAGCCTTGTGCAGCCCCCTCTCGCTACCCGCCTCTCTCTTCTCTCTGCCTGGTTACCATGACATTTGATCACCTAGAAATAGGCTCCAGGAAGTCTGGGTCTTGTTCTGCTGCTCTGGGAGCCAGGCTTTGCTCTGTTTCGCTCGCGTGCGTTTGAGGGGGAGGAAAGCCGGTAGCACCATAATGCTAATTCCCTTCACCTGTCCTTGTTCCTTTCCAGATCAAAGAACGAGGCTACTGAATTGAGACAGATTTGTACCGCCGGCCTTTTTAACTTCTTCGGCGCGGATTTTCGCATTTGTTCTTTTGGCAGCTGCTACATAATGTATTGAGATTTTCCTTTCTGCCATACGTCTCCGTGGGCTAGCATGACCCACACAGCAGTAGCTGGACTGCAGCGGGTCTATCCACTGCCCTGCGGGGCCGTTGAGGATGTCCGCGCTTGCTCATTCGCAGCAGCCTGGTGCTGCTTCTGAAGCACTCTGCCCGTGATTAATTTATCTGCTTCCCAACAACCCTAGCTAATTAATAATGCTTTTAGTGGCTAACGTTGCTCAGACATCCGTGCGCGGTACAGCTGTTCTTACAGTGGTTGATTAACAGGATTAAAGGATCTATGTGGGACCACTAAAAAGATCTCACAGAACTGGAAAAATATTCTTATATATTTTATATATGCATTTTATATATATTTTATATATGCATTTAGTGCCTTAAAAAGCTGCTTATTCTACCATCTCACTCTTACTATTTACTTAAATGTTTGGGGTTTTTTTTTATCATAGCAGTGATGGTTTTATCACTTGCCCACAGAGGATGGGCTTTCAAATGCATCATACCTCTGAACTTTCTTGTTACCTTCTGTTTATTTGCAACTGAAAAAGTGGAAGTTGGAAGTAGGTACATGGTGTGGATGATAGGTATTCTTATTACTGGCATAGCTTGTTTTTTTCTATCACGGTAACTCAGGAAGAATCAAAAAATATCAGCGCGATCTTCATATTAATTCTTAGTCATGAAAAATACACTTTTTTCAGTTCTGTAAGATTTAAGAAATGTGCACAATGAATGTAATTTTGCGTGTGATTTCTGTTTTGCGGCCACTGTCTTTTAAATGCTGTAACAGAGAAACTCAATCTACAAAACTGTGAGAAGAGCAGATAATGTTCATAAGCAAGCAGCCCTATTTCAATCCTCCTTGCCATTTGGCAGATCTAGAAGGGCAACTGCTGCTAATCTTCACTGCAATCTCAAGGCACCGGGGAAAATGGAAATAATTTTTTTAACATCTTACTAGGTCATGAGCACGAGTGTTCATCACAGTACTTTGGCCTGATTCCTGTTTGGAAATTGCATTCTGCTGAGCAAATGCACCCCGTTGCATTTTCAGTGATTTGGTTTTTGTCTTAAATGGGGTGGAGTTTCTGAGCAAAGTTAAAGAAATGGGTCTTCCCAACCACCAGAAATGTTTTAATGGTGGATGAGGTCAACCGACACTAACCTTTCCTCCTTAATCATCAGCTTCGTTTACAAAAATACTTTAAAAAGAAAGTAAGTGCAGTGCCTTACCTGAAGGGACAGTCAGCCACTGATATACAGAGGACAATTTTTAAAGTGTGTGTTGGGGAAGACTGAGGCCTCTGATAGCTGACCAGATATTGGTGAGCTCTTGCAGGATGTGCATCTATTAAAAGTCTCTTGTAAAACTTCAGTCTCCATGGTGTGGGAATGTTAGAGAAAACAGGGCAATAGGAGCTTCTGTACAAGGTAAGCATGATAGAATGGTGAAAGTGAAGCTTCTGCAACTGGTGGTACTGAAATTATACAAGGCTTCTGGTTTTACTACCTCCAAAGAGCTGAAGTGAAGAGAGCCATAGTGGAGAAATGTTTTAAAAAACACTTTGCAAGGATAGAGCCTTTTAACAAAAAAACCCAGGATGGTTCGTTTTGGTGGGTTGGGTTTTTTTGCACAACAGAAATGCATATTGCTAATGTTGCTGAAATGAAACTGTCTCTCAAGGTATTTAAATGTGTTGAGTAGGTTCCAGTGACTCTTGGGCAATGGGAGCACTTAAGAAAGGAAAAAAAACCCAACCCAACCCATACTTAATACAATCTGTTGAACTGGAGTGTTTTAATCAGAGCTGAGCTCTGAAGGAACCAGGTGTTATTTTGCTCCTGGCAGCAACTGAAACTTCACAGGCTTTTCATGACATCACGTCTTTCCCATGTCTTAACCAGTGACTCATCTTGCTTGTCTGTTTGTTCCTATTTCTAACTGCCAGCAGGAACAGTAAGCTCAACGTTGGCATTCTCCTATTAATGGCACGTACCAGTCTGCCCAAGGTCACTCTTTTCACCCACCCTTGCAGTTCATTGGTTGGTTTTTTTCACCCCCCTCCCTTCCTCTTTCTCAGAGTGACTTTTTTTAAGCTGATTCTTGGTGGCTTCCACACAAAACCCCAGTTTTGCAAAGGAAACGTATGTGTGTTCATGTAACATCTGGGAGCTCAAATTGAAGGGAAAGTGAAGGGCTCCAGAATTACTGAGCCCCAGAAAGGCCTGGAGCAGGACAAACATCTCTGCCTTCAGGGTGTGCCTTCACTCCTCACTTATTCAGGTTATCTGTCTTGAGAAGAGGAGCTGAGGTCAGTCTTGCTGAGAACTGAGCTGTGTTTGTGGGGAGCCAGATGTTCCCTGACACTTTGATGTCTAACAACTTGCTGCCCCTGTAACCATGGGGCCATGAAGTCAATTATCCCATTTCCAAGGCTGACCAACCTCCAAACAAGGTGTGAAACGACATCACGATGAACAGCAGGGAAGAAGAGGTCTCTCCTCCACCACAGCTTATTGAAGCCCCGAAACTGTGGTCGGTGCCGGTTATTGGGGTTGATGTAGCCTCTGCTCTGACTCCGAGCAGCCCAAGCATGGATGGTGCTAAGTATGTGCATCAACCAGCTGGACAACAGGTGACTCTTATTCTTACATATTATTCTTTTTTTAAAAGAAAAAAAAAAAACCAACAAAATCAAACCATAATCCTTTAAAAAAAAATTGAAAGGCTTATTTCTTTAGAGAGTGTTTGTCACATACACTGCTAGACCAGTCATGGCGCTAAGGGGATTAAATCAGGTACAGATGAGAAGTTTCAGTGACATTTTATTTGGAACAAAGAACTTGTGGCTGGAAATCTTCACCAGAAGAATGATGGTTTGGAATCAGGGAGTCTGATTTTTCACACCTGCGGCAAAGAGCATCTATCGTGATTTAAAAACTCAAATATATTTCCTGTGTAAATACCTTGCTGTTTCTGTTGAGACAGCCAAGTAAATTTAAGAGAAGCTGCTTGTGCTCCTGTCTTGAATGTTTAGGTGATGGATCTTGTGAGTAAAGGGCATCTGCACATAATGCAAATGCATTTAAGTCTTTTTCTCCTCTGATAAACACTGAATTTTGATTGCTCATTAATGCAAAACCTTCAAATTTTTGTTTCAAGCTACCAACTGATGCTCTTGTGGGGTTTTTTAATTGTTTATATCAAGGACTGTTGCATATATAAACTACAATAGAACAGTCTTTTTAGCACATTAGTGTAGATATACCTCCCAGAGACCTGTCCATACTTGGTTACAACGAAGCTTTCTGATTCCTCATCAGGGACAACCAAACAGGCTTCTAAATACTGAAAGCTCAGGCTGTTCTTCCCAGGCATTTGCTGGAGTGTTAATTAGAGCTATGCCGGGTTTCTGCTGATCCCTGCCTGCACCTCATCTACTTGTCTTCTAATGAGTTTGTGGTCTACCTGGAAATCTTGCAAACAAATCGGGGGGGGAGGTGGGGGGGAGGTGGGATGCAATCGGCATCTGTTATTTGCTCCTTCATTAGATAAACATTTTGCACATAACGACTGAAAAGCCTATTACCTAAGGTTTATGGTATTTTAAACTGATATAAGGGCACCTACTGTGACTGCTGAAGAAACTGAGCTCAGATTTTGCGGTTTGTTTTATTTTATTTATATTGAAGTATCGGGGAAGGTGTGGTGTTCACTGAAGCTAGCGTAAAACATGGTGCGAGTCAAGAAAACCGGGCCAGTTTATAGCTGTCTAAGAAGCTAACATAACCTGAGGAAAAAATTCGAATGGATTTGCAGAAATGGGGAGATGACATCCTCTGTATCTGTACAGTAAAACATGGCGAGGAATCCATCAGTGACTCACGTAGAGATGAATCACAGCTCTGCACTGTACCATGCTGCTACCAGGGCAAGGTCATAAGTAAACTTTACATACCGTGAAATATAGGGTGCCTTCTCCCCTGCCTTTGATAACCTGAGAAGGCAGGCACCCAAGCATGCACTAATGAATATGCAAATTGCCTTCCTAATGAGGTAAGTGCATTGCCGACCAGAGAGCAGGTTATGACTGAGCAAAGGCATGTAGCCCTTTGGGGTTCTGTCTCTCGCTCACATATCAATTGCAGCCCGCCCACCCCACACAGGGGGTTCGCAGGCAGAACACTGAAATCAACAAACCAGAATTACTAAATTTCAGAGCTTTTGGGCAATATCACAGTTTACCTTTAACACGAATGAACTGTATGGGCTGAGTCCGGTTCCTCATTGAGACGAGGCAGTGGGATGGTACCAGAGCAGGTTTTTGAAGCCACCCTCAGAGTCCCTGGGGGCCTTCTTCCCAGGACAGTCTGGATGGACATCCTCCAAGCTAACTCCTTGTCCAAGCCTTCATCAAATTTAATTTCTTTCCAAATTATTCTGTGTGTAGCGATACAACGTGCCTTGCAGTTGCTTGCTGCCTGGTCACGGCCTCATGCCCGAAATCCAAATGAGCACTTGTTAAATACAGAATATAGAAGAAGAGATTAGGGAGACAGAAGAACCTAGGAATGCAGGTGTAAAACAGTAACACTGTGAGCACAAGAGCTGAAGAGGCCCAACTACCTATGGATTTGTTTCTTTTTCTTGCTTGCAAAATTTGAGAAATTATTAATACTGATTTAGGTCTTTCTCCTAATGAGGGATAAAGAAAGCCTCTCCCCTGTGGATCCTTTGTGGAAAAAGACAGGTACTGCACGTAAGCTTTTTTCCCCAGCTAAGGTATGCTTAAGGTCTCTCTTCTTCACCTCACCAACTATTTCCATGACATTTGTAAGAACGTAGCTTTGAGAGTGTTTCCCCTCAAATTTGTTCAAAAGCCGGTAGAGTTTTATAATGAGTGTATACATGTGGAGACAGATGATTTAATAAGCCTCATGGCCTTAGGAAATCAGGCTAAAATAAAGCAACTACCATGTCTCTGAAGAACCAGAAGGATGCTATTGCTGCTGAGACTTTTCCCACTTGAAATACAGTCAGGATCTAGCTGGCACGGCTGGTTTAGCTGTTTGGCAGCTAGATGTCTGTGATGGATGTGGTGTCCATGAAAATGAGAGTGCTCTGTGATGGATTTATCAATGGCAGGAGAAGAAATAGTCACTCGGGCTGTGAGTCTACCTCATTTTGGTACCTCTTGTCAGGAGAGAACAGGAGGACTCTTTCTCAGTCAGTGTGCAATGCCTCGCCACAATCAGCCAACGGACTACCCTGTCTTGAAATCAATGTGCAAGTTTCAGGGAAAAATTCCTTCTTCCAGAAGTGGGGGGGAGAAACAGCAAGATTCCTGCTGCATAATCTCTCCACTGGGGAATTCGTGGTATGTTACAGCTGTGGATAGTCTCATGGCAATGCAATAGGCAGAGCCTTTTAAGCAGGCTGCAGGGAGTTTATTCTAAAGCGTTCCCCTCCCACTGAGAGCCTCTGTGATATTCTGGTGCAGAACAGCAGGTGATCATTGATGTTTTCCCCTTTCAGAGACTGGCCGGCATGTGTTCTGGAAGGGCCGACGCTGTCTCTTGCACACAGCAAAAACAAAGCTGCATGTGTGGGGAATGATGGACAGGAGGATTTTAAAGCTGAGCCGTTTCCCACCCGCCGCTGAACCTTGTGTGTTTTCTGGGGTTGTGGTGATGTGCTGCGTCTGATCAGAGGCTGGCTTTATGCTCCTGCAAGAGTGCTCTAAGTGGCCTTATTTCACTCTTCCAGCTAGCTGATAAGTGAATGATAAGTGACTTACCACACTAGAGCAATAAGTCCCTTAGGGTCTCTCTCTCTAGAGGTGACAGACTTTAATCACGTTTTAAACCAGGAGCAGTAAATGCTTTCTCAAGTGTGGGGTTTGGAGAACTAAAGGGACCATTCACTTCAGAACCGCTGACCCATAAGACTGAGTAGCAATCAACACCTTATGCTGAACCTGTGCTTTGAAGATAAGACCTCATGCCTCCTTGCAGCTCTTTCACGGAGTTGCCATTTGCCAAAAGATGGATGGAATGTGCTTGTTCAGATGATAGGTACTTCCTGAATGAGACTGCATGTGACTTCCCTCCCTGGTTCTGGAGGCGAGTCCAGGTAAATGGACTGGCTTCAGGACCGCTGACCTGATGTAGAAATATGCCTCAGTTTAAGAGCAGGCACCCAAAATATGCAGAATAAATGTTGGCATCCAACAGATGGTAGTTGATGTGTTTTCCAGCTGTCATAAGTCTCGGAATGACTCTGTTGTACATGCCAGAGTTTCACCTTTGTGTTGCCAGGCTGAACGTAGAAATGACAACTGCAGGTAAAAGTGTTCTTCAGCACTCTAGAGAGAATTTAAGATGAACAAAGAGAAAAGGATTAGTAAATTTTGAATTAGTATGTGCACCTCAGACACTGTGGTTGGTACATTCTACATGAAATTCAATTTTTAGAATAATTTTCGGGACATCAAGTCTTTAATTGTTGTCTTTAATCTTGGGTAAGAACCAAGTCACCTGCAGCATCTATTGTAAGGACATTTTCCTGACTGTGACAAGAAATTGCAACACTTAAGTGTCCTTTTGCCTGATACAGTCCTGGACTCTTTTCCATTGCCTCTGCTTTGAAGTGTCAGCTTTCAGTGAACTCTGCTAAGATTTGATTATTGCATTGAGGCTGAGGCAGGGAAGAGCAATTAAAGGGTTGACATCTTTGCTTATTTTATTAATAGTACATGTGTCAAATGCATTTAACGACTCATAGCTGATGCAAAAGCCCAATTATTGCTAAAATCTAAGTAGAGTTTATTTCAGTGGGAGCAAACGAGAATTCTAAAATATATAATAAGAGAAAATGCTTCCCTTATTTTAGATATAGGACCTAACTACAATTCCTGTTTCTGAGAACTGAAGTCTTAAAGCCTAAATATTCCTTTCTGTTCCAGGATACAGCTGGACAAGAAAGATACAGGACCATCACTACAGCCTACTACCGAGGAGCCATGGGCTTCATCCTCATGTATGATATCACCAGTGAAGACTCTTTCAATGCGGTGCAGGACTGGTAGGAAATATGTTGTTGTTGTTGTTGGGTTGGATTTTGGCCACTTCTCTCCTCCAATTGTTTGTTGAGAACATTTGACATCCCGCCTTCCACAGCGCTTTGCAGCACCATGTTCTTTCCTCTTCACCTAAACTCTGGGATGAATAGTTTTTTTAAACTCGCCTTAGAAAAAATTCTACAGCTTCACTTTAATGGAAAAGCTACAATTCAAATATAGTAGCATACTACAACAATTTTTACTTTTAAAACCCCTAATTTATTGTAATGAAATTAATCCTTTAATGCACTATTTGACCTTACAAGGTTTCTGGCTATGCTGTTAAAACAATCCAGTTTAACAGTGGTTATTTGAGTCGTATCTCATTCAAAATCTAGTAAGTCTAAATCTTTCTGAACTGCCGTAAAAAACGATGTTTTTGGAACCTACAAGTGTAGACACATGGAACAGCATTCAGCTTGAGGTAATTACAAATCTAACTTAGCCATTTAAAACTTGTGAAGTTTAAATTAGTTGTAGTTGTAAAAAGAGGAGGAAGAGCAAGGTTGAGGACAGAAAGCAAGTGTGCCCTTGGAAAGGGGCCTGTTTGTTATCACTGACTACAGAAGGCACTTGAACAAGTCTATGGGGCACAGCTTGGTGTGGAGTGGTGGGATGAGGGAGAAGCAAGTATCTGTTAAATGGGAAGGGTGGAAACTTAGCCCTAAAAGTAGCTATGAAAAAGATTCTCAGGTGTTACAAGCTCCTCTGGCTCCACTGAACTCAGTGCAACTGCAGAAAAACCAGATTTCTGGACTTTCTGATGACAAAAAGCCAGGAAATGTTTTTGGCTTACAGTGGAAAAAAAAGAAAGTGCCAGGTCTGTCACTTTAAAAACCTCATGGCAGTGTCAAAGCTGCGTTGGTACCCAGGCTCATCTCCCCCACACCTCCCACCCCATTTTGGTGTGCACTTTCCTTTCCCTACCTGGAGTTATCCCCTGTAGCTCATGCCACCTTTCTTCTTGGGAAGAAATGTCCAATCTCACCCCACACTGTGATCTGATTTTGGAAGCAGAGCTGTGGCCCAGACTTTCTTCCTGCTCTCCTGCCTTCCAAACAAGTAAGACAAGTAGAGGTATGGAGCAGGAAGAGTAGAGGTCTTCCCAGAAGAGTCAGAGCCTGTGTTGTTGCTGTGGTGCCTGCAGCTGATGGGAGGTTGTTTCTCAGCAGGGGCCCAGCACAGAGCCTGGGGTGAAAACATCTGAGCTGCTGCTGTGAGGTAGTGGCCACAGGAACAGAAGAGAAGGCTGGACCCTGTTGCTGGAGCTCACCTTCTGCCATGGCATCCTCTCAAAAGGACACTAAACTTTGTGTAGGAAGTACAGGGCATGGAGAGGGAGGGGAAAGGCTGTGTTTATCCTCAGAAGTAGGACCTCTGTGGCTCCCCTCAAATTTCTAACAATCCTTTCCTACAATCTGCTTGTTACCCTGTTGCTGTAAACTGCAGATAGGTATGGGCAGCGTGCAAAGAAAGGCAACGGAATCTCCCAAATCTGATAGATTGATTTGCAGTGATCTCAGTGCAATTTGCAATGATCTACATGCCTCCTAGGGGCATGTAGGTGACTTAACATTTTCTTACCTAACAAATCAGAAGAGTCTCCTTCTCCTGGAACATACGCTCGCTATGGCACTGGCTGTTAGCATCCACCTCAGTATGCCTTTCTATTGAACACCTATTCTGTATTCCTTTATGTAGGTTGTAATTCAAAAGCCACAACAATGTGGTTTGTTGTTTCTGGCAATTTGGCCTTCCTCCAAGGCTGCCTGTTACATGTGCTCATTGTCCCCTGAAGCGGTTGGTGATGATCATCACATCTAAAACTGTAGACTCCACTTTCACCCCGTCTCCAGAATCAGGACACGATGCTCCAGAAGGTGAACAGTAACACCTCCCCTGAGCTGTCTGTCAGCAGCTAATGATAGAGGAATAATTTTTTTCCCTTGCTACAAACACAAACCCAAAGGCTTTGTCAAAACCAGGTTCTTCCACGTGGCACACCCTCCACCAAGCTCAGATGAAGACGTTTCTCAAAATGTCTCCACCGGGTTTTCTTTTTTTCCATGGAGGTGGAGGCATGTGAGCTAGGGCAATATCTTTCACTGAACTATTAGTATTTTCAGCTTGGTTCCCTGATGAAACAGGGTATATGTGATCAGTTCACCTGCCTGTCTTGTGGTTCCACTGTAATAAATTTGGCTTATCAGTCTTAATTTAGCCAAAAAATACCAAATCTCAGTTGCTGAGCTGCTACTATTTTAAAGTTTTCACAGGTGAAGTTTAACCTGAAGCTTTGTATTAGAAGCTTTGTAACCTCTGTTCCATCACAGGCAATGGTGCATGAGTAAGAATTAGGAAAGGTCAGCTTTGGGTATTTGAATTCATGTCTCCTTGTGCCATGGAGGCTGAACGAGTATCATTGCTGAGAGTACCTTCTCAGCCAAAGGACAGAGGTGAAACATCAGTTTATTTTTACTCTGTATGCCATGAATCCTTCCAACCAGTTTTAAGTTTCCGAGCCCACATGATGCAGCAGGGCAGATAAAATCAGCCGGTGTTAACGCATTTCCTTCCTTTCTCAAGCTGGTCCACAGGAGAGCAGATGAGGGCTGTAGCAAAGCCAATATCGCTGTGCCAGCAGAGTCCTCTAGTGGCGATGCAGCCCAGAGAAGTTTCGTTGGTTTTTTTTTTCACAGTCTGCAAAATTACTTTGTGAACTTCGGAAGGGACAAGAAATGGAAACAAAAGGTTTTGTCTGGTGCTTCTATATCAGCTTCTGCCATTTGCTAGTATAGCGAGCAGGTAGGATTTGGTGGGGTTTTTTTTCCACCACGCTGGGTGATACAGTTAGGCTCCAAATAAACATTACACTGGATTTGGTTCTCAGTCAGAAGCTGTGCTCTCCCTGGAAAAATAAGGTGTGTCTACTGCTTGAGCTCCTTTAGCTCAGAGCCTAGTCTCTTCTTTAGGTCAAGTGCAGGACAGCAGCAGCATGCCTAGCAAGAAAAGCAGAGCCCTAGCAGTCCTGCAGTGCTTCTCTTTGGGTGCTGGTGAGAGGATGGCAGCGACTGAGAAGCTGCACAGGCTGCAATAGCATGCCCCTGATGCTCAGCCTTGCCTTGCCTCATCCATCCTGTGTCGATAGGACACTTCCCGCTCTGCCTTCTGTGCCCAAGAGCAGAGGACCTCCATAAGAGCGTGAGGGCTGGACCCAGAGTGTTTGGGGCGTGAGATGGTCTGACAGGAGGACAAGTGCCTGAATCATCTCTTCTCCACCTATGAAGTTGTCACCCTCAGTTGTGTTGCCCCTAGATTCCCAGGAAATGGCAAAGTTGCAAGCTGCTTTTTGACCTTGCAAATAAGGTGTGTGGCCCGATACATGAGTTGCAGAGGTTTAGGTGAGGCTACAACAAACCATGCTAGTTCTAAGACCACATACTTCAACCCTCACTGAAATTAAATGAGGCATCCACCTAGAATATATGGAAAAGCTAACAGCCAAGCTCATCCCAGGCCTTTTTACATCTGGCAAATTTCCAGAAATTACAGCAATTAATCCTACACATCCTTTTTCTCTTTTAAGTGTCCCGCTATCCTAGCTGGCTAGTGACGTGTTTCTCAGTTTTTCAGCTACGCTAAATAAAGAATACTCTTAAGTTCAATATTTTGTCAGAAATGCAGCATGATACAACAGATCGGCTGACGGTTTAGACATTGAGCAGTACTCACTTAATGTGAATTATATCCAGTAAGGAACCCATTAACCTTCCCAGTTATTTCTAAAATAGCATGAGTGGATGGAATCTGAGTGTTTCTCTGGCATAAAAAGATGAATAAGCCACCTGCCATGTGATCATAAAGCAAATACAATGGAGCTTAGGAGGATACCTCCAAAAAATCATCGGCAAATAAAATATGAAGCGATGCGTCTTCTACTAACTTTTGGCTGCTGTCCCTCCCAGTCCATTCTTATTGATGGGTAAGAACTTCCCACCTGAACATAGTTCCTTGGTCCTAAAATTGTCACAAAACCTTGGAATGGGTTGAGTTGTGTACAGTAGTCATCTATGTGTTTTACAGTAGGACATTACCCAGCCCTGAAGCTCGTTACTTCGTGCTGGTGCCCTGCCTACTGCTGTTTAGTGATTTGGGGTTTTTTTAAAGTGCTGGATAAGCAGGCTGTCAGCATGAGTCTTGGCCCATCTCACTGCTTTCTCTTGTACTATCTCTTCCTGCAGAGTTCCCCCCAGAAAACAAGCCAAAAGCATGAACAAAGAGCTGAACCAGAGGCCTAGCACTCCAAGTAAGCCCTCTCCCATGACAAACTCTTACCTTCTGTTGAGCTCATAGGGGTGTGAACATAGATCTCAACGTTTGTTTTCCTAATTACACTGGAATTGAGGGAAGGTAGCCTTGTGCAGTCGGCTCTCCACCAGAGAGAAGTCTTCTCATTTCTAGACCTCTCCATCATCTTAGAGTTTATATCCTCCATCTAGCTGGCAAACTGCCACAGCAGCTTGTGCTTACCAGCCTTGCTATTCTCCAAGCCTTTTCACAAAGCTCCATGGGAGGCAGATTTAGAGCGGATGTTGGAGCTTGGCTCCATGTTGGAGCTCCAGCCATGGGTGCTGGCTCGTTGGCATATGACTGTTTTAACGGCCTCCTGACCTAGCCTCACCTGCCCAGAAGGAAAATGAGAATATCTCCTCCAGACTGCCAAATTATTTCTTCCTTGGATGATCTTTTTAATGCACCTTTCTTTATGGATGGATGTCCTAAAGAGAATTCTGGTTTGTTTTGTGTCACTCCAGAAATGCTTCACCTCAACCAGGTGAAGGCACTCTTTCTCCTGACTGAGGAGGATCATGGCTGTTTATCAGGTATTTGGACAAGGTCTCCAGGTAGTATATGAACATGAAGTACAGTCTTTGTGTCCTTCACACAAATCACCCCAATTAATGATCATTTATCTTAAAGCACCTGAGAAGGAGTATGATGGGAATACCTAGGACATGACCTGTTCTCTTGCTCTTTCACTGTGAAAGGTATAACATTGTAGGAGAAGCCTTAAAAGATTAAGTCTGAGTGATTTTCCCGCCTGTAGCATGGCAAGAGTACAGCCAGGTTGTTTTACAAGAAGCATTAATGGGCAAAAGCAAAGATGCATTTTACCTTATATTTGAAAATAACTAATTCTTTTGTTTGAATAATAAGACGTCTTTCCTGTAGGGTGAGTGAAAGGGTTAAATAAGCTTTCATGGCTTTCAGCTCAGTTTCTAGGCTTGTTTTGTTTTGTTTTTTTTTTTTTAGTAGGCTCCTTTGACAGTTATTATTTGACATTGGCTTGGTAGTTTTGCCTGTAGAGAAATCAGTGGTTTTATAGCTCATTTGAAACTGTACTGAAACTAGGATATACTCAGCGTTTGGTAATGTAAAGTAAATAGAAAATGTTATAGAAACTCAGTTTTGGGCAATCCAGACAATTTTACAGAAGGAAAGAAAAAATTGGTTAAATTTAACTTAGATTTAAGTTACAGCTGGGTTCACAAATCATTGGCTTCATTTATCTTTAAGACTGATCCCCAAATTATGTTGTTGATATATCCATGTAACTGTGAACCTGAAACTATTTTTCTTCAAAGTGTGAAGCGTAAGATCCATGCTTTATTGTTAATTTGGGGAATTCAGCACAAATAAGGCACAGCATTGTTACTGTTTCACAGAAATATATTTTTCCAAGTGTGTACGTTGAATTGCCCTGATCGTTGTTGAAACATCTCAATCGCATAGGTCTTTTAATTTATTTATTTATTTACCTTTCCAAAAGCTTCTGGAAATGTGCTGCTTTTCTATTTGTACGGGGATTAGCGCTTCTTTTAGATGTTGTTTGTCATCACTATGTTTTTTGTTTGCTTGGTTTTTTATTCCTGATAAGTGTAGACGTCGAGTTACGCCAGTGAGGATTTTCACTACCTTGTACAAAACAAGGAGAAGGATGAGTTTTCTATGGGAGTTTCTTCATGCTTTTTTTTTTTCTTCTTTTTCGTTGTCTAATTAATTCTATTTAAATAGCTTAGATTTGGCAGCATGTCCCTATATGACACGCCACCCTCCCCCAGGGGCTGAAATGAATCCAGAGAGAGATGTTTTAAGTTTAAGCTGGAGAGACTCTATTTCTTTCTCTCTATTCTTTATGGAGGGAGACTGGGGAGATTTCATCTTTGTGGGCTTTTGGTTGATTTCTGAGGTCACCCCCTTGAGAAGGCTCATCAGAAAGGGGGTGTGAACACAGAATCACTGTGTTCAATTCTGGGCCCCTCACTACAAGATGGAATTGAAGTGCTTGAGCATGTCCAGAGGAGAGCTACCAAGCTGGCAAGGGGTCTACAGAACAAGTCATACGAGGAGAGGTTGAGGGAACTGGGCATCTTTAGATTGGAGAAGAGGAGGCTGAGGGGAGACCTCATTGCCCTCTACAACTACCTGAAAGGAGGGTGTAGAGAAGTGGGCGCTGGCCTCTTCAACCTAGTGAATAATGACAGGATCAGAGGAAATGGTCTGAAGTCACACAAGGGGAGGTTTAGACTGGATATTAGGAAGAATTACTTTACTGAGAGGGTGGTCAGGCACTGGGACAGCCTGTCCATGGAAGTTGTGGAGCCACTGTCCCTGGGGGTATTTAAGAAATGTGTAGATGTGGCACTTCAGGGCATGCTCTAGTGGCCGAGATTGTAGGGAGTGGGTTGTGGTTTTGTGTATGGTTGGACTCTGTGATCTCAGAAGTCCTTTCCAACCGTAACAATTCTGTGATTCTGTGAGAAACCCCAGAGCACCACATAAACTTATCACAGAAATGCATTATCTCTCATAGCACTTGTCTACATGGAGGTACTCAAAAGGGTGGGAGTGGAGGAGCCAAAATTGTGATTGGAGTGAGTGCACTTCCAGGAGGACACTAGGAAGAGTAAGAAGGTTCACTGCACAGAGTATTTGGGGTTTTGAGTCTATGTCTGGGCTTGTGCAGTGGGCTTGCTTCAGGTTTTTGTTTTCCAGTGCGATCCAAACAGGCTGCTGCTTAAAGGCAAGTGGCACAGTGAGGTGACCCCCTTCTTTATAGATAGCTGGGGAGTAACGTGACTGGCTGCTTTCCATGGAAAAAGCAATTGAGCAACTGAAACTAATTAAAAATTATCATTAGTAGATCAGAGCTGGAGGCTGCTGCTAATTCAAAAGAGAAGGAATTGAGTGCTTTATTGTTAAGGGAGTTCAAGCAAACTAAACACAAGTGAAAATCTGAGGGGACTCCCAGCTTTCCTGGGGGAAATGGCAGGTTTGCCTGAAACTGTGGTGTCCTGTGTGTAGGGGTGGCAAGAAGGGGCAAAGAGTGGGAAGGCGAGTTAGGGACTGGAGGAGGGAAAGAGTGTATCACTTCTGGCAGAGCAGCCTAATTACCTTTGGGAAGGAGGGAATCTTAAAAGACAGAGATGACTTGGTGAAGATAAAAGATCCATGAAAAAATGGATGAAAACAAATGCTACCAGGTTAATACTGTTCTGCTGCTGGCTCTGTGACACCAAGGATAGTGGGAAAGGACTAATCCCTCAGGATAAACATTAAAAAAAAACCCCAAAACATCTTTTTTGTTAGAGAAAAACTATAAAAAGGCTAAATGTAAGGTTATCACTCCTGGGGTCCACAGTGAACTCCCCTCCAGTTTCAGCACATGAGGCACAAAGAGTTTTAGAGGCTTTTAGTTCATCCCAGGGCTCCTGCTTAAGCTCTCCTGGCACTTGGTCCCTCCGTTATTGAAGTTGGTATTTGTGTGCTATTTGCTGTCTGTCACTGCATCTGCTGTTTACTGCCTTGGGTAGCACTTAATCCCACGGGTTCAAATATTAACTCGCAGAGACTTACCTTGATCCCGTATCTTCCCAATTTAGTACATTCGTGTTCCTCTCTAGCAATTTTCAGTCTCCATGAACCAGTTTTCCTGTTCAAGCAAAAATAACTTTTCCATCAGTTTGGCTCTCAACACACAATTTCTTATGGTATGACTAAAACTCAGCAGCAAACAAGGATCTTTTTTTGTCTGCTCAGAATCATTACATGTTTTATAAGAAGCTGTATGAGGTGTATGTGCATTCTATGGCTTTCTCTGTAGGGACAAGATCTTTAAGAGGTGTAGTTGATTAACAACTAACATATAAAGGAGAATAACCTTTAGAAGAATGGTGGTTTTTGTCCCTAGACTTAAAAAATTATGCAGTCTGGCTTTTTGGCTGGATCTCAGGATCTTTAAAACACTTGCAAAGTCTTAACAAGAAACTTTATTTTTACACAACATTAAGGAGTAGTAAAATAGAATGGTGCTATAAATTACATAGTCTGTGTTCTTGCTTTATGTGTCAGCTTGGTCATTTGCCTTTTAACCAACATTCAGCCTTGAGATGATGATTTTCTCATTAAAGGTACTTGTTTTCATACTTAATAAATTATTGCAATTTGGTACGGCTGATGGAGTGTAACAACCTTTTTTTGATCTACTGTAGGGCCACTCAAATAAAGACTTACTCCTGGGACAATGCACAGGTGATCCTGGTTGGAAACAAATGTGACATGGAGGATGAAAGAATTGTTCCTGTGGAGAAGGGTAAACATCTGGCGGATCAGCTAGGTGCGTGTCAAAGCTTTTCTTTCTACTCTTTTTCCTCTGCTTCTTTATAACCTGCTCCTTTTAATGTATGAGATAAAAAAGTCCTTCCAGCACCAATACTTTAATGATGGTATCACAGCTAAGAAGCATAATATATTCTAGGTCAATATTTTACTTGCTTAGTGCTGAATACTACCACCTGTAGTGTTGCTGTGTCTGTAAAGCTGCTATCTGGGGATATATGGAAGATAAAGTTTGTCTGGAGAGAACAGCTTTTATTAGCTCAGCGGAATGATAAGAGAAAAATTTTTTCATAAAAACAATTTGTCTCCAGGTCTCCAAGTACCATATAGTCATTTTCAGAATGCAAACATAGATTTTTGTAGAAAATTTTTTTTTCTTTTACTAAACCATGAAAAAAGAACCTTATACATCTGAACTTGTAGACCTGAGTAAAATATAGTTGAAAAATGTACCAGGCTTCTCTGTCCAGGTAGGGATGTTATGTTATTGATGTGGGATAGACAAAGCAAAATGATTCCTTTGAGAGGAAGCTGGGATTGCAAGGAAAATTTTAGAATGAACAGGAAAATAAACTCATCCTAATTTCTCATTAATTTATCATTTTTCGTTATATATTATAGCACATATGATCTTTTTAATATGTGTTAAGATTTAACTATACTGTTGTCTTCTCTTAAAGAATTCATAGCAGCAAGTAAATCCTGTTAAAATTCAATTCAGTTAATAGTGGAGACCCTTACAGTGGGCACACTGTAAATATTTGTTTAGCTTGTAAAACTAGAGATTCTTACAATACTCAAAGGAATCACCATCACCCACAATTTATAAAATTTATAAAATGTTGTCTTCAATTCTTAAGCATTAACTGGAGGGTTCATATTGTTAAACTGGGGGTACTGGAGTTCCAATACATTATGATAAAGTGTGACCTTAAAAAACTTGCCAGTTGTGGTTAAATTGTAGGTAATGAGTATTTATTAGTTGGAGGTTTTGTTACTGTTGTTCTGTGTTGTTCTTTTAATGAAGGGAAGGTCTAAAAACCCTGCTCATAGATGGGTATAAAGTATGGCTTTGTGATAGGGACCTGTGTGATATAAACAAAAAGATGGTCCCTGTTCCACTGAGCTAAGAGCAATCAGATTATTTTTTCATGTTTCATGTACAAAAAAAGTCATGTCTGCAAAGGCCTGCAGGTTTTGAGCCTTCAAGTATAAATCTGAGATATGCTGATCCCAAAGGAGTCCCGTTCAGCACTGGAGGCACTGCCATCATAAACACATAATGAGCAAATATCAAACAAAACCCTCTAATTTCCCATCTTTATTATTTCTCTAATAACAGTTTTTTACATGTAAGACCGGCAAAGCAGACAAAGACACAGTTAGTTGGCACAAATCAGTTATGGGCTCTATTTCGCACATCAGAATTTAATTTGCTTTTGAAAATGTGAATGTGGATAAGCTCGGTTCCTGGCTCGCAGACTCTGCAAACCATTGTGAATGCATGTGCACACACATACTTTTGCAGGACTAATTACAGTGTTAGTAATTGAACAGTTGTCCAGAACAACGTAATAGCGAACAGAGAATTTTACTAGAACTCCCACTCCTATTTGGACTTCTCATGTTTTTTTCTCCCCCCGCACCTCAAATTCATCTGTGTGTTTAAGGACAAACTTGGCATCTAGAATCTGAATCCTTTACGTATGGGACACTTCCAAACACACACACACACACACACACATGCAGAGTTACCATAGCAACCGACTCCATCAGTAGGAAACGGTTCTACCTAAGAATCCCCAGTTCTGCCCCTCTCCCTTTTCTGCCTCACCTTGAGAAATGTCCCCCAGTGCTGGGCAAAACAAAAGCTGTCCCTGCCTTTGGAAAGCGCTGTCCCAGTCCTCCTCTTCCGTAGCCTCCCAAAATACTAAATGCCCTTTTAAAAAGGGCTGAAAAATGTATCTTGTTTTATCAGTCAGTTTTGCCTTATCTTAACTGTGCTAATGTGTACAGCGCTATCTGAAATTACTTGGTGTGTTAGGTGGGAGGAATCTTTTTAATTGACTATTGACTGCTTAAACTGCTAGCTTTCACCATAATGATTCGCCTAAAGGTTATCCTTCAGCGTGTTTCTCTCCATTTGTATAGTGACATTAGCATCACTGAAATAATTTCCCAATCGGGTTAAGAAGTTGTTATTGGCCGGAACGTGAGCTGAACTAAAACAGATTATGCCACAGCAGAAGCTAAGCAATGTTGGGACCGACAGATATCTAAGTTCAGTTCCCTGATTTCTTGTGCCTTTTATGTAAATTTTTAATCGTCATCAAAACGACAGCAAGTGGGGCAGACAGAACCCTCCTCTGATGCAGGACAGGCGTCCTTAGTTGGTAACGAGGCAAACATCTCCACCATCACTTCACCCCGTTGTTCCATGATTTTTGAAAAGTGTTAGAACGGGGTAGATACCAACTTACCTCACACATCAAGGTGACTCAGTCTGCCAGCAGAGACGGACTTAGCAGTTAAGGTGACTTATCTTTCCCTTTGCTTGTGGCAGATTCAAAGATGCAATGCAGAATGCCCCCAAAACGAAGCACAGCAGAATGTAGCTTATAGCAAAATAAGCTCTCTGGGGTGCTTGAGCTCTCCCTGTTGGCAATATAATAACCTGGTAGGACAGAAGCAACAGCCATTGTGAGGGGTGGTTGGAGCGATGTCATGGAGCGTTTTGCTCTCCAGCACAGAAGTTGGTTTAGCAGGAGGAAAACAACCAGGGTCTTGCTTCTCTGCTCCCACTGGGCTGCAGCAGGAGTCGGTGGTGAGTCTGCCCCATCGCCCAGGGGAGCCTGCAGCCTAGGAAGGGACCCTTTGGGCATCACCAGTTGGTGACACATCACCAGGAGCTGCAGCCCAGGGGATGGTCACTGATGTAAGGGGAGAATCCGAGTCCCTCATCCTGGGTTTGTGTAGATCTGCATCATCTGCAGATGTGTTTATCGCAGTGGTAGCAAGGATCCATTTATCCCTTTGACTCTTAGTGATGCTTGATGAATTTTAGAAGTATTTCTTCTCACTGGTCTGAGATTGTGGGAATCAACCAAGCTTAAGAAGCATCTAATGCCTTGCTTTCTTAAGGTAAATTCTGAAAAAAATGGTTAGTATTTTAAAAACCATCTCCATTATCATCAATCTCTAATGAGTTTTTTTTTTTTCCTCACAGGTTTTGACTATTTTGAAGCCAGTGCCAAAGAAAACATCAACGTGAGGCAGGTGTTTGAGCGTCTGGTGGATATAATCTGTGAGAAGATGTCGGAGAGTATAGAATTAGACCCTTCCAGGGGCACTTCAGGAAGGAGCATGCGACTCACAGACACCCCCCCTCCTTCGCAGCAGAACTGCTCGTGCTAATCACCTTTCTCGCCAAGAAACCTCCTCCTCCTTTCCCGACTAAAATTCATCTTTTCATTTGTGGTGGTGCATTATTATATAGTCCAGAGACAGAAGTCTCTGTTGTAGGAAACTGGTATGTTTGTTTAATGTGCTGGAGTGTTAATATTCTATATTTCCTTATCCAGTAATTTAAAAAAAAAAAAAAAACCACACCAAAAAACCCCCTAAAACCCCCAAACCAAAAATCTGAATAAATATTGTAAGTGCACCTAGTGTTGATGTGAGTTACACTGAAGAAAAAAATTGTATAGTGTTGCAAATGTAATTTCCACTGAGAACGTTTCATTTTTAATTATAAATTCCTGTACTGCAGAAAGAGGTGTTTTGTCAAGAACAGCAGGAAACACAAAAACCAATTAGAAGGGACCAGGTATTGGGGGGGAAACGTCTTATAAAGCAAGGATAGGCTTTTTTTTTTTTTTTAACATTAAAAAAAAAAATCAGTCCCTAGGTATTTTGAGTCATTGTCACCGTCCTGTAGACACGGACCTCAGTTTTTCTGTACGGTGGAGCAGAAAACAGTGTGTTTCTGCCTGATGGCTGTAGGTCCTCCAGAGACCCTCCATTGGTGGGGGATTGGATTTTGTGTCAAACCTGTAAATGGAGGGAGAGCACCTGGAGGAATTAAAGCTGCCAGGCAGGAGAGGAAGAGGAGGGGGAGGGGGAGAAGGCCTTGCATAGCCATAACCTCCTTTCCCTGTGCTTTTGGTGGGTGCTGGGTGAAGGACCAAGAGCCCTTCCAGGGGCTGCAGCTTTTCCTCACTGTGTCCCGTGGTTTTACCTCTCCGGGTTTGGGTCTAATCTGATGAACTGCCTGATGGTGGATTTGTTGCAGGACAAAGCAAAGGAGGAATCCGCAGCTGTGTGTTTAGTTGGGAGGCAAAATCTGACATGTAAGACTTGGAAGAGCACTGTCTCAGAAAGATAAAAGATATCAGGAGCCAAAATGTGAGTGTTGGCCAATATTAGTGCCAAGATTATTAGATTTTCTTTCTGCTTTGTGTTGTCGATACTTTGGGGTTTTTTTTAATTTTGTGCTAGATGGGGTGTGTGTGTGTAGGGATAGTTTTTCTGGTTTCAGATTAAACCACAAAGTATAACTTAACCAATAGGAAGATTGGTTAATAAAACATAACTGCAGATGAAAAATGGCAAAGGTGTCCTCTTGGAGGTATCCTGTAGACATTTTGTTGCATCGTTCTTTGAGCAATTTTTAATGCCTAACATCTAAAATGTTCTTACACTTCCAACATCTCCCAAAATTCCAAAACTTGTACGTCGGTGTGTGCAGAACTCCCGTGTGCGTTGGCCACAGGCGGAGCTGGTGTCTCTCTGAAATACATGTAAGAGCTTTTGCCGGTCTGTGAAATGAGACACGGGATGCCTTTTATGATCACTCACCTGTTTTGCACCTCCCAGCTCCAAAGAGCGATTGCAACTTGTGTCTGGAAATGTAAATGAGGTGGATTCGGAGAGTTTGCTCTCTTAGGGTGAAAATTCAGAGCAGTTTTATGGCTTTACCTTAGGCCTATGAACCCCTCTGACCGGGGAGACTTTCTGAGGTCAGAAACTGGAGTCAAGTATCTGCCCACTGCACTGGATCATGACACTAGCAAATGCCTTCGTGGTTTCGTTCTGTCTCAAAGTGTAATCGCTCTAAGAAAAAAGCACAGTATTCTGGCCAAAAACGCAACTACGTTGATGTAGGTAGAGCTCATTGTGTTAAAGGCTTGATCCTTTCGTTTGTTTGGATGTTGCTTTCAGAAACCTTTACTGTGACATATTTTGGGCGTGTGTGATCTAGTACTGGAAGTGCGATTTTGTGGAATGTGGTTTTATTGTATCTAAACCCCTGAAACTGCAAAATAAAGAGAAATGTAGTCACTGGCTGTGGCCAGAGAGTTTGTGTGAGCTTCATTACCAGTATATGAGGCAACCCTGTGCATGTATAAAGAAGGGCTACTTTTAATGCTTTCAAAATACATCAAACTACATTGGGTTTTGGGTTTTTTTTTGCCAGGATGACGATTCTTGAGCCCAGCAATCTGGAATCATCATACAGATTTAAACCATAGTGAAAAGAAGGATTATTTGGCCAATAAACGGGCAGTGCAGTGTTTTAATTGTAGCAGAAGCAGCTTTTAGGGCAACTTGTGTAACTAGCAAAAAGAAAGAAAAAACTTCCCCAGCAGGAAGCAATGATTTTGAGCGATGTGGGTGTGATGGAGTATCTCAGTGCAAAAAAACCTTTTTTACCCAATATATAATTGTGTTTCATTGTTTCATACAACTATATTCCAGGTTCCCTCAAGCTAGGATGGGCAGAATCTTTTGCTACAGGACAAAAGAGCAGGTAACTACATGGCTGTGTAGTCTGAAGAACTGGGAAAGACAACTTTGAATTCTGCCCTATATTGCATACATGGAAAACTGAGCATTGGCTGCAGAAATCCTTCAGTTTATTTCAAGAAATCAAATCATCACAGGCAACTGACCCATAAAATGTGTATTAATGGAGAGATGTATCTCATCATCTTACAGTTGCGTGAAAAGCCATAAAAGAATACAGAGAAAGCCTTTTGCCTAAATTAGCATGCAGCTGATCTCAGTATCAGTGGAAAGTCAGTAATAATTGTTACTTGTATTAACTTGTAAGAGGTAATGGCAGAATGTGAGACAGTCGTTTGTCAAGGGAAATAGCAGACTTGAAGACAAACCCAAAATGCTTGATGGAGTCCTGTATAGAGCCTTCCATTTGACTGGCAGTGGTCCAGGACAGTTGTGTTGAAAAACCAGTATGGTTACAAGATTAAAAAAGGAGTACTGGACGGGGAAGGGAAGAGGCAATTGTTCTTCAAAAGCTTTTCTCAGCTGCTTACAATACAGCACTGACTGCACAGTTCCCCAGTCAAAGGCAGACAGGAGGCTCAGGGTTAGACGTGGGTCTTGGCTTCCATCTTGTGGAGAATAAAGCACTGAAGTATCAGGTAAACATCTACTTTAAATTACCTTCTTAGGCATTCAGCCCAAATTATCCTATCTGTATCTCAGACAGCCCTTCCCCTAGATTTGTCTTAGCTTCTGACCCTTCAATTTTGTTTTCATCATCTCTCTTGCAGTCAACACAGAGTTATACACACAGTAACGTACAGCACGGGTATTACAGGAACAGCAGAGACCTGAGAAACGTGGAACAATGCACAAAGGATGCGATAAATGCAATGGCGAACTTCCCAACAGTTCTCAATGTTACATGAAGAAGGATCTTGTCAGCAGGTGCTATTGGGAAGGGGCAGCCTCAAGGAGATTGAAGACACGCAAAAAAGTGGGGTTCAGGTTGTCAGCACTTTAAAATTGCTACGTCGGCATTGCAGTTTCACAGAGGGGGGAATATATTCTCTAATTGGAAAATACTAAGAATGTGAATAAATGCAGTCTTTCCTGTTAAATAGTCACGGGTAGAAACTAAGCTATTAAGGACCCCATTAGAGGAAGAACAAAATGTTAAAAAAAATCAGATGTCACCAGTAAGCACATACTGGATCTCTCAAAAAAGCAGCGGTACTGCTGACTGAAATAAAATTACAAACTCGAGTTTTAACTCGTTTAGGTGTCGAAAAATACCTGCTGGAAGCTAGTTTTGCTATCGGATCAGGCCTTTTGAACCCTACGAGGAGCCACGCTTCTTTAAACTGATTCAGTGCAGTTAGCGTTGGGGGGGCTTCTCCAGTGACTGCTGAGCGAGGGCCGCTGGCCGCCATCCCGTTCCTTCGCGTCAAGTTTAGGTCTCTAGTTCAGCGCGTTTGTGCTCGACCGCACCACCAGCAGTCTACGGGCTGGGGCAGGCTGGTACTCGGGGCTCGCAGCCGGACCCTGGGCTACAACCCGTCCCTTCCTCCTTCTCCGGCGGCGCCGTAAGAAAACGCCCGCAACCCCGCCCCGTGCTGCGCTGAGGGGACTGTGCGCCACGCCCCTCCTTCGGCAGCTTGCGCGAGCTGATTGGTTCTCTCAGGAGTGAGCGACAGCTACCTCGACCAATAGTGGAAGGGAATGAGAGGAGCAGGCTGGCCGCCGCCAAGCGGCAGTTGGACTGTTCCAACGCAGGAGCGGGGGGAATAGCTAACGCGGAAGACGGGCATAAATGCCGGACCGCGATGGCACTGAGTGGAGTTCCCGGGATGTGGCTCTATTTCTCTGTATGTCCATCCTCCCATTTCAATGTACTCTCTGTCTGATTTCTGAACGGGCCTGATTCTCTCCCCGCCTATTGTTTCCCTCACCCCTCCCACGCCACCATCATTTCCCCCACCAATCAGCGCCCTGACTCCGACCAAGCGCCGGACTGGGATTGGCCCATTTCCGCCACCTGGCTCCGCGGCGGGCGCTGACTGGTGGCGCTCCGCAGTCGTCGTTACACCGTCACCGCCACTTCCTCGTGCGGCGGAAGCGGGACGGTCCGCGGCGGGGCGGCGGCGGTGGCGCATGCGCAGTGTTGCGGCCGCCTTCGCACGGAGCGGACGAGCAGTGCGGGCGGGGGCCCGCGGCCTGGCGGGGCGCGGCCGGCTGGGGCGCGCTGTTACCCAGCCGCTGTGGTACGGTATCACCGCCGCCATGCCCGGTAGGAACAAGGCAACGTCTAATTACAGCTGCCCGGAGCTGGCGGTGGGGCAGCAGGCCGGGGAGGGCGGCCGCGACGTCAGAGGCCGGTCTCCTCAAGGGGATGAGGAGGACCGCGGGGACTTCGGAGCCGGACCTGGCCCCGACGTGGGAGACCCTGACATCGTCAAGTCCCCCAGCGACCCCAAGCAGTACCGGTGAGGGCCGGCGGCGTCCAGCCTTCCCCCGGAGGCTGTTGGCTGGGGAGGAAGGCTAACAGGGGAATGGAGGCGGGCACGATCGGCTGCCGTTGAGGCAGCCCCCGGGTGGTCTCTGGGGCAGGTTGGGGCCTCTGCTCTCCGATTGCCCACGGGAAAGCAGCCCCGGCCGAGGGAGGAGATGCGGGAGCGGAGCTGGGTGCCGGCCTGCCCCGCGTCCCCGCACAGTGGGCACGGCTGCGACCTCGGGTGCTTGAAATCGGGCTCGTCTTGGTGACTGGGAAAAATAGGGGTCTTTCTGGGAGTAATGAAGGCTGGAGATTGACAGGTGTATTTCTTTTGGAGATGGGTTTCTGGTCTGTGTGCAGTAAAAAGCTTGGGGCTTGCACAGAAAGGAAAAATCAGCACTTGTTTGAAGGCTGTGCTGTTGACACTACGTTTTCGGGGCACAGCACTATGGAATGGTTAGCTTCCAGCCCTTGTCTGGGCAGCTTGGTTCCAAAAGTGTTAAGCTGAACTATAGTATGTGGTTGAAGTATTACAGAGCAGATACCAACTTAAAACAAGGCTGATGCTCTACCCGTTTGAGATGAGCTTCCAGATTTTAACACAAATACCTCAGTCAGTTGAGACAGAAATTACGTTTAAGTTGCTATTTTGTGTGTGACTTCATTCATATTTCCCTAAGTAATACCCCTGAAGTCCTAAAAAAGACCACCTTCCCTGAGAGCAGCACACAGCATCTGTGGCCTTCTTGCAGAGAGAGACTCGTCTGAGAACGGCCAGGGGAGGCCAAGTTCTTTGGATGCTGTAAGGCAGTCACTCATGAGGGGAAGCTATTATAACTTCTTTCTTGTTAGGCAGATTATTCAGCCCTTGTTAGAGCTGCTTGTTTTATATGTATCTGAAGATTATTCAGCTCTTGTTAGAGCTGCTTTTTGTATATATCTTTATGCTTCATGATGTCTAATCTGTGCAGCCAGTGGAGAATCTGCCTAAGCCTAAGCCTGGAACTGAATTTTGGATTTGCAGTGACATTGGTTGACAGTGAAGCTGGCTGCCTGAAGAGGACTGTGCTCATTGGCTTAGGGAGAAACTTGCTCCCTCCCTTCTTGCCCTACTTCCTTGCTGCTTCCTCTGGATCTCTGCCTGCCTCTCCTGCCGGCATTCTTACTCATGCTACTTTGCAGGAGGCTTGTCTTCCTGCAGAGTTCGCAGAGACCATCAGTTTAGGAAACTTCTGCCTTTACTACCTGAAGCAGCACAGTGAGGAAGCTCAGGAAGTCAATTGAAAGCCATCACTGCCATCTATTTTGAGGCTTAGGAACCTCCTCTATGTGTCGAGAATTGGAGAGTGTGTTTGCTTATGTATAAAATAAACTAATAGCATCATCTTCCAGAAATCCTGCTCTCCATGCTTAGCAGATTATTTTTTTTCAGTTGGAAGCAGAGAGTCACATCTTTTCAGACTGGTTTCCATGTGTGGGAAGTGAACCTTGCACAGAACAGACACAAATGTTAGTTACCCTTAGGAAGGAGAACTTAAATGTGGCTGAAAGTAAAGCATACCTGTATCCACTAACTATATACCAAACCTCCTAATTAAATGTAATGGCAGGTGATTTGATAATGGAAATATGCTTTTTCTTCTGTTCATGCATCAGCAATGATGCGTACTGCAGACCAGTCACAGTGGGCTTAATGTGTCTGGTGATCTCAGTCTTAGTAGAAAATATTAGATACTATCTTCTCAACTACAGCAATCATTAAAGAAAAATATCTCAGGTATCAGCGATTGCAGGATATATTTTCAAAAGTGAGTTGATTGGGACAAAAATTATTGTCATAATCAAAGTTGGTTTTGCTCATTAGACCTATGAGTGGGCAGTTTCCTTTGCCAAAGTGTATGTTTTATTTAAATCCATCCATATATGGAATTTCATGGGCTTGTATTGCTTGTTTTGGGTAATATGGGAAAGGAAAACATTTTTCTGTTTGCCATGCATTGATATATATTTCCATATTTACATAACTGTGAAACAATTATTGCTATAAGAAAAAACTTGGTGTGAGAACAATTCTGTTTAAACTTATCCAGGATGTTTAAACAATATTTTTAAGAATTGCAATTCTATTTCATATTTAAACCTTATTTGTATCAATGCCTGTACAGTCCTTCAAAAAAGCAGTTGGACTACACTTGGTTCTGTTTCTGCAGTAGATGGTTGCATTTTTTTTGGTATTGCATTCTGCATACTAATTGATACTAATGTATTGATTACATTTGTCCTTTTCCATTGGACTGAAACATGGAAAAAGTAAAGAACACCTATGTCAGTCGGTGCTTCTGCTCCTATACTGTTCTAGATTCTCCTGAAGTGAAATCCGAGAGCCTTAAACAGTAGCTTAGTCCAGTCGTTGCTTTGCAACTGGGTGCTGTCTGTCCTAGGATGTAACACCCACAAGCCTGAAGATGAGTAATGTAAAATTAGTGTCATCTACTCCATTAATTTAAGGGAGGTATGTGGAAAGGAGCAACAAGAGCTACTGGATATACCTGGCTGAACAGCTTTGTGGCAAATTGTTCTTCTGGAAGAAGCACTATTCTGTTCTCTTACCGTGACTACCTATCGATCACTGGGAAGCCACTATTCTTTATGGGCTGTGAATACCCGAAGGAAGGCAGTTGTATGCAAAGGTGAAGAAGATGATGGCTGTGCTGGAAGATAACGCTGTAGCAACGCTAACTTGTCACTGTCTGGGGCTCTTGTTCTGGGCTCTCTGGGGTGAAGTGCCCAAGCGTACAGTATATCTGTTTTTAGGACCCGGGTTGTGCACTTAGAAGTGCTGCAGCTGCGAAATGTGACATGAATGTGGCACAAGCACACATAACTGTTTCAGACTTTCAGAACTGTATTGATGATTAACATTAGTGTGGATCTAGTTCTGCCTGTGCCTCCTGCAGTTAGTCATGGCATTTCTGCAAGTTATACTCTATGTGCTTTTGATTGGAACACGCTTGTACTGCTCAGCACTCCCGCAGCAAGCAAAGCGGGTGTGTTAATGGTTATGACACCCTGGTCTAGAGTAAATGCTGTCATTTCCTGCTGGATGAGTGGTCGTAATTCATATACTTAACTCTTAAACATTTGTTCTTTAGCTTTTTTTTTTATAGAGTGGGTAGTCCAAGAAGCACAAGGGTTTTTTTTTCTTTGTCTCAGAGCTGCTTAACTCTTGTTGCAATACGTCCTTTCCTCCAAACATGTCCCTGTGAAAGTCAGTTGAGAGAGAAGTACTCAGAGTAATTTGGTTCCAAGCTCATCTGTGGTTTGCAGAGCCATAGCAGGTGGCCTGCAGCACTAGTGAAAAACAAAACTTACACTGACTTCATATTTTTAAATATATTAATAGTAACATGGGCTTTTATTGCTGAGAAACATTGAAATTTCGTAATGATAACCATGAATGAAACATGAGGAACTCTGGGAACC
The DNA here is from genome assembly GCA_013400055.1 of Nycticryphes semicollaris. Classification (NCBI taxonomy): domain Eukaryota; kingdom Metazoa; phylum Chordata; class Aves; order Charadriiformes; family Rostratulidae; genus Nycticryphes; species Nycticryphes semicollaris. The sequence goes on from VXBJ01000606.1 coordinate 1,015,508, forward strand.
ATGGAGTTAGAAAATACAAAACACCCCTTTATTTTTCTTTTGGGTATTTACCAGGTAGCTTGAGCTGGAAATCTGCTACCTTATTACAGTGGTGGCTGCCTTGCAAAGTTCTGATCTGCTATAAACTTGGGGGTTGGACTAGATGACCTTTAAAGGTCCCTTCCAACCCAAACTATTCTTTGATTCTATGCTCTGTAACTTGGTCTTTTCTGAGAGTGTGGGATGTGGCCATGGGTTTGTTTTATACAAGCAATTTTTTTTCTGCTGTATTGGATGCTGCCGGTCTATATCACACTAGTTCTTAGGCTGGCTTGAGTATTTTCTGGATCCACCTTTCCTTCCTTTCTGCAGCTGGTGTACCAGCCACTGCAAGCTCCCTAGAGGGATGCTCTGGCTAATCTGACAGATTGTGACTGTCTGTTCCAAATCTGATGGGAAACAAATACTGGTGAGAGATCCTGTAGTGCAGAGCATTAGTGCTTGCAGTCCTCAGTCTGAGAAGTTGTAGAATGGTGCTGGACAGAGGACTTGTGGGTTTTTACACATATATGGACTCCCATATATTAAAAAAATAAATAAATCTACGCATATACACACAGAGAACTCTGTGTATATTGCTGCTTGATAGTAACCCAACCAACGTGCTGTGACTTCTTAAGCCTGCAGAGATTTGTCCTTTCTGCCTGTGGACACCGTTTAATAGAAGGCATTGGAGTCTCTGGGGCCTATTTAGAGGCAAAGACTAAGATCTTAATTCTGTCATGTAATACATGTTTCCAAGAGCCTGAGAAGCATAACAAGCTATTCAAGTTGGGGTTTGCAAGATCTGAGTTAATGAAGTTTTCTCTGAGGGGGTGGTGGTAGCTTAAATGTTTCACAGAGAAATAAAAGCCCAAATCAGTGTTCATGACCTTATGGGGAGAATGGCTTCTCTTACCACCTTGAATTATTTCTTATTCTTATAGCTGTTAAATAGCAGAAGAGTGTTTCTACTTTCCCTCTGTAAAATTGCTCTCCTTCTTAGCTACCATTAGGAAATCTCAGTTGAAGAGCAGAGAACTAATGTAGGAGATACGGAGATTTTTTGCAATTCTGGAAATTCAGATTTGGGAAATGAGTGTATTAATTGCAAATAATTATTCTTTCAGATATATCAAACTTCAAAATGGCTTATGTGCACTTTTGATTTCGGATTTGAATTGCTTGGAATGTGCCTCAACTGCTTTATCTTCAGAGGAGGAGGAGGATGACAACGATGATGATGAATCTGAAGAGGATAGTGATGATGATGACGACTCCGGAGCTGAGATCGAAGATGGTAGAGAAGGTTTTGATGATGAGGACTGTGATGAGGGGGATGAGGGTGAGGACAATGATGGAGATAATGAGGATTTCAATGATCCTGATGACAGTGAATTAGAAGAGCTAGCTGAAAAGGAAGAGACAAGAAAGAGAGGCTGCACGGAAAAACAGGTATGTACTTTCAACTGTAGGGTGATAAAATACACAGAGAGCTTGTGCTCTGAAACCTTGTGATTAGGCATTGAGACTAGACCTTCTTTTCATTGTCCTTGTCCTGATCGATGTATCTTGCAGTTCTGTCACTTCCCCGAAGTGTTTATTGAAGCAACTTTTACTGAGAGTGTTGTATTTTCTCTAGTCTGCAGCAGCCCTCTGCATTGCTGTTGGCAGCTTCTCTGATCCTGAAGATCTGCCTGGATTAGCACACTTCCTGGAACATAGTATGTATCTGCTCCTGTTTCATCTTCTCCGGCTTCAGTGAGAACCGGAGTGCTATCTAGCTCTGAGTTTCTGTAGTACTTTAGTGTCATTCCCTATTTTAGCTATTGCAGAATTTATTTTCACTAGTTTAAAAAAAATTGTGATTTTATCAAAATACTGACGTAGTAGGAAACCTTAATATGGAAGAAGGCGTCTCATACCCTTTGGCAGGGTATGCATTAACCTATCTGAACATTCTTTGCTATCCATTAAATATGGGGGGAAGCATGTTACCTGTGGCTTTATAAACTAGGCTGGAGCTACAGACTTTTTTCTCTGTCGCAAAGGACAGTGAATTAGTAATACAGGCTCAGAAAGGACATGAAGTTTCTGACCAGATGTATCTTAAAATGCTGCTCTTGACCAATTGAGGCCCATCGTGCCTAGAAAGGCGCTGTTATTTCCAGTCTATTTGGGCCTTCTGCTAAAGGCAGATTACACTAGTTATTGGGCAGATAATGTGGTCTTTTGCTAATTGGTAGTTAGCATCTGCCTGGGAACTGTGGGTCATTTGTAGGTAACACTGTGCTGATGAGGGATTACTACAGCTGCAATTAGGAATAACGAATTAATATCACACTGGTAATTTTGCTGGTTTTTGTTGCAGTGGTTTTTATGGGCAGTTTGAAGTACCCAGATGAGAATGGGTTTGACGCATTTCTGAAGAAACATGGGGGCAGCGACAACGCTTCGACTGACTGTGAGCGGACAGTCTTCCAGTTTGATGTGCAGAGGAAGTACTTCAAAGAAGCACTTGATAGGTAACTTTATATTAATGGTGATTAGATGTTAGCGTGTGCCTCAGGAGGTTGGGTGTAGCTGTTCAGTTCTTCACTTGGGGGTGATTAAACCTTTTACTGAATTTCCATACCATAGAGGATGTTGTATGTAAGGAAATATGATTTCCCTCTGGATATTTTACTGTTTTTTTTTTTTTTTTATGATAATGCTAGTGTAGCTGCTGTGTTATTACTTAGGATCCACATATAAGTCTTGGTGTGTGTAGCTTTTAGGTGTTGAAGAAGGCCAACAGCATCCTGGCCTGTATCAGGAACTGCGTAGCAAGTAGGACTCAGGAGGTGATCATCCCTCTCTACTCAGCACTGGTGAGGCTCCACCTTGAGTGCTGTGTCCACTTTTGCACCCCGTACCACAAAAATGACATTGATGTGCTGGAGCGGGTCTGGAGTGAAGCTGGTGAGGGGTCTGGAGACTAAGTCTTATAAGGAGAAGCTGAAGGAGCTGGTGTTCTTCAGCCTGGAGAAGAGGCTGAGGGGAGACCTTATTGCTCTCTGCAACTACCTGAAAGAAGGTTGTAGAGAGGCGAGGGTCAGTCTCTTCTCCCAAGTCACAGGAGATAGGACAGGAGGAAATGGCCTCAAGTTGCAGCAAGGGAGGTTCAGATCGGATATCAGGAAAAGTTTTTACACTGAAAGGGTTGGAATGGGCTGCCCAGGGAAGTGGTTGAGGCACCATCCCTGGAGGTATTTAAAAGTCAGGTAGATGTGGTGCTTAGAGACATTGTTTAGTGATGGTTTTTGTAAAAGTTAGGTTGATGATTGGACTAGTTGATCTCAAAATCCCTTCTAACCTAGACTATTCTGTGATTCACCACCATTAATGGTGGTAGCCTCTACCACCAGTGCTACCCCCTGTAGCATTGATTACAGGAGAAATTTTATGCACTTTGAGAACTGTTCAGAGGGGGAAGTGCTCCCAGAGTCCCAGTGATTCATCCTTTGAAATACCTACCCTGATAGAGTTAGTGGGGGTTTTAAATTTTTTTTTTGGGAAGGGTGTTCAACTCTAATGCATCAAAATGAGCAGAAGGGCAGTCTTGAAAGTTATGTTATCATGTGTGCTTCAGAAGGACACATTTGGCCCAGTCAGGTTATTCAGGCAAGTATGTGTCTCTGGCCAGAAAGTATTTAACTTGCTCTTTTGCGCCGTGGGATACCTTAGTACGACAGAGCTTCACCTTTGGCCTGGTTTCCTTCAGTGAGAGCAAACTACTTGTTCATAGGGGCATGTCAGCTGAGCATCTTTGACACTGTAAAATCTCTCAGGGGGAGTGTAGGATCTGCTGTGAACTTACTTTGGTCAAAATACATTCCTGTGATGACACCAAGAACAAGTGTGTGCACATTTTACCAAGTATTTACTGTGCAAAATTCAGCTTTCATTTGCAGATTGGTCCAGCTTTTAGATGTTTCACAACAGCTCTCTTAGTGAAAGGGAAACGCAGAAATTATGAGTTCTGTAGAACAGCACCTCATACAAAGATAAACTGATGCCGCTGATGCTTTCTGCTCATTCAAGCACTTGTGGATCTAAAGAAGCTGGAAAACATTCACTTTTCAAAAGTCTTTAGCTTAATGGGTCCTGTAGCCATAGAGCTCTGTTGACAATGGATTACTGTCAACCTTTTGCTTCAACAAGTTCAGTGCCTCATTAAAAAGACACAACAAATAACCCACAAATATCAGATTCTCTGGCAGCCTTCTGTAGAGTCTCCATTCGTTGCAGATTTGTCCCTTTCCGTTGCTCTGCTCTCTATGGGTACAGAAGAAGATAAGTATGTTCTGATGACAACATTGACTTTTATAGTAGGTAATAAAATTGTGATGGACATTAAAAAATAAGTTTCAGGACATAAGTCAACAATTTCTTGCCTGGAGTTAGAACAACACTTTCCCCGTGGTTAGGTTGTTCCTAATGAACAAGCGAGGATTTTCTCTGGGGCATCTGATACTGGTCCTTGTTAAAGCCAGGAACCAGACTGGATGGATGACTTGTCTGATCTGGTATGATCATTTTTAGGATGTAAAGGCAGATATTTGCCCATCCATTAGTGTCATACCCTACTGCATCCAGCCAATTCATTCCCACTCCATGGAGCACAGGAGCCCTGCCCTTTGGGTCTTGATACTGTCACAAAACTTTGCTTTCATCTCTCCTTCAGACAGTACAGTCAAGAATGACATAATTGATAATAAGGCAAGCAATGTTATAAACTAAAAGTAGTGGATGTTGGGTTTAACTGTTGGGTTTTTGCCCTAGCTTAGCAGACCCTGAAGAAAAGCATATGGCTTTTTCTCTTTCGTAGGTGGGCACAGTTCTTCATTCACCCGCTAATGATCAGGGATGCAATAGACCGAGAAGTCGAGGCTGTGGACAGTGGTAAGAGTCTCTTTTTCTGTGTGTTTAGCCCATCTTATTAAACAAGTAAACAGTCAACAACATGCCTAACGCTCCAGCGTAGCCCCAGTGCTCTCTCTGGCCCCCCATGAAGTAAATACAATAAGTAGAGGTCATCATGCTTGTCTCCTAATTCTAACAGTTTAATAACTACAAATTTGCTTCACAGAAGAAAATGGCACTTGGCATAGGAGCGAGTGGAGCATTCACTTGATTTTCTAGTATGTTACAAATACTTCCATTTTTTCCTATAGGGAAAAAAAAATACTATTGGCAGATATACCAACTGATTCAAATATGTATTTCAAGTCATCTTCATCTGTCCTCTGACAAAGAAAACTGAGCAATTTGATCTTTGGCTTTAAATGTGTTGGTATGAATGAGGACCTGTCTTTGAGTTTAAGGTGTGGTTTCTTCAACAGCTTAAGCCGATTTATGCCTTCACTTGCACTGCCTTCATCATGCAGGTCCACCCCTTCCCTTGTACTGACACTGCAAACTGTGTCAGCTTGATGAACTGGCTGCAGGCTAACCCAGCCAAAATAATTATTTTACAGCTCTCCTGTGCATGTTTCTTATTACCAGCAAAAACGAACAGGAAAATGCAGTTCAAGAAAGTTAATTCTTGATTTTGGCAGAATTCCATATTTAGATTAGCGTAAACTGATGGTAAAGCTGCATTTCTGGAAACTATCTTGCTCAGCTTTCAGTTTCTTATTTCATTTTTGGACTCAAAATTGTTCTATGTGATATATGGGAGAAGCAGGTTTATAATTGTTCTCTGGCCCTTTCTGTAGGGTTTGACCCGTAGATGGCCTTGTGTTCCCACTAAATTTGTTAGACTGAGAGCATTCAGATGGGACAGGCTGGGGCTTTACGTGCTTCTCCTTCTTAGCCATTTCTCTGCTTCTCAGGTTTTCTTCTTCTCTGGGCTTCCATTTGTTAGTGCCAGCGAGTCCTCTTTCTTACCCTGTTCCACTACTTGATTATGCATTAAAACAAAACAATTTCAGTCTGTATCTGTGCAGCATGTCTCCTTCTCAGTTTGGTTGGGGGTTTTGCTTTGTGGTGGGGTTTTTTTGCGGGAACACAACCTCAAATTTTGATGGGTGCCTCTGCAAATTCTTTAAATGAACAGAGTATCAGCTTGCAAGACCCTCTGATGCAAACAGAAAAGAGATGCTATTTGGGAGTCTTGCCAGGCCTGGACATCCTATGAAGAAATTTTTTTGGGGTAAGTTCTGAATTTACATTATGAAGTCGTGACAATACTTAAACTTTTAACCACTTAAAAGATGTACTAATATGTGCTGTCTTATCACAGCAAACACTAGCCAGAAGTATTAGAGTAATTACTCTAATTTTACAGTAAAATGCTTGGGAATAAAAGCAGCAAGTCTGCTTCCTAAGATACTTTTCATTCTGGTACTGCTTTTTGCTGACGTTAAAGCTAAGTTGCCCTGGGCATATAATCATGTAACTTTCTGCTAATGTAAAGGTGGTGCTCTCTGAGTCATCTCTGTCTTGCTTAAGCTTGTTTTTTGCTATTAGAATTTCCTGGAAAAAAGAAAGTATTTTTGGATTTGTGTCTAAGGAGGCATTTCAATGTAAATGGTTCACTGTTGAACTTGCACAAATAGCAATGTGAGTGAAGCAGAAGGGAAATTTGTCCTTCCTCTCCTGGACAATAGAGTCCTAGCTCCCTCACCCTTGTGATGCTGGTGAGCGTTGTAAATGGAGTTAGCCAGCTTTGAAATGTAGACAATTTCTATACAGTTCTGTAGAGACATATGCTGAACATCATATTTTTGTCTCTTTTTTTCCCCTCCCCTGTTCTGCAAGTCCTGCTGGTGAGGGAGTAGCTGGCAACACACAGTGAGCTGTGCAGTACCCGGTGTGGGGATGTGATAATGCAAGAGGACCCTGTCGTAGAAATATCAGCTGTCCTTATAATAGGAACTAGAAATTGGAAGATACTAAATTTCAGTTGGCATCCCTTTAACTCCAAATTTCTGTTAGGTGTTTTTTAATGTGCTTGCCATGACTAGACTTGGTGCCAGGGTTGGAAGAGAAATTCTCAGTGTATCTGGTCTTGACACAACCAGTGTCTAGAAAACTAACCATCTTTTAATGTTTACAGGTAATGCAGATACGCTCAAACATGAGCCTAAAACGAATAATATTGATACCTACACCAGACTGAGGGACTTCTGGCAGCGCCATTACTCTGCTCACTATATGACTTTAGTTGTCCAATCTAAAGGTAACATCAGTTGTGCCTTACAAACAAACTCCTTGTTGGTGTGGTGCTTTTGGCAGCAATTCAGCTGTAGCCTGGGCAGTTTTAGTGGATTGTCCAGTCCTGCAGCAGGTATTTATATGTAGATTTTAGCCTGGTTTCCAAATGAAACCTGAACAACTGTGTTGTGTTACTGTCATCCTGCTGCTTCTTGAGAAACCTTCAACCGAAATAGTTTGAATAGTTTCCAGATTAACACAGAATGTAAAATCTCAAAAGATAAAGAAAAATCTTGTAGGAACTTAGAGTCAGACCACTTCAATGCCTTAATGCTACTGGTTTCTAACCCATCAAGAGTCAACCTCCCCAGGAAATCATGGGGAGATGGAGATTTGGTCTCCCAATTATCTTATTCTATTTGGGGCTCTTTCAAAAGATGTCTTAAAACACGTTTCTCTAGGAAAAATGGAGATTCTGAGTTTATTTTCCCCTTAGACTGAAAAATCCTGTGCAAATGCAATGAAGTTGCATTTCAGCAAAGAACTTCAGACTGGTGGTCACTTCTGCTGAGAACAAAAATAAATTTCGTAGAAGTTAAGTGGGTACTAGAGACCTGTGCTGAAAATAAATAGCTGTGCGTGTTCAAGTTAGGGTTGTGCTTAAGGGTTTTGTTGAATGCTAAAAACTTACTGCAATTACCATCTGTAAAATGGAGATGGTAATAATAGAGGTGGCGATTCTTTTCTTCTCCCACACTTTTCTGTCTAGACTGTAAAATTGTTAGGGCATTGAACGCCTCTTGAATAATCATTTACGTAGCAATGGATTGTAATGTTCCTTTTGGTGACTGAGAAGAAAAGCCTGGGGGCTGATACCCAGCTGGGGCAACATTGCTTCTATCTCTGTTAAAATAAAAGAAACTGTGAGCATCTCCTCAGATTTGTATTGTTACTGTTCAGCATATTCCCTATCGATTTTGGAATACAAAACATTCACTTAAACGAGACATGTCTGATCAGTCCTATTAAAAAAATTTGTATTTCTTGACCTATTTCCTTTAGGAAAGAGGATGGGGAGGAGTAATTGTTAGCACTGTAGAACTGCTATTAGGTGTGAAAACTGCTGTGTTAATGTTCTGGATAGACCAGGATGGAATGAGTCCAGCAAGTCCTGGTGATTTTTAGATTCCTGAGTTGGTAATTCCTTTTCACAGTCACGCCAGATACTGCTGAACTTTAAATCCCAGTTGTATCGGCCTGAGATATCAGCAGTATATACAAAAGCAGAGCTATAACCAAAGATACAGTTCAATGAATATTAAGAATTGGCTCAAACCAACAGCTTTGAAGCTTATAATTTAGAACTTTGGAATTTTAAAATCTACTGACTTGCAGCCTCTTCAAGATAACTGAACTAGTAAGATAAGATAAAGAATTTGTCTTCAAGCTTCAGGAAATTACATTTCTGGCTTCCTTTTTTTTTTCCTCCTTACCAGAAACACTGGATACATTGGAAAAGTGGGTGAAAGAAATCTTCTCTCAGATCCCAAATAAGTAAGATTGTTTTGATTCATAAAGGCAATACAAATTATAAAATTATCTGTTCTTAAAATAACTGTTATTAAAAAACAACCCTTACTGGAGAAGCTGAAGAAATTAACAATTGTTAATTAACATCCTTATCTAGAAGAAAAAAGGAGCAACTTTGGGAATTAAGACTGGCATAATTGTTTCACAAGGACTTTGTTTATGCATAACAGTTATTTAGCCTGTAAGCTGCCTGGTGGTAACTTGCAGCAGCTTTGTTTAACGTGTACTGGTACCTTGATTTTATTATAAATCATTCAAAACTAGATTATAATTTTCCATTTCTTATCTTTGCTTTAAGTCAGAAATAATTAGGAGCAAAAGAAATTAAGACCATGCCTTGAAATTAAGACCATGCCTTGAATTTAAGCGTCATCCTTAGGATGGCAACTGATTAGAACTTGACTTTTTTATTAATTCACTCCAATGTGCTGTCTAAAAATAGGGTTCTGCAAAAGCTTTACTGATGTGAAAAGCATTTTATTTCATCTTTCTTTTTCTACTTTTGCAAGATGTTTATGTCTGTTGTGCATGGAAATGGGCTTGTGAAAGTGTAGTGCCCTACAGAGACACTTGTATATCTCCCAACCCCTGTCCTTCTCGTTTCTCCTTCCCCACGAGACGATCCTTCAGGATTCTGTGAATCCAGGGCCAGCTCAGGAAGTTGTTTACTGTGCTTGGAGTTAGGACAACAAGCTTTTTAGTGTTACCACCTAGGATGGAATGAGAGGGAGGAGTTCATGGGCTAAGTCGTGGGTAATGACTCTGTGAGGGCAAGTGGATGCCAGGTTGCCTTCTGCCCTTCCACTTTGGGCTGGGTGGATGCTGAGCTGCACCTTTTGTTCATGCCTTTTTCTGGTGTACCCCCTGCCTCACCTGAGAGCTCTGGGTGCTGACTTCTTGCGATTGTCTCATTGTAGCCTTGAATCCTTGCCATTAACATCACGCTTTCATTTTGCTTTTAAGTGGTTTACCCAAACCCAGCTTTGGCCACCTGACCCAGCCTTTTGACACACCAGAATTTCACAAGCTCTACAGAGGTAAGTGAAATACATCTGTATAAATGTTTCGAATACCTGGCTTCATATTTTCTCTGTGTGATCCAAATACTTCGTGGAATAATTCTGTGTGGTTCTGAATGCCTTTTAATCATCCTTTCTGCATTATGTAAAATTTCTTATCTACATGCAATCATATATATTTTTATTCAGTAAATTTATGTGTGTTCAGTTGTTCCAATCAGGAAGGTTCATTCCTTGAATATCACTTGGGCGCTTCCCCCACAAGCACAATATTACAGGTAAGGTGGAGCTGCATTTTACTTCTACCATGTTTGTGTTGTGAATAATTTATATACTTTCACAACAAACCAAAGAATCTCATGTGTTTGTGTTACAGATCACTTTGGTTCAGCTGGGGGAACATTTTTAAAATGAATTAAGCTGATGGAGATACAGTTCTTTTTATAAATTGAGTGGAATTGGTAAACAGCGGGTTTAACGTCATTCCTCGCTGACTCAGATCAGTCATTATGTTCTGAACTCCCACATTTTTTAGCTTCTTATCCTAGTGCTGCCTGAAAATGCAAAACTTGCCCAGAAGAAACCATGTATATTTTAGTCATTTGTCTTAGGGATTTGAATTCTTTACCGCCTGGCATTTAATCTCCTTCACATTTTCTTTTAGGGTGAAGCCTCTTCATTATATTTCCTGGTTGGTGGGACATGAAGGCAAAGGCAGTGTTCTTTCTTTCCTTAGGAAAAAGTATGTATTTTTTAAAGCATAGTTATTAAATACTTTTCTATCTTTAAAATAAAGGCAAAATCTATTTTGCATATATATGTTTTCTCTATATATTTAAAAGCAGGGCAAGTCTGCCTTTTTATATCAGTGTGTTTTGGAGTGATAGTCTTTAAACTGATGATAGACCCAAGTAAGAATTAAGTGGGTTTTGGTCTGCAATCCATGGATCAGCAGTATCTGTGACTGATCTTTATAAGATCTCCGAAATGTATCTTAGCTTTTTCACTGATTTTCTTAAATCTGGTATCCTGAAGTTCACAGCTTTGTGTTGCCAAAGCTTTGTGTAAATTGCAAACGGATTGAAAGCCACTGAAGTAAAGCTATGATATGCTAATGGTAACTGAGCTCAAGTAAAGCTGAAATGAGTAATTAATAAGTACCTTTAATTCTTCTGAAGATTTTGGGCTCTTGCATTATATGGAGGAAATGGTGAGACAGGATTTGAACAAAACTCCACTTACTCCATCTTCAGCATTTCTGTGACTTTGACCGATGAAGGTTATAAGCACTTCTACGAGGTATGGTTTACTGCAACTTGATTTTCTTGCTGTTTTCGTAATACCTGGAAAGATTAATGTGTTCTTTCTGTCTGCAGGTGGCCCATGTTGTATTTCAGTATGTGAAGATGCTGCAGAAGAGAGGGCCAGATAAAAGGCAAGTGTTTGCCGCTCCATCAGATAATTGTGAGACTGTCCTGTTCCCTTAACCTTTTGTTTGTATTGTTTGCACTTTTTGTGGAGTTACTAGAGCATAAATGGTGAGTCAGTAGCAAAGCTTGTCTGTGTAGGAAGTGTATCAGTTTAAAAAAAGTTTAAAAATGGATTTGCTAAATGTGCTTGATTCCTGGCGCTTTTAGTTTGATTTATTGTGATATGATTTCTGATCTTAATAATCCGAACTAGGTGTAGGTGTTAGGTGCAGTTTTGTGCTATTTAAATAAACTTGTTGAGCTAGATCTGTGGAAGTCAGGACTGTGGTGTTCTGGTGTTAGCCTTTGTGTTAATTTGGTGTCAGATCTTAACTCTTCATAGTTAAGTCTCTTCCTCATCAGAAAATAGCAGAACTTTCTGCCAGTTGAGAAATACCCTTTTGGATGGAAGGGAATTGCGGGTAATTCTGGCTTCTATGGTTTGCACCTGAATGAATGAATGAATCATTGCACTCACCCTGGATGCCTCTCCTAGAAGACTGGTTTTTTTCAGATTCTCTATAAATGTTGTGGAACAATGGAAGAAATCCACTTTTCTTGTCTTCTCCCTCCTTTATAGGATATGGGAAGAAATACAGAAGATTGAAGCGAATGAATTTCACTACCAGGAACAGGTATTCATCCACTGTTTTGTGTTGGTATAGGTAAACCATAAAAAGGATTTCTTTTTGATTTTGAAACACATTTTCAAAGTTCTATTCAACCAGAAACAGATTATGCACTTCACGAGGCTGCGTTCTGCTGAAAGAATTTGTGTGTTAGAGAAATAGTGACTTTTTCCTTCACAGAGTTAAATGTTGCTTTTTTCTTTCTCTAGCTGCTAGGAAGACTCTCAGTTTTAATCATTAGGCCCTTGTGTGTGATGGTCTGTGCCCTTTAACAGTGATCTGCGAATTGTTTGGGGCTTTTCAGTATTTTTGCCTAATTTAACTTCTTTTTAGAGCTGTTTCGGTGCTGCTGATTTATGGGGAAAACAGCAAAAGCAGCCTTGTGTGAAAGGGGTGGCCTTCTGGTGACCCTGCAGGGTGCTAATGACCCCCTTGTCCCCTGTTAAGGACACTGCACAGTTAAATGTTTGTGTCAAGTCTGCCTTGGCTTACTGAAATAGCAATTAGCAAAGATCTCCCTTGTTTTTTAGCAAAGATAACCAAGGGAACCCAATTTAGATAATTTGAGAAGCCTCACTTCATTGACTTTCTTACCGTATTTAGCCACGTCCTGCATCTTATTAAGTGATTTGGTTTTTAGGAATGGCACTAAAATTTCCTTTTGGGAAAACAGATCCATATACTTACATGTATGTCTTTCAAGCATCACTGAAGTTTGTTGTTTTCTTCAAGATACACAGATGCAGGAAGGAGGGGGAGGAACAAAAAATAAAAAAGGAAATATTGAAAGTGGAGGTGGTTTTTTTTTTCTTTCCAGATGCTCCAAGTATTTTCAGACCCACCAGTCTGCTGTGAGCATCAGCATGTTAGAAATCTTATTTTTAGCAAATCTTTACATCTGTAGCTCTACCTTCAAAATAGCTTACGGAAGATATTGAGTGGCCTTTGAGTAGCACAAGTGGTATTTACAAGAGATACAGACAGCAAGGACTTCTGTCAGCAACCCCAAATAATAGATAATGGAGCGGTGGATTTCTTTGGCAGGAACAAGTTTACACTGATTTAGAAGTGCATTTTTTTTAAATGTCATGTGGTGGGGTGTTTTTTTTAGCGGAATCCAACTTTGATGAATTTGTCAGCAAAGTTCAACATTACAAAATTACACCAGCCTGTCGTCTTCTAACAAAAGCTTTCCCCAGAACAGTAGAGAAGAACTAAAAATCTGTGAAGGAAGGCTGTTTAGTATATTGGACAGAACAGGAATGAATTCCAGTGGCCCTAAGTACAATTTTGTAAATCTGCTTTTAATCATTGCCAACAGAGATTGTCCAATTTGAAGGTTGAGTTTTTCATCAAAAGTGAAGCTACTTTAGTCCTGAAAGGTTTTTATTGGTCGCCTTGGTTCTTTTTAGTACTCCCAGCTAGAATTTTATGTTCCCCCAAACTGTTTCTGCTCTAATAGACAGTGTACCTCCCAGTGTCAAACCAGGTGGGGACAGAAAACACCTGAGTTTACACTGGGCAAGTACATACCAGTAAGAGTCCTCCCTTTTTTAGCCAGTTGGTTTTGGGTGGTCATTAAGCGGTTACTGACAGTGCAGAGACTGAACTCAGAGAGCAGGGAACAGAGATAGGTATTTTCTTTTGGGACAGGATTGTGCTTCTCGGGGACAGATGAAGCTCACAGCACTTGCCCTTCTGATTGGTGGAAGGAGCTGGTACATGGCTGTTCCTAAAGAATAATAGTCACAGAGGCTTGGTTGTGGGATAAGCACTTTTGTGCCCCAAAAAAGGTTTAACGTTTCCTCAGGTGTACAGTGTCTTAAAAAAACCTACTGGTCATGTTTTCCACCACATTTATAAGACCCACATGTGTCAAACTGACCTCTTCCCACAGAATCATAGAATTATAGGGGTTGGAAGGGACCTCTGGAGATCACCTAGTCCCACCCCCCTGCCAAAGCAGGTTTTCCCAGAGTAGGCTGGACAGGAACGTGTCCAGGCAGGTTTTGAATGTCTCCAGAGAAGGAGACTCCACCACCTCTCAGGGCAGCCTGTTCCAGTGCTCTGTCACCCTCAAAGGAAAGGAGTTTTTCCACATGTTCAGACGGAGCTTCCTGTGTTCCAGCTATGTTTTCAGACAAACTGTGGTCTGTATCTAGACCCAGAATCTTTACAGTACGATGCTGACTAGTTCAAAAAACTCCAAAAGCACTCAGGAAGAAGCTCTCCAGTAGGTAGCCGTACACCATTAAAAGGCAATAGGAGACTCCTTTCCTCTTCAGGCTGTACATCATGGCAGAGGACTTAGAAAAGCAGCAAAATCAGAGATACTCATGCAGCAGCAGCAGTTACTTGGTTTGCGCTTTTCCAGGTTCCAGATCACTTTAAATCTTGAATTGTAAGGAGTTCATTCTACTGGGTCTTTACCCTAGCAGGCTAAATGACTGTAAACTGCCTGCTCAAGGTTTCTTCTACAAGGATGATGTATCTGGTATTTCAGGATTCTCCTAGGAGTCCTGAGCATTAGATATGGTTATGAAATGTATTTAGTTTAATAACTGAAACTAAATGCCGTAACAAACACGACATGCAACTAATGCTGAGCATACCTGACCAGTCAAGTTCTTCTCAGAACAGAAAATTGATTTTTTTAGTTTTTTGATTATGTGAAAAAAAAAAAAAAAGCTTTATTTATTTGCTAACAGACAGATCCAGTTGACTATGTGGAAAGCCTTTGTGAGAACATGCAGTTGTTCCAGAAGGAGGATTTTCTGACAGGAGACCAGCTCTTGTTTGAATACAAGCCTGAGGTAAGTACTCTTTGAACTCTGATTACATGTTTGGATGCAAGGAAAATATGGCATAGGGTATAATATAGGCATATAAGCATTTGTAATTAGGCATAAAACAGACACAGGTTTTGTATGAATTGAAACACTATATTTGGAAAGCAAATCTTTTTTGTAAGCTTATTATGTCTTGTTCTTTCTGTGTTCAGACTAAGAAATCTTTGCTGGCTTGAACTGAAGTGTTGTCTTGAATTTATAGATCATTGCTGATGCTCTGAACCAGCTGAGTCCTCAGAAAGCCAACCTGGTGTTGCTGTCTGCTGCCAACGAAGGCCAGTGTCATCTAAAAGAGAGGTGGTTTGGAACACAGTACAGCGTGGAAGGTAAAACAAGGCCAGAAAGTTAGAGAATGTCTGATTCACCCAATAGAGACATTAAAAGGTTGACAACACAAAATACAACCGCGGGGAAGCAGAGAAGTGAATCCTCAGCGCTAAGCTGACCTCATCATTAGTCAAATACTTTGTCCTACTCAATAATTGTTCTCCTTTGTTTGGTATCAGTGGATTCCCCACTCCCTGGTTTGCAATTGTTTGAGGAGGTGGGAATCCCATTGGCTGCCATTCAAGTCCTGAACAGGGAAAAGAACACAAACAATGGAGAACGGGGCGTGTTGGTCACTGGGTTTCCAATTCAGACAGGCTTGATTTGCTTTTTAACATGACTGCTTCAGTCCTGCACCAGGGGAGTTTGCAGGAAAGGATTTAAAAAGAGCCAGGATAAACCAGGTGACATCAAGAAGTTCCTATTGTACTGCAAATCGTCATGGAGATAGCTAAGCTACGAAATGACTGGTCTAGGGAGAAGGATAGCATTACCTTCCTGTTGAATTAAATGCATTTAATGTGTTTGGGTTTTTTTTTTTAATAGATATTGACAAGTACTGGAGTGATTTATGGGCCAGTGACTTTGAGTTAAATCAGGATTTACACCTTCCAGAAGAAAACAAATACATAGGTAAGGCACCTGAGCATGAGTGAAATCTTCCCCCAACAATTTGAGAATTTTCTGTTTTTTAGAAACAATCTTAATTTCCATCTGCACATCCACCTGGTTTAGAAAATTAAAAAGTATGGGAACTCTGTTCACCTGAAGTTTATTTAATGTTCTTTTCCTTATAAGAACTGAATTTTTCAAGATGTAAACTTATAGGTCATACATATGTAACAGAGCAGGCCTCAGACAAACAGTGAGAGTTAAGGCAGAGCTCAGAACACCCTAGAAGGGCAATTTTATTTATTTAATCCTGCTGGTTTTGAAAGCATCTAAGTACCATCTGGCGTTGTTGACAAAACCAAATGAAAATAAACCCAGAACTTGTGTCTCCTGCGTGGAATGCAACATCTCCATTTCTGCACTGCTTCTGAGCCACTGGTCTGCTGGAGAACTGAAAAATAAGTGTTCTCTGGGTCCTGGAAAGCAATATAACATACAGTTTAGCAAACTGGGAGGGGGGAAATGTATAATGTTGATAACATTGAAGGCTTCTATGCTTTGTAGCCTGGCTGGGTCTGTGAAACCCACTAACTTTTGGGTTTGGTTTGGTTTTTGTTTAGCCACCGACTTTGCTTTGAAAGTTGCCGACTGCCCCGAGACGGAATATCCAGTCAAAATACAAAGCACACAACAAGGCTGTCTCTGGTACAGGAAGGATGATAAATTCAAAATCCCAAAAGGTAAACACCTCAGGGCTTTCCAAGGAATCGGAAATCCCTGTTTTTACCAGCTGGAATTTATTTGAAGGCAAATAACCTGTGATAGTGTTCACCGTTTAAACTCAGTGTTTAGCATCAGCTCTTCCGTGGTTCTTTTGCTGTGTTTGTTAGCTACAATAAAAGCAGGTGAACTACCCTGCAACAAAGAAACCCTGCTGATACCTCAGGTTAGGAAGTGGAATTGCTGAGATACACTGACTTCTGGACGTGTACGACCACGGGCAGAATCTGGCAGACAGAATGTGATGCTGAGACAAGGGTTTAAAAACGAAGGCACACGTGAATCAGAGGAGACTGTCGTCTGCTCTACAGAAATAGAAAAATATAGCCTGGATCTGGGACAAATGTGGAAAATCTATTGCTGCTTTCGAGCAGAATGTCAGCAATTTTTATTGTCTGTTAACAGATGTTTTGCAGAGTTTTCTTTTGTATTTATGTTGGTCACATCGTGTCAGTTAGAATTCTGCAAAGCAGAGCTTGGTATTTTCTATTTGGTATTTTTAAGGGAAGTTCTTGGAGTAAAAAAGAGAAGACATTTGATGATGTCTTAATATAAGCAAAAATACACTCTTATAGCTGAATGACCGTTTTCAGTAGACTCAAATGAAAAGCCCGATGGAAATAACACTTGACTTTAGCTGTCACTTTTTATACAGGTGCTCACTTGAATTTCTCTCTCCTCACCACCAGGTTATGTTCGTTTCCATCTGATCTCTCCATTGATACAACAGTCTGCAGAGAAGTAAGGATTACATTATTTGTACTTATCTCGCAGAGTAAATTCCCATACCTAGTGAGAAACGATGGAGAGCGATGAATTTGAAACCAGAACAGAAAAAGGCTTCCTTTTCTCGTGTTCTTACACGTCTCTTGTGGTTTTATCTGTAGTTTGATGAGAGTGGTTCTGCATCAGGTCATTACTGTAGCAGAGACGTGTAGGAGTTTCATGGTGTGTTTTTGGAAGTTTTGTGCAAGTTTTGGAAAAATTAACCTAAGAGCAGCAGTGCAGGTGTCAGAAGGAAGTGTTTAAGGAAGAAGCCGGTCCTGAAAAGAGCAGTCCACGGTCATGCTGTGAACTGGCAACTCGGGGGCCTGTAGGAGCCTTGGGGGCCTGTAGGAGCAGGTGAAGAAACTCTCGGCAGCGTTTGGAAACGAGCTGTTGGTTGGACAGACCTGAAGATTGTAGCTCTGCATGTCCTGCACTTCTGCTAGTCTTAGGCTGGCATTGCCGTTTGTAACAGGTTTCGAAGTGCTTTTCTAATGATCCCGCTGAGACCTGCACGAGGGATGTTTTGGGAGAGCCTTTATAAATCTGTTTTCATCAGGGCTTTGGGAGTTGGAGCTTTGAGTGGCGATTCAGGCCAGAACAAATAGCTGAAAGCACAGACTGCAATTTCCACATTGTGCAGCCTGGTTTGCTATTACTTGTTATTATCATTTTATTTTGATAGATAAATAATCATCTCATTATTCAATGAATAATTGAATCTCCAGCACAACTCAGTCCATCCGTCCTCTATTCCTTTATACAAAATGTAATAATTCCATTTTCTGTGATTATTCAGTGTTTTGAGCACTGACGTGTTACAGTGTGCATCCTAACTTGAAGAAATCTTAAATTATGCAAAGCTGGAATCTTCTTTGTTGATAAGAATAGCTGAATATTAAAGCAGTTGTTAAGTAGCGTCGCTTGCTTTCGAGACAAAGGGAACTTGGATTCTGTATTCCTAGGTTTGTTGAAAAATTATTCTTGACTCTCGTTTTACTCAAGTATCCATTTCTGTCAGAGAACTTGTGTGTGTACTAGAACTTGTGTGTGTACTATCAAACTCATTTGGCTTGATTTTTTTTTTTACCTTCTATTCCTTCTTTCTTTAATTTCTTTTTAACCCTCTGCCCTTTTCTCCATCCAGCATCGTTTTATTTGACACCTTTGTAAGCATCCTTTCCCACAATCTTGGTGAACCAGCTTACGAAGCAGATGTTGCTCAGCTGGAATACAAGCTGGTCGCTGGAGAGCATGGGTTAGTCATTCGAGTGAAAGGATTCAATCATAAGCTACCTGTAAGTGCTGCTCGTCTGCTAAATATTTCTGTGCACGTTGCTTTTCAGGGTCTGTGCTTTTTTGGTCCTAGCAGCTGGAGCCTCGCTGGCTGCAGCTTTGAATATTCAGATGGTGTATTTTAAATGGGAAAATTTGTGTCTTTTCAGACAACATGGTAATGCAGCAAATGCTTTTTCCTGTGCTTACGTGTATAAAAATCTAGTTTTATTCACTTAAATAAGCTCAAATGGCTGACCTTAGGCTGACTTAAGAGAAACTGTCCTTTAATTAATGACTGTGTCTCCATTGAGACTTTAACAGCATTTCCTTTAAAAAGAGCTATGAGTCTCCCATGTCCCTTTAGGGCGTTAGAGCCTCCCCAGCTATAAGCTAAAGCTATTTGTCTGGGGAAGTATGTCTGAAAATAGCTGTTGTTTACAATTCGATTTTGGAGCTACAGCTGTGGAGATACAGACTTGGTTTTGGTTCAGTTTTTCTTTGTTGGGTTGCTAAGAGCTTACGAGGATGGGGGGGATCCCTGTTCCCATTCTTTAAACACCAGCCGTGTAAGACATGGCACAGAGAGGACATAGTCAAGGGGCAGAGAACCGCCAAGCAGCTTCCTCAGACTTGCAAGAGCTTGGCTGGAGCTCTAATAAGATGTCAGTCTTCTGTGAGATTTCTTAATGTGAGGTTTAACAGGAAAAGCCAGAGGTGCAAATGATGATCTGAGGGCAGGAGCACCTCTCCTACGAGGACAGGCTGAGAGAGTTGGGATTCTTCAGCCTTGAGAGGAGAAGGCTCCAGGTAGACCTTACAGGTGCCTTCCAGTACCTTAAGGGGGCCAACAGGAGAGATGGGGAAGGACTCTTTATGAGGGAATGGAGCAATAGGATGGGGGGGGGGGGAAATGGTTTTAAACTGAAAGAGGGGAGATTTTGATTAGCATGGTCTGAATATTCTCTTTAATTCATGAATATTTTGGTTTTTCGATGTCATTGTGCCAGTCAACTGTAAAAGGCAAAAACTGGACTATCTGGTTGGGATTACAGGCCTGCTTTGGTTCCAGAGAATTCTGAAACTCCTGTTGATTTGGAATATTGAGCTTATTCACTTCCTAAAAATGTGGTCCTTTTGAAACTGTCTGTGATTAGAAGTATGTAGTGAAGAAATCCAACAGAGTACTGTGTGCAGGTCTGGAGTCCTCAATATAGGAAGGACATGGACCTGATGGAGCGGGTCCAGAGGAGGGCCACAAAGATGATCAGGGGGTTGGAGCACCTTTGCTACAAGGACAGG
>VXBJ01000606.1:1035347-1110271 GCA_013400055.1 Nycticryphes semicollaris
CTTTGGAGGTCCCTTCCGGCCTGGACTATTCTATGATTCTATGAATTAGTAACCCTGCACATCTCTTCTGTTGACCAAATAGCGATTACTTTTTTTATTATTGGTTATACATAGGATTAAGTTTAAATCAGTTCTTTAAAAAAACGCAAACCACAGAAACTCCAGCTGAAAATTGTTTTCTTTACAGCTTCTGTTTCAGCTCATCATTGATTACTTGTCTGACTTCAGCTTTACTCCAGCAGTTTTTGAAATGATAACGGAGCAGCTGAAGAAAACGTACTTCAACATCCTCATCAAACCCGAGACACTGGCCAAGTGAGTCCTGGGGGAGGGCAGGAGGTGGCTGCAGTAAGTCCCGAGGTTGAGCTGAAGAGCTCAGGAATCTCTGCTCTGTGCTCGTGGAGGCTCGTCCCAGGGTTTAGCTTGTGGCTCAAAGAGCTCAAGAGGTTCTGCCACCAGCATATCAAACTTGGGACAGATTGGTTCTGAAGCAATCTGTAGCCAACAGCAGGTGCTGAGGGAGGGCAGGATCAGCACACAGCCGTGCTCCTGGGCACCATCTACCTGTCCCTGGTACGATCCCGAGTCAGAAATGGGACCTCTCACATCAAACAGCTCTTGACAGCCAGCTGTTTTCCTCTGTGCCTTGCAGGGATGTGCGTCTCCTGATTTTAGAACACGGCAGGTGGTCCATGATAGACAAATACCAGACGCTGATGAACGGCCTTTCCATCGAGTCTCTCTCGTCCTTTGTTAAGGCTTTCAAATCACAGCTCTTCGTAGAGGGTCTCGTACAAGGAAACTTCACAAGCAGAGTAAGTAGAGCTTCAGCTCATTCTTAAAAGGTGCTTTGACGCAGTTGCCACAGCTCCAGCACTTGCCTGCCCGCTGAGTGCCACTTCTGGACTGGCCACCTGCGGAGTGGCTGGCACGGGGCAGCTTCACCTCCAAGGACTCAGGAATGCTCGTGTGGATAAGGCCCTGGGGAGCCCATAGTTGAAAATTTAAACAGAGAGGGCTTGGGTTTGGTTTTTTTTTTTTTTTTTTTTTCAGGAATTTGGATTTAAACTGGGGAAATCTGGATTTAAGTGGGTAAAACATGGTAGAAATAGGCCTCTAACCTGTTTCCCCTGTTGTCACCATTTTGTAAAGTGTTTGGTGTCCTGATTATATTTGATATTGAGAAATTGCCGTGGTGGTGCCACAGGTGGAAGCTCCCCTCAAAGTACATTTATCCCGGAAATGTGGTCGCCCATATGGTCTGATCAAAGCTCAGTGAGGTCCAGTCATCTTCAGACTTGTTAAACACCTGCAGTGTTTGTCCAGGTCTTCTACCCTGGGACTGGGTCACACATAGTCCTTGTCAGACTTTGTAAAAAGTTTGTCTTCGTGGGTGGTGTTTGTCCTCAAACTGTTTAAAGCCTCCTAAAGAAAACCTGCCAATGTCCTTTGAGAGGTCAGATTTGTGTCATCTCAGCTGTGTCCCCCCAAGCCGTGGGGAACAGGCGGTCTGAGAACATAACTGTGGTTGGTTTGCTGAGAACCTTCATTCAAAATGCTTTTATTGCTGCAGCCTCTGTGAGCTGAGCTCCTTCCACAGCGGGGGCACGTGCAAGCCCTGTAACTCCTACAGCAGTTCTACCGTTTCTCTTACTTCCTCCCATTTCTTCCACTTCCCAAGAGTCTTCTTCCCGGAGTTCCAACTTCATGCATGAGATGGGCCTTATCTCCTCCTACGGGCTCCCCGTGCTGTTGGGATGGTGATGCTCTTTCTCTGCCTTCTGCATTCTCCTTCTGGAGAAGTTACAGTGCAAGTAGCTGCTGGGAGGCTCCGTTTGCTTTGCAGCTTGGCACAGAGGAGAGACTTGGGATGAGGACAAGGGACATGGACTAGGTGACACGACAGAGCTCAGCTGCTTTTTGCTTGGGGGAGGGTCACTTTCTCAAGCGATGCACTGCGGTGAGTGGCTGTGAATTGGGGTGATAATGCTCTTCTAAAATAAACTTCTGTTTATGCCTTCTCTCCTAGGAAGCAAAGGATTTTCTGAATTACGTTGTTCAGTGAGTATCTCTTGACTCTTGCATCACTCATTTTGTGGAAACTGTAATGGAGTTAAGATTCTTTTCTGGAGGAAGGAGCCAGGGAGGGAGCGATGCAGAAATTCCCTCCTCCCCTCCTGGACATGGTGCTGCCGCTGTTTGCAGGAGGTGACTGTTCATCGTGGCAGCTCAAGCGGGACATTGTTCTGGTTTGGGGAAGGGAAAAATCCCATCAGACCGAGTGTGTAACTGCCTGGGTGTTGTATTGGTTCTGGGTAAGCTGTGAGTGGGTGTTTGATGCTTTGCTGTTTGTTCTCCCTTCAGAAAGCTCCAGTTCTCCCCCCTGGTCCATCCCTGCCCTGTTCAGTTCCGGGTGGTGGATCTGCCAAACACACATCTGCTCTGTAAGGTCAAAACTCTCAACAGAGGCGATGCCAACTCCGAAGTGACAGTCTATTACCAGGTAATGTGGCAGCTTGGCCTGTCCCCTCTGGTAGCTGCTCATGTTGTATGTACATCACAGCCTTAGAGCAGTCCCTGGACGGGTATGTTGCAGAGGGTGCAGTGAAACCTCATGTGAACCCTCCCCAGGGCCCAAGAGCCCGAGCCCAGGTGGGCTCTGGCACTGTAGGGGCTTCCCTGAAACAGCATCTTCCCCTCCCAGCCTGTGCCAGCAGCTGGGATTGTGCCTTGGTGATTTCCTGGTGTCTTCACCACCAATCTCATGACCCTGGGCTGAGCCCTTCCACCCTCTTGTGGAGGCCGTATTGAGGCCCCCACAGAACACAAGAACTTTCCATCTGTCCCTGCTGGGAACTATAATTTAGTGCCATGGTCCAGGCTGAGGTGTGTCCCACAGCTGTCACCTTGGTCTCAACTACAGCATTTAACTCCATGAAATTGCCCTAAATGCTTCTTTTTCTTTCTAGTCAGGTGCCAGGAACCTGAGGGAATATACCCTTATGGAGCTGCTTGTGGTAAGTTGGTGTTTGTGTCTCCTAACTCATCAGAGTGTCTTCCCTGAAAACAGCACTTGGAACTCAGGACCATGGGGCTAAATGGGACAAAGGGGAGAGCAGGTGGCTGTCCCTCACTCTGGTTGAACTGGTGAGTGTCTGGGACAGGATCCCCAGTTGCTGCAGCCATGGGCTGTAGGGAAGGTGTTCTCTTAGCCCCAGGAAACTGAGCTGGTGCCGTGGGAAAGGCAGCACCTGGGTTGTGTCGAGGTGCTGCGCTCTCCTTACCGCGGGGAGCCCGAGGGTGGCTGCTGAGGAGCATGGGTTCCGCTGTAACGCCTTTGTGCTCCGTTTCAGATGCACATGGAAGAGCCTTGCTTTGACTTCCTGAGGACCAAGCAGACCCTCGGGTGAGTTCACTGTGGGGGATAACTCTTGTGCACCTGCCTCTGCCGTTCCCTGGTATTTTCACTCTGGGAAACCAGCACGGTGGCTAATTCCTGTTGTCTTAATGGAAACGGTGACATAAACACACCGAACCCAAGAGCACCCATTGACACAAGCTGCAGCCGAGTTGCTTTTGAGTCCTATAAGAATTGCATCCATTCCCAGTGTGTTAATTCAGAATAATTCAGCCTTAGGTTGTTCCTTTTCCTTCCCAAATCACCTCCCCGTTGCCCAGGGCTGTTTTCACAGCGGCTCCGTGGTGCGTAGCAGCCTCCCTCGGAGGCACCCTTCTGCCTCAGGAAACTGGAACGAGCTTTTCACAGCTCTGGCTCTGTCACTGATGAATGGGTTTGCAGGAACACAAACACACACGCTCTGCCAAGCTTAAAAGGATTTCCTCAAAATGAGAAAACACCGAAGCACAAGCGATGCGGGAAATAAAGAAGATTATTGAGAATTTATAGCTGAAATTTTCCTTTCTAAAGTACCAATGCTATTTCACTATTTTAACTTGTAGCACGTCCTGTAAATAAAATTTTAATTATGCCTGTAGAATGACTTTACTGTCATCCCCTCCTTTTCTTTTTAAGCTACCACGTGTACCCTACCTGCAGGAATACTTCTGGGATTCTTGGCTTCTCGGTCACAGTAGCAACCCAGGCAACTAAATACAAGTAAGTCTGCGTCTCCTGGTGACTCTCTGCCACCACTCCCAGCCTTGGGCCACGGGAGTTGTCCCTGAGTCGGCAGCACCCATTTCTGGTGGCCTTATCTCGTGAGGTATCGAACTGTGCCCGTGTTTGTGTGTGGTACTTTGTGGGAGTGGTGTATTTACACAACCCCCAGCTGAAGAATTATTACTGAGAGGTTTTGCTTACTCTTGCACTTGTTCCGTTAGATGAGGTCACAGCTGACCTCACTTGGCACCTGCTCTCATTTAAGAGCTCACACCTGGTTGAGGCCCCAGAGGGTTGGGGTTTTTTTGCTCTGTGAGGAGGGGGGGTTAAGCCCAAAGGGACTGTCAAAAGCGAGTGCTCCCAACACCGGGGACGGTTGCGACACAGCGACTAAACAAACGACACCTAAATAAAACAGTATCCTTAAGCTTTTTTAAAACCACAGCAGTATTTGGTTGACACTTTCATTACTGAGGACTGTGTCACCCGTGAAGTTTTCATGTTTCAGGAGCCTCACAATCCATCATATTGAGGGTTTTGGGGTCGTTTTGGTTTTTTTTCTTTTTTTTTTTTTTTAAATTCTCTTTGCTCTGAATACAGTAAAAGAAGTGTTTACGCTCAGGGGTGATGATAGAGCACACCTGGTGCTGGGTACAGCACAGCGTGTGTCCCCGACAGCGGCACCTCTTACCTAAAGAAGTCCCTCAACAGAGCTAAAAAGTCAGAGCACAGGGTTTATTCCCTGACCCCAGGGAGGACAGAAGGTACTCACAGAAGTGTGAGCTTTTCAGGGCAGGAGGGAAATGAGCCTGTCCCAAACACTCCCTCGTCATTTGAGGGCCGTTCTGCTACTTTTTCCCATGTGATTTAATTAATTATTTAACTCTCTTCTAGCTCTGAATTGGTTGACAAGAAAATAGAGGAGTTTCTTTCTTGCTTCGAAGAGACAATCAAGCAATTAACTGAAGATGCTTTTAGCACCCAGGTAAACATATGTCACCCATATTCCTGAAAAGCTCTTCCTTGAACTGGTAAATAACACCTGAGCTGGAGGATTTGATTACACCCCTTTGGCATATTTCCAAGGTTTTTCTGGACAAAGGACTTTAAAACTCTTCCTCTTACTCCCTTCTGCAGTTATTCTCTCAATGTTTGGCCATTGACTGTTAAAGTTTGAAAGCGATGAACTACCTCGTTCATGTAATTTGTGTTTTCTTTTAATTCCAGCAAAGGTGACAGCAAATTAAGGGAGTTCAAACCTTTTGAAGCTACTTTTTGCCTTTTTCACATGCAGGTTACAGCTTTGATAAAACTCAAAGAATGCGAAGACTCCCACCTTGGAGAAGAAGTAGACAGGAACTGGAATGAAGTGGTGACGCAGCAGTATCTCTTTGACAGACTGGCCCGGGAGGTTGGTGGCCTCTCACTGTTGTTAAATGATGCCAAAAGGCCCACTCACACCTCACTTTTTTTTGGGGCAGCAGTTTTAAATGCAAAGAGTAAATAGGGGGGATTTAACGCTACTAGTGCCACACCGATTCTAAAGCTACCTGCTGTTTTAAAAAGGTTCTTTTATCTAATGGGAATTAGTTTGTAGAGAAGGTGTATTTATGTGCTACTTAAACCTCAATCCTGTGGGTTACAGATTGAAGCTCTGAAGTCTGTTACAAAATCAGACCTGGTCACCTGGTTCCAGGCTCACAGAAGCAACAAGAAGAAGATGCTCAGTGTCCACGTGAGTATTTGCCAGCTCCACGCTGCCAGCTTCCAGAAAATGCTCAACCTTGAAAAGTAAAGTAAGGCTGGGGCAGAAGGGCTCTGTGATCCACCTTTTGGATTTTGTAATCCTCATTTGGTGGTTATCCATGTTGCTGCTCAGATTTTCTACATTTCTAATTATCAGTGTCATTTGAATTGCATTTAGGCATCTGTATTTAATTGTTGGGACAGATGAACTCTGAATGAGATCCCAGTTATAAAAGCTTAGAGACAAATTTATTTTTTGGAAATTTTTCTTTCTTCCAGGTGGTTGGATACGGAAAACATGAAGGGGACTCAGAGGTTTCAGCTGCCTCAGAAGTACAGAATTCTTCATCTGGTGAAATACCTCATCTTGTTTTCTTGCCCCCATCTTCTCTGATGACAGGTGTTACTTCCATCAAGGACATCAAAGCTTACACATCAACTCTGAATGTTCTCCCTTACCATAAGATATTAAAATAAAATGACACCGTGCCCTGCAGTGATGTGTAATACAGGTGCTTTCTGCAACATAAACGTTACAAACCTGTTTTTATTCAAACTGGGCTGTAGTGTTAGCTGGGATGAAGACGTCCGTTCAGATACCGTGGAAGCTTTCCTCAAGTAAGTTTCCAGCCAACTTTTCTCATTAATCTCCCAAGTTCATTAAGAATAGACACGGCTCGGACTTGTAGCTGGAGCAAAGGGAGAGTCTCCCCACCACCAGAAAGACGCCACGTTCTCCTCTCCAGCTGTCCAAAGAGGGAAGCTGCGCCTCTGTTGGGCCTGTCCCCTGCATCCTTCCGGCAGGGCTGCAGCAGTTCCGCCTCCCAGAGAAAGGAATTCCACAGCTCTGGAGTTAGGGAGTGGGTGGGAGGGGGGGAAAAGCTTAAGGCTTCAATCTCACACTGGTTTTTTTTTGGTTTGGTGTTTTTTCTTTTTTAGTTTTTCTGTATGTGCAACATAGACAAAATTGAGATGAAATCAAATAAAAGCTAGATTTAACTGCGGAAAGAAATAGTTTGATTGCTACATGTAGCTACTTGACTATTATTTAATTTCTGTAGCAAAAGCACAGAAATGCAAAGATCCCTAACGTGCTGCTGAGCTTCTCTACTGAAGCAAAGCTGGATGGAGTCCAGAAAAATTCTCCTGTGGATGCTGCAAATTCTGCTCCTTTTGCTCATTCATGAACTACTTTAAGGAGTAGGTTTTAATTGCAAGGATTCCAGTGGGGGGGGGGGAAAAGAATACTAATACAATTCACATAAAACAACTGATCCATCACTCAGCTGAAAAAAGAGTCTTGCTGCAAAGGTTTATTATGAAATAAATAAAAAGTCCATAAAAGAAGTTTGAAAAATCTATTTTATGAAGCTTTAAGATGCACTGAGTAGAATTATCTATGGTTACATTTTAATCTCAAAATAACAAAGTTATTTTGGGCAAGACACTGAAATGCCAGAAGATTTGATTATCATACAAGTGGAAGATAACATTTACGTAGCGTTTTCTAACAAATTGTCCCATCAAAGGAACCCTCATATTTACACCTTGCAAACATTAGCTAGATTAAATGATGTCTTGCATTTTCCGCTCTTGGTTTTTCTATGGTTTGTTGTTTTTGTTTCTTTTTTAAATACGTAGGACCCAGGAATATGATGCAACTGATACCAAGGCCATGGCCTTCACAGTGGTTATACAAAGTGTAAATGCTTTCCCGGCCCAGGTTCTCCCACGCTTTAGAGGCATCAGTAACGGGGCTCAAGAGCCTGCCTTTAGGGCAGAGTCCCACAGAAGTTACTGCACAGCCAATTCGTTTCTTGTTCCATTTAATTGCTTATCTGCATCAGTAAGTCCAGTATCCCTGAGATAGGAACCACTGTAGTTGGAGGGGGTCAGGCTCTCCAAACGGTACGTACGTGATAACTGATGACTATCTTGGTATCAGATGTAAACTTTGCTAAGCCAAGGCTTGAATGTTTTCTGGTTTTCTAACCCATTTAATGTTTACTGGCAGCAAGTCGTTTCAATAGCGGCTCATCATAAACCCAGCATTCTCCATCTTCGTGGAATAACTAGAAAAAAACCAAAACCATAAGGCAATAATAAGATAGAAGCTTATCATGACTCAGTTGGAAAGTAACAAATGCTACAGGTTAGAGGGCGTTTATGCTGTTTGAATAAAACTCACCCTTGTTTCCCACGAGGTCTCGTTCTCCTTTCTGGCTCTGGCTTCCGCTCTCTGTCTTTCTTCCAGCGCGTGCTTTGCAGCTGTGGCTGCATCGATGTCTCTAATTTTTAAGTTGTAGGTCACATCTTTCCACAAGCTTAAAAAAAAGAAAGGCGAGTGGAGAGACTGCTTTATGGAAGCAAAGTAATACAAGGTTGTAGAAACATATTATTGGCTATTGGTAATTGATATTTGCCTGAATTAAGGTAGGTCTCATTTATATAAAGGCCAAGAAAGCCCAATATATGTTAAACCACAACTGCACTGTCTGTTGCCAGGAGCGAGGAGGCTGCGATGAAGCTCCCTGCAACGTTTGGTCCCCATGAGGATGTGACCAAGAACTTAGAGGTCTCCTCTTCCCAGTTAAAACCAGAACCTGCTTGTACCTTGTACTGGTAGCACAGGCTAATGAGGAGCTGAGTTTGTCCATGCAATGAATGGATTAAGTGTCCCGTTAGTCAGACTGTGAACTGCACACTTTGGGGTGGGAGGGGAAAGGCTTAATTTGCCCATTTAATTAAAGTTCTTACCAGCGAGACTCAAAGTCGTCTTGGTCCTCCAATTTCCTTACCTTCTTCTTAATTGTAGGCATTTTCTTGGTATCTATAAAGACAGCGTTCTCCTAGGGAGTGAGATTAAAAATAACATAAATCAGTTCTATATCTGGACTCACACATCGACACACCAATTGACAGGAAATACATGAAAACCCATCATTCTTAAGATTCTGTTCTTGCTATGAAAATCAGATTAATTACCTTAAGAATTAAATTAACACAGTAAATTCAGGACTTTTTATCCTGAATTCAGCATCTTGTGATCTTTTGGGCAGTTTCACAGGTGTTCCCAACTACTCGTGTGGGTTTGTGTTTGGTTTTTTTAAAAAAAAAAACCCCAAGCAAACAAAAGCAAAAACCACCCAAAAAGCTTTCAAAGCACAATCTTCCATTTCCGAGGAAAAGGAAAAAAAAAAGAGCTGCTTTACCCCTGTTGTGTATTTTGCGTACATGACACCATTCCATTCTCCTTCAATTGAGCAGAAGGGTTTCTTGTCATTGGGAGAACTAAATGGAAAGGAAGAAATAATTTCTCAGTCGAGTTACAGTAACTGAAAGACCCCGAAGGATCAAACTCCCATCCCAGTGGCTGCACAGTCCGGTTTGTGTCACCCCTTAAAATGTCCATCAGAGACAGGGAAGAGCTGAGGGCTCTGTTTACAAGTGAGAAGTTTTGCATGAATTAGTTAAACCGGATGAAGTGCTGATCCAGGGCAAAACAGGTCTTGCCTTAGGGCTGTATCTGCATTTGGAGTTTGGGCAACTAGTGAGAGCCTTCGGAGATGGATTAGAGAGTGATGAAGAGTAAAAAGGTTTCACAACCTCAAAGCTTCTTCCCCAGACTACTGGGGTACAAACAAACACCTACCAAAGTGCATCAAGAAGTGATTGAAAACCGAGTCAGTGACATTACAGCAGGTCTCCACCTAAGATGAGAGTCTCCACTGAATTCTCTGCTCCGGGCGTGCGCACAGGGTCTAACCACAACCCACTGAACCCCAGGTACAAATAAGTAGATAAAAATCTGCAGCAAAGCTTTAATGACACGTTACAAACAGCAGCCTCCCAAGGCTTGCTTCAGGATTTTGTTTTTAGGAGACAGAGTGACGAAGAAATTTTGGATAAATCAGGAGTGAAAATTTACATTCTTCGGGTGACCTGCTGGAGAGCAGCTCTGAGGAAAAAGACCTGGGAGTCCTGGTGGACAACAGGATGACCAGGAGCCAGCAAAGTGCCCTTGTGGCCAAGAAGACCAATGCCACCCTGGGGTGCATCAGGAAGAGTGTGGCCAGCAGGTCAAGAGAAGTCATCCTCTCCCTCTACCCTGCCCTGGTGAAGCCCCATCTGGAGCACTGTGTCCAGTTCTGGGCTCCCCAGTTCAGGAAGGACAGGGAACTGCTGGAGAGGGTACAGCAGAGGACCACAAAGATGATTAGAGATCTGGAGCATCTCTCTTATGAGGAAAGGGTGAGGGACTTGGGTCTTTTTAGTCTGAAGAGAAGGCTGAGGGGGGATCTGATCAACGCCTATAAATACTTAAAGGATGGGTGACAAGAGGAAGGGGCCAGTCTTTTTCCAGTGGTCCCCAGTGACAGGACAAGAAGAAATGGGCACAAACTTGAACATAAGAAGTTCCATCTAAAAATGAGGAGGAACTTCTTCACTTTGAGGGTGGCTGAGCCCTGGAACAGGCTGCCCGGAGAGGTGGTGGATTCTGTCTCTGGGTTCAAACCCCACCCAGACATGTCCCTGTGCAACCTGCTACAGGAAGACCTGCTCTGGCTGAGGGGTTGGACTAGATGATCTCCAGAGGTCCCTTCCAACCCCGTATCATCCTGTGATTCTGTGACAGTGAGAATGTTTTCAAGCAGGACAAGGCAGGCTACAGGCCTCTGCAGGGTTCCTCTCACACATTTCAGCTATAAAATGGCATCCCATGAAAGGCAATCAGGAGCTAAGTTATTGGCTGTAGTGGTTCCAATATTTTACACTTCTGACTGTCTTGAAGAAACACTGTCAGCATGTAAGTAGAGAAAAAATAGAAAAAAATCTGCTTACAAAATTTCAGCTGTAATTCTGTGCTTCTTTCCTCCGTAAAATGGTTTTGTGTGGAAGATGATGGAAGCATTATAACCTGTCTTTGAGCAATTAATACTGCATTCTCCACCAAGTTCTATCCATGGCACAGTGAGAATAGACCTGCAATTATAAATATATGTATATATTTATTAGCTTTTAACTGATAAATATTAATAATTAAATATTACACGGCATTAAAAATGAAAACACCAAATGCAGCATTTACTTGCCTTCCATAGCCATTAGGAAAGGTCAAGATATAGTGTTCATCATAATCTAGGCATGTGACACACCCTAGCAAAGAAAAATAAAAACAGATTTTAAAAGCCTGCAGCAAAACCTCAACAAAACTTCCCGTGATGATCTCCTGCAATAATTCACTAATATTTAGAGGCTGAGAATGCCCAGCTTCTAGAGAAGGCAGGGGGAGTGTATGTGAAAAACTCTGCCTTAAGTGATTTCAGCACACAGTGTGTAGAAGGAATTACTGATTCCCAGATACATGGGGTCAAATTTCAAACATTCTTTAATAGGCTGACTTTAAGTAATTTATTTAAAAATTTGAGTTGCAGATTGCAAATTTCTCTTCTATTGTTAAATTTAAGCACACACACCTTGGCCGATGTTATGAACTCCGATAGACATTCCTAAAAACTTTGACTTGGTCCATATGTGAGCGTTGAACTGTATCCTCTTGCTAAAGCACTCTGCATAAAATGCTGAAACTGAAGAAAAGGGAATTAAAAATAGCAACGCAAGACATTAATATTATTGTTTCCAAGTTCATTAATCAGGAAATGTCTCACAAGTGCCTCATAGTTACGTGGCAACAGACTTTGCTGTTTGTTTCGCACAAAATCAGTCCATGGAGAAAACTTTCAGCTTTTAGATTTGGAGAGAAAAATGTAAATCCAAGATTTAAACCAAGGGCTGACTGCCCTATTGCCCCTATCCAGATGCCCTCTCTGGGCAGAGTTACTGTCAACTTACTTGGGGGGTGATGAGAGACCTGCTCTGCCACAAACGTTACGCTGCTTTTACTGACCCAAGGGATCGGTCCTTCTGAAACTGGCTCCTGCAGGGCAAGAGAGAGGGTTTGTATCACTGACAGCATTCACAAAACAGCGGGAAGTGACAGGATGCTTCCAAGAGAAGTTGCTTCCGTGTTTAAAGAAGGCTTCTAAAAACTTGTTGCAGTGATTTGATTTTATGTGTGAGTTTGCTAATTTGATGGGGGGTTAACTCCTCACTCCTGAATCTACGATGCTTTCTAAAGAACATGCAGCTTCTACTCTTTTAAGTATAAATGTATCTGAGGAGTTGTCCCCAAATACAACAGTTAAACTGAAAAAGTCACATACAAAACCAATTACAAAGTAATATTTTAATCCTCTTAATTTCTTATTAACTAATGAGTGGCAGGAAGTTTTCATTTTTGCTTCTGAGAAATTCTGATATTCATATTAATAACGATCAGGTTATATGTATCACAAAACAATAAAACATTCATTTCCTGTGGCAAATCATGAAAAGCATAAATCATCATCAGGAACAATGGAAGGACAAACACAATATTGTCTTTATGCCAGCAAACAGGAGTCCAAACTTTCACCTCAGAAACAGGAGAAAGATTTGAGCAAACTAGTGAACTAATTGGGGGGAGGTGAAGCAAATTAGCACATTTTTATATCTAAACAATCACACCTACTAAGGCTACATGAAGTATCTCACAACAGCACCATCCCACACCATCATTTGCAACTTCCCAGGTTGAGAAGCCCAAATGAGGTGTTAAAGAAAGGGGAAAAAAAACCCCACAAACGCCTCCACCCCCAGGCTGCACGGCAAGCGGTAGAGCTTGTCTCTAGAATCAGGGAGGGGCACCTTGTTGACCACAGCTGACACGAATAAGTCTGATTAGTCCTTGAAGCTCATTGAAACCTGGGCAAATAAGAGGTGACTTCGGATCATGAGTGGCACTACTGCTACTGTGTCCTTCACTTGACCAGAGGTACTCCAGTAAAGGACAAAAGGCACAACAGTGGGGCAAGACACAGATGTACAACTGTGATCTCATCCAAGCTCAGAATGTGAGATGTCTACAAAACAATTTTAAAAGAAGAGTTAAAGATACTGGAGAAACTGCACTGCTTTGCAGGCTGCAGGTGAGGGAAAGAAATCCCACTGTTACAAATACAAGGGTTCAGGGAACTGATAAAGATCAGAACTTCGGAACAAAAAATAATCCAAAAGGAATTCATACTCCGTGCTATAGAACAGCTCAGGGGAAAAAGAGAGAACATTCTCAACTTGTCATATAGTTCTTAAAAAAACTAATATCTCACATTTTGCTATGCAAGATATTTTATACCTCTGTCCAAAGAGTACGAAATACACTGAAAAATTGCCACAGTTTGTCAATTTTTCTACTTAAACACAGCATAAACCACTTCAGTCAGCAAATCAACAAAACTTTGGGAATTACTCGCATTCTAAGAACCAAAAAACATACCACAGGAAACTAACCATATCATCTTCACCTTCAGTGCCTGGTAATACCCAGTGACATCGGAAGATCTCGCCCAAAATGGGATTGTACGGCTTTTTAGCAACCGACCCTTTTCTTCCTGCATGAAAAGCTGAGAGGTACCACTTAACCACCTGAACCATTCGTTCCTTTGGATCCTTCTGGTCACTGATGCTACATGGGCCAAAAGAGAGAAAAGGACAGGCAAAATGAAATACAAGCAGGTGCCTCAAATACAGGAAAGCTTTCTGGACATTTGGTTGTTTCACAGCTGCAAGTTTGACTACTTTGACTAGTTTTCAAATTTAGATGAAAACCCAAGCAATATTCTTCAAAACTACAAGTTTACTTTTGGCAGCCCACAGTGCCATAAACAATAATGATATATTAGATATTTGGAAGAAATTCTTTAAGGGTGGTGAGACACTGGAAGAGGTTGCCCAGAGAAGCTGTGGATGCCCCATCCCTGGAGGTGTTCAAGACCAGGCTGGATGGGGCTTTGAGCAACCTGCTCTGGTGGGAGGTGTCCTTGCCTGTGGCAGGGGAGCTGGAACTAAATGATCTTTAAGGTCTCTTCCAACCTGAACTATTCTATCAATATCAGAACCAGTTCATGCTCTACTTCCAAAAGCAAATACCTGACAAATAAGTCCGGATGTGCAAAAAAGTCAGCATACATTTCCAACAGTGATCTTCTTTCCAGGATAAAAGTTGGAAGAACCACCTAGGTGAAGAAAAACAACCCTTGGAGATAAGGTATTTTACCATCCTGCACAACAGCGTTCTATGTACCAACTGTAAATAGCACACAAAGCACCCACAGCTTCGTATGCCTGAGAGCTGATTGCGTTCTCTAACTTACCAATGAGTTCTGACATATGCAGGTCAGCTGGCATCTTCTATAAAACCAAAGATTTCAGAGGAACTATCTCTTGCCTTATGCATATTTGAGTCCCCCTTAGAGTAAACTCATCTACATGGCTGAGCTTATCAAAAGGTGGTCTTGATTACAGTAACGCTGATTATTTAATTTCATCTTTATGTACTCTGTCAAACTTCAGTTGTAGTCAAAATCTCATTCCATGTAGTCACATCCCCTCTGTATCAAGTTGAAGATCTCTTCCCTACTACTTTTCTTCCCCAACAGCATTTGCAGGTTCCATTCTAGTGGATCTGCTGCTTTAGTGTGGTATAGACCTTGGTTGAAAGCTGTGTTGATCGCTGCTGTTGACTTTAAAGTGAAGCAGACAAGATGCACGCTCACGATGCTTCTTGGCAGCTGAACTCAAGATCCGCAATTTTCAACTATTCCAGGAGTTCCCAAAACAGACACATTTAGGATCAACTCCTATTCATAACTGCCAGAAACCTTCCACAGTTTGCTTGCGAGTTGCTGGCAGAAGCATTTTAAGTTTATCTTTTTATTGTCTATTGTGAGTTTTAGACTGGACAGTTAAGAGTCATCTACTTCAGGAAACTAATGATAGAACTGATCTCTCCTACTCTTTCTCAATTTGGAATTTATTTGTTTAAGTTCAACCAAGCTGCCTAGAAAGACCAACACCTTCAGAATCCTGTTTGTTTAACCCTAAAACACCAATGCGAATCTCATTCATGAAAAATCCAACTCTTTACCTGCGAGGCCTACATGCAGCATTTTAAAATACACAAGCAACTCGCTCATCAAGACTCCAATTAAGCAAACATTTCACTATGTGCTTAATTCCCCCTCTTATTTTATTCATGTCTCTTCATGAATGTCATCAAACACTAGGATCTTGTACATCTTTGATCGAGGAAGGTAAAGGGCAGGAGAAACATTACTACTGCATACAGCATTCCTCTTCTCCCAGCTGTACGGGGACCCCAAGGATCAGGTTCAAAGACAACAAACAGCTACTTCCCATAGCAAACTATTTTCCCAAACAAATTTCAGCAGCTGGTTATTTTTACTATGCATTCGTTTCCTCCTCCCAATCACAACTCCAATTAAAAAAACATACCATGCCAGAGAGATTATATCTTAACTAGCTCTTAGAACATATATACAATTAAATTATTACTTTAACATTGAACTGATTTACACAGAATTCAGGGTTTACTCCCCCTCCCTTCCCCACAAACAGTCAGCAAGTTTACCTTTGTTAGATCCATTCCTAATCTAACTTGTGACAAAAGATGCATAATAACACTCTTATGTTCTTCCACTGATTCTCCTTCCCCATCATCATCTCGATCATCAGGAGGATCAAAGAGATCTAGAGAGATCAAATTGCCTTTGTTTTTCTCTATATCTTCAAAGATAGACTGTATTACATTAACATATATATGAAATATGTATGTCAAAAAGGTCTTAATTATAAAACTAATGTTCTTAAATTCGCAACTCAATGATTTTCCATTAGTAAAGAAACAGTAGATAAACCATTTTCTGTATCTCATCATATTCATATATATACACATAAAAATAATCATACATATATTGACAGAGTATATACACAGATAAAAAAATCAAGAGCTCCTTACTGAAAGTTCCCACATTGCACTTACCAGCATCATTAGTCCCATTAGAGAGGGAAGAATTGAGGGACTCTGTGGTATCCGGACGTTTCAGACTGCTTCCCGTGCTGCTCCGAGTCAGGACTGCAGCAGACCCTGAAGAACTGAAGAAGAGCCATAAATTCTCACAGTTCACAATGAACTAATTCAGATCAAATTATTGTAACTCGATATACAGAGACATCAGTTCCCTGAGGAGTTTACTGATAGACAGGACACTTAAAATGGACTGTAGCTGAACAAAAGGGAAAGGCTACAGTCTAACGTAATAACATCTGAAGGCACAAAACGGCTGACTGCTTCCTCTTTGAAAGATGTAGCATCTCTTCATTTTCCAATTCATAAGAAAAAAAAAAAAAAAGAAGAGTAAATAGGGATTTTGGAAAAAGACAGTCAACTTCAAAAAATTTTTGTTAGTAAATGTAAGAAGGAATTGGCTATCAGTTACCAAAAACCTATGAAATGCACCACGGCCTCAGATCAAACCTCTGAGCTGGCAGCTTCCCAAATTCAGTTTATGTTCAGTTATGTCAAC
Organism: Nycticryphes semicollaris; assembly: GCA_013400055.1. Lineage (NCBI taxonomy): Eukaryota > Metazoa > Chordata > Aves > Charadriiformes > Rostratulidae > Nycticryphes > Nycticryphes semicollaris. The sequence continues at coordinate 1,051,698 of VXBJ01000606.1, forward strand.
ATATATTCCTGATGGAATAAGAAGGAACAGAGGAAGAAACTGCATCCCTCACAGTCGACTGTGCTGGGGGAGGAGGGATTCTTACTGTTAGATGGAATGTTTTTTTTGCCTCCCCCTGCATTTTTGGTTGGTTGGTTTTTAAAGCCAATGTGGCTTATTCGGTTCTGTAGCCCAACTGAATTCTACAAGCAGACAAGCCATGCCCTTGAAGATAAAAATCATACTCAGCATACACTGAATACTTCAGCTACTTACTCCAAACATCGTTTTGGGGAAGAACTGCTCTGATAGAATTCATCAGCATCATAGAATTCATCCTCACTGCTTGAGTAAGAAAAGTCTGGGACTGTGTTTGGAGACAGGTTGACATGGCTTGGAGAGGTGAGACTGCTGCTAGGTGCCGATTGCCCGCTTCCTATGGAGTATTAAAATGTACAGATTTAATAAAAGCAAACAAATGAGTTTAAAGTTCACCAGTTCTAACTTGTAAGTAAGATTGTTGTATCACTAAAGACCAACATGAACGCAGAAAGCATGTTATCTTACAAAATTAGAAGCAATAATTAGTCCCATTTATATCCAGTTTCATTTAACAGGTAACAAAAGAAAGGTCACAAGGAAAATCGAGAACACAGAATAATAGTGAAGTGCAAGGACATGTTTCCCTAAAGGTGTCAATTAAAGCCAAAACAATATTGAAAAATAATACAGAGTCATAGTATGATTCATGTTGGAAGGGACCTCTGGAAGTCAACTCCTGTCACTTGACACCCAGATAACTTGAAAGTTATTCCAGCCTGTTCAAGATCACTTCTAGGCAGGTTTTAAATATCTTCCAAGATGAAGATTCCATAATCTTTCTGGGGAATCTATTTCAAACTTTGGTCATCTTCATTAGAAAACCAAAACATTTTCTAACATCTACCTGCAATTTCCCTTCTTACAACTTGGGCTGGTCACCTCATCGCTCTGCTGTGTATCTCCAAGAGGAGCCCTGTCCTACCTTCTTTATAACCTCCCTACAGCTGGCAGAAGACAGCAGTGACATCCCTCTTCAGCTTGATCTTCCGAAGGCTGAACAAACCCAGCTCTGTCAGACCCTAAGTACATCACAGGCCTTGGCTTCCTAACCTTAGTCATCCATGCCTTTGTCCTGTGAAACTATACATAGTACTCAAGTCTCACAGATGCCAAGTAGAGAGGAACTATCGCTTCTCTTACTCTGCCTGTTACACTCTCATTAGTCCAGCTGAGTACGCAGCAAAGCATTCATCAACACCTGGGCATGCTGCTGACCCATCTCCATTTGTTGTTCACCGAGACCCCCAGCTTCTCCTCTGCCAAACCACAGTTAACCCCATGCAACAAGGCAGGCTGAGGGCTCTGCCCATCAGACATGGGTGGAGAACTTTGCATTTTCCCTCATCAAACTTCATGAGCTTTCTGTCACTCCATGTCCCCAGCTGGTCACAGTGAATGACAGCCCCATCCTGTCCATTGCTCTTCCCATTTTGGCAAGGTCCGTGTCCAGGTTCCCTGAGATTTGAAGCAGTACTGGACCCTGAACCAACACCAATAGTCACTTACTTGCCATTTGGACCTCACAGAGCTGATTTCAGGCCTGTCAGCCCAGCTAGTTTTCACTCATCTTGTATTCTACTTACCTGAACCATCTTTTTTTTTTTTCCAATTTAGCTACAAATGTATTTGTAATAAAATATAATTAATGTAGTTTTTAAATTGGATCTCAGAAATACTGTCTCACCACTAACTTATTATTTGCACATAAGCTGAGACAAAAAACCAAACTTGGGAGGGACCTGAGAGAGTTTTACCATGACTGGACAATACAAGTGATCAGGAAGTAAGTCAATATAGATAACAAAAAGTACATTCATGTACTTCATAGTTTTTTAAAAAGAACTTTAAAAATAGGAAAATTTAAAATTATAGGAACTGTAAGCAGGTATTTGTAGCAACTTCATGTGTATTACAGCAACTTTTGCCTCAAAGCATCTATTGTAGTTTTGAAACGCCCACCTAATCTTATTATTTAAGGGGGAGAGGAAGGAATTGATGAATTAAAAACCCCAAAGGCCACACACGGTCTATTAACTGCAAAGTTCTTGGCTTATTACTGCAAGATTGAAATGATGGAGACGAGAGCAAGCTGCTATTACTCCCGTGTATTATGTACAGGTGGAGAAGGGGACAGAAAGAGAGGAATAATTGATTTTAACACAACACTGAAATACATGCTGATTAACAGCAAGATGTAGGTCCACATGATGTTGCCTTAAGAGCTAATTACATTAGGTTACAGACAGCATATATTCAATAAGACAGTACCTGTACTATTTGGTGTTGGAGTCTGATTTCCAAGAGATGCTACTACAGGTCCCACTGGCAAAGACGAGGGTCGCTGCTCTGACTTGCACAACTGAGCAGGTTCTGGAGGATATTTTGGTATATTAAACCCAAAATTCATATTTAAATATGAGAATTATACTTTTGTTGGGAAGCAGATTCCACATTATTTCACCTCACCTTCAAAAATAAAATACTTTTCTACAAAAGGCATTCAAACAGAAAACCATGTTGCCACCATTATCTAGTCCTTTTTTATTATTAAGCAAAGATGGCATTTTAAATAATTGCCGTTAATTAACTAGAAAACGTTTATCTTTTCTGAAAATTACAGCTTCGTTTATTTCAAGGAAGGATATTAGAAATGTAAGCTAGTAACTTGGAGCAAGTAAAATATACCAGCTTACACACAGAGCTAGAGGCAGATTTGCTTGATGGAAGCTGAGGAAGCTCAGTGCCTCCTGCTCCTCTCCCTACCTTTACATCCCTGTGGTGAGCGGGCACCACTAACTGCAGCATGCGCCCATATTCCATATGGGACACAACAGGTTTCCACCGTGATACAGCCCCTCCCTTCCACCTGCACTGCAGCTGCATCCTGCTCTGCCCATGAATATTTCTGCTGAGGTTCCTTCTGGACACCACACCTGGAGGTAAAACTGCTTGGGAAGGCATCGTGCTGATCACCGACGGTTCCAAAGGGCTGGGCTGATACACCGCGTCAACGGGGTTTATAGTGCTCTGAAGCAAAAGAAAGAAAAGCACATTTTTTTTCCTCAATTAAAAAAAAAAAAAGACTAAATATAGCATAGATAGCAAGAACATCGTGAGTACAAGAAATTGGTTAAATGCAAGATAGCAAATTCCTGAGAGAGAAAGTAAAACACAAATTGACAGTTGAGGACATGAGAAATACTTCCAAAATGCTAGTTCTTTAGTTCTTTACACAGACTTTACACTAAAATGAATTTGCTATGGATTTGAATTGTCCTATAAAGAATTCTTATTTCAAGTTCTAGCTTCTGGTATTCTTTCCAATGTCCATTAACAAATACTGCATGCAAAGAGTGGAAAGTTAGACGCAAATTACGTGGGAAAAATTAGGATAAGTAATCTGTATTTTTAAAGCAATTTTTTTTCAAAAATTAGTTTGTCCAGACGACAGTAAATCAACACATAAATTAAAAGAAGAATCATCAGCATGCACACGGCTGTGAAGTGGCTTTGCTGCCAAAACTCTTTCCAATGTAAGCTGACAGTTTCCAGTGCGTCTCCAGCAGAGGACAGTTCAATCTGCTTAGGAATGAGGGCACTTGGAAAAAGAAGCACCAATTCAACTCGACACTCATGACTTCTATACAACAAGCCTCTTGGAAATCTAAATTGCAATGTCTTTTAATCCAAGCTAGCATGATTTGGCCTCCTTCGCTGGCCCGTAGGGTTTTTTTAATCATCTAAGTATTGTTGGCTATGTACAAACTTCTATATTTTTCTGGATTGTTAATCAGATAAAAGGCACGTAAAAGCCTTTTCCAAATGTCTTGCAATTTAAAACCACTGATCTATGTCAGAACTGTGAAAATCTTTGCTTCCAATTTGGGAGGAAATCTTGCTACCGTGCTTCAGTTGAAGAGTATCAAGCAAGGGAAGATCAGACAGTATTGAGTTCTAATTTTAACAAAGTTCCACTTTTAAAAAAGGTAAATGATCTTTACCTCTGAACGTAATCAGTAAGCTTATTCCTACCCTCTTTTTAGATCAATATTTAAAACAGAAGAGTCTCCAACCACTCTTCCTTCCTTTTAGTCTATTAATTTCTATTTCCATGCAGATTGAGGGAAACAGGGTCATTTTAACCTTCCTCCTCCCATTTTTCTACAAAAGGAGGACTTCTTTCTTGTCTCCTTCCCTGATTAACTGTAATTCTGAACCTTATTCTGCATTAAAGGAATCAGTGAAGCAGTGAAGATTTCTATTATTTTTTTATAGCACAAGATGTAACTGAAACCCAAACTATTATACCCTGATTATCTTTAAAAACATCTCCCGTTTAAAAAAAAAGGCATATAAATTGCTTTCCAGATTTTCATTGTGTAACTATTACACAAATAAATAACCCAGTACATACACTGTTACGTCCACTGTATTCCAGCATAAAATCAACATCCTTTATACATTACTTCAACTGCTTCTGTGATTACACACGCAACACAGGTAGGCCTCTCTCCCACAGATTTCACAGTTTAAAATCATAATCTCATTTTCAGCGTTAAGAAACTTAAAAATCAAGATGGTCCTATGATACACGGGATGCTGTTGCAATCTCTATCTCCCCTAATTTTTATGGAAACTAACAGTATGTATGATACAGAACACCGGTGTGATAAAAGGAAAAAACTAAAGTAACTGACTTTGTCTGCAGGATTGTGAACTTATCCTTGAACAATTTAAAATAATTCTTTCCTGTGAGGGTGGTGAGACACTGGAACAGGTTGCCCAGAGAAGCTGTGGATGCCCCATCCCTGGAGGTGTTCAAGGCCAGGCTGGATGGGGCTTTGAGCAACCTGCTCTGGTGGGAGGTGTCCCTGCCCATGGCAGGAGAGTTGGAACTAGATGGTCTTTAAGGTCCCTTCCAACCCGAACCATTCTATGAGTCTATGAATTTTCCAAACTACAACACGAAGTGGAATTTCTTGCTAGGTATTTTGGGGTATACCTTTGTGGTTTAGAAATGGAAGGCAGACCTGAAATTTTCCTTCTCTGAGTTGAATAACAACTGTAAAACAACCAGGTAGAAACAAGATGACCACCCCACCATGGTATCAAACACTGATCATATTCCTGCCTAAGTTTAAAGTGAACTCCTGACCTTTAGCCCAAGCTAACATTGACCTCAAGAACTTAAAAATTTCAGTCTTCACAGTCACTGAGGCAGCAGTTAATATATTCTCACAAGTTTGGTTGGTTGGTTTTGGTTTGGGTTTTTTTTTTTCCTCTACTTAGCATAAGCCAGCCCACAGAATTAGAATAGTGCCTAATCAAATTCAAGATATAGTAGGTTGTACTATCTGTGTGAAATTTCTGAGTTGCCGATCTCCTGTGCAAATCACCTCTGCCACAGAGCAGTGGCAGTGTCCCCCTAGGTGGCCTCTATTCTCCAGGGCACAAACCAGAACCTATTTCTTTACACTCAGACCTGAATTACGTAACTGTCCACGGGGTAATTGTTTATCTTCTTTACAATAAGCATGAAACCAAAATCTGTATTTGCGTCTTTACTCCCAATTTCATACCAGAAAATCATACTGCTAAAACTGTATAAAATGGAAAGACAAATAAAGCTTGGGAATTATTGTTAGCTGCAATGAAAACACACTACGATTTTTAAAATTATGCTTTACTGAAACCAATCTCCTATTAAAAGTATCTGAAACGTACCCAAGTGACAAAAAGAGAACGAAGAAAGAGAAGTCACGTGACCGAAAGCAAAGATGACAGAAGTTACATTAAAAAATGCAGAAGTTACATTAAAGAAGAAACATTGCTTAAAGAGACACAATAACAACTTTGCGTCAAATAAACAGCACTGTAGAAAAAGACAAACTACTTGAAGCACACGGATAGCTGATCTAGTTCATCCAAGAAGATACTTCAGGTGGAACACACAGCTACTTCTGTCCCAATAATTTCCCTTACATCTGTCCACATGGCAGAGTTTTATCTAAGTGTTCAGTCACAATACTGCCATTTAAGACACCCAGGATAAAACCAGTAACTCTGTTTTCTGAAGGCAAGGGTGTTAGCCAGCCTCAAGCTAACGACTCAACAGTAATTTTAACAACAAGACACTTGAAGCGGTAAATCAGAGAAAGGAAGAAGTATGTTGCAAAATGAATGGAAATTCAGGTCTCTGTTCACATGTTCTGCAGAAATAAGGGGAGATAAAGATTAGATTTAAACTTACTATAAGTCCATCTGCGTGCTTCTCCTCATTATTTTGGTCCTTAAGGAAAAAATGTTAAAAATATCAACATAACAATCTTGTAAGGCTTATCAGTTCTGCGTTACGCGAGAACAGCAAGTTTCTCTCAGGAATGTTTACATTTTCAGCCATAAAATGTTCCTCCTCAGGTGACACAGTAAATAAACTAAGAAGAAACAACCTTATACATAATCACTGCACCTCTACAGGGTAGCGTTTCCTGAGGATCTGTCCACACAAGTTCAACCAATTTTAAAAATACCCTTTCTGCACTGCAGGGTAAAATGACAATGTAAGTTCACTCCAAATAACTACGACTCCCCCAAAACAGGGTCTGTAGCACCAGAGAACCCCTGAAAACCCAAAGACGCAAATTCTCAGTTTCTGAAGGAAAAGGGTATGGGTCAGAAGCACAAGTGCCTTTTTAAGTTAAAAGTTTTTAACTTTTGGTTTTTGGTATCCACTAGATTTTAAGATGGTTTTAGATTAATTACAGGCTAGGATCTGGAGGTTTTTGCCTATAGAAGCATATGTGAAAGAGCAGGCAGTGCATGGAATAAAACTGTCAGCAGGGGAAATTGCACTAGAAACAGACAAGTTAATGCCAATCTAGAGTTCCCATAGTTTTAACACTGTCTCAGCAGCAGCATGAAGTCTGCTAAACACTGAGCCAAATCTCCTCAGTTCTGCTGCAAAGCTTGTGTTATCCAGCATATCAAACCATAACTTTGTTCAGTGCAAGCCTTAAGACCCGTCTGCAGAGTATTTCCCCAGATTTCCAGCTGTTAAGAGGAACGCGAAAAAACAGCTGTAAATGGTGTTACAAAAGTTGGCACATGCTTATGTTTTCATACTTCCAATGTTGTTCCTTAGCTTATAGAGCAGGTAATCGGCTGCTCAACTGACAAGTCTGCTAGTTGGCATTTCTTAAGCAAGGCTTTCCATAACAAAAACGGCACTAAAGGCACAGAGTTCCACTGGGTTGCAAACTTACAAAGAAAAAACAAATACCACCAAAGTCCAAATATATTATCTTTTTTTTTCCCCCCAGTCATACAAAATTCCCATGTTGTGCTATCATCTCTAAGACCTAAGCAATAAAACACAAAGCTGCTGCGTTAGTACTGAAGCTTGCTATCCTATCTCAGTAATGTACCATCAGCAATGCCCTGTGTTGTTGAGATAAGGAAAAAAATCCCACAAAACTAGGCAGGCAAGACTGACCAGAAATGATGGAGTGAAAAAGGGAAGGCAGAGATACAAAAGTAAGTATTTCAGTTGTAAGAGCTCTTCATAAAATGCATAATAATTTCTGTTATAAGGCTGGAGTTTACAAAATCACTGAGATCATGACACGTATTTTTACAACACACACAAAGCATCAGCAAAACTGGACAGCTTCATCTCTCACACACACACGGGGGAAAAACACAAGCCATATGCTCCACCAACCCATCCCACTTAGTTTATTTTGATTTCTTTTTGATTTTACATATTGTAACACATTCCTATTTAGCTGGTGGTTTTGTCATTATTTTGAAAATGCCTTGCAAGTGCAAGTAGCCTGATTACATATTTGATTTAGCAGGAAACTTAATGAAAATTTAACTATCCAAGTCTCAAGACAGAATGTTTTAAAAGTCCATGAAACAGCTCAACTTAACACACAGTTAAAAAACAAAACAAAAACCAATCCCAAACCCAAGTTTGCCTCAATGTACCAAAATAATCTGAATAATAAACGGCTGTGTGTTTGAAAAAGAGAGATGTTATGTTCTGAATATACAGAGAACTGATAACAATTTTCAGGGTACACAAGCCACCAGAACGTACTTGTGATGTCTGCCTCCTAGTGAGAAAGGCACAGCAGAAGTAAAAACAGGGAGCAGGGGTGGTGATAATATGATTTCTTTTCAGCAGTGTAAGTCAGCAGCCACACATGCCTTACAGCTTTGGGAAAAAAACTTGGAGAATTTTAAAATGTTCTATGCTGGAAAACTGAAAGCTACCAGTCAGACACAACACATTTTTACATATATAATGATTCATATACATGCAACTTACAGCACTGTAAAAACAAACAAAAAAAAATCCTGTATTCTTCATTTCCTACAGCTGTAAGAAATGAGGATACCAAAACACAATTTATAGAAAAAGGGGGAGGAGGGAACAGAAGTGCCATGTAGTCAACAAATAGAGTTGCCTGAGAGAGAGAGGGGGGAAGATGATGAAGCGATGAAGTAAAATAAAAGTTATTAAAATAGCAGGAATATTTATCGAGGGTATTTTTCACTAGATATGGATCAACATCTTCCAATTAAGTGTGCATAAACCACTCATTTAAACCACCTTATCTTCGATAGGTCTACAGGAGCTTTAGACATGGTTTAGCAAAAAACAAACAAAACCCACCTAACTCCTCAACGGATAAGCCCATCTATTTACACTGGTTAATATTTACTGGGATTGAAAGGAAGACTTCAAGGGTTGATTTAGTGTAACAGAAAGCAAGTTGTAGCATCTTTAGGGGACACAAATTCTACCTACCCTTAGGCTTATATGGTAGTTGGAGCAGTAAAGTGCTGAACCTGATCAAAAATGACTGCAACTGCCACCACAAGTTCAGTTTTGTCCACTATCTGGAAACCACCTAAGCAACTTCAAAACACACTTAGCACCAGTGCAAGTTAAGCAATCATCTTTGTTTATCCCCCAATAAACTTACCTATAGCAGAAACGGAATTTGATGTGCAATAAGAACAAGCAAACTAACTCAGTCACCTATTACCAGCTTTGATCAAGAACCTGAAAAGATTACAATTCTGCTTTTTCAGATTTGCTAACTACATAGCAGAGCTTTTGGAAAAAGTGCAAAATTTCAGAGGAATTAAATTTCTATTAAATACATTTACATAATAATTAACAGTATGAGCAAGTCGCCTGTCACAGTTTCTTCAAGGGCTACCTTAATACAGCAAGTCATATAGAGCTGTGTAAGAAAACTAGCGCACTACCATCTAATCTATCTATTGCTGACACCACCTAATCCCCAAAGAATGATGTGTAGTCTCCTGGTTTTACTGTACTAAAACAATTATAAATATATGCAGTACATAATAACAGTAAATTATTAGGTACTGACAAGGCTTTTCTTACTACAGTGAAGGATTCAAATAGTATCAGTCTGTTAAATAAAGGCTGTTACAGCCATTCACATGGTACAAAATAAATCAGTGTACCCAACTACTCGCAAAATATTTTTGATTTTGTATAAACCTGTTAATTAATGCACCTTTTCTTCAGAATTTTTAAGCTACTGATATGGAATGTGAATTTCAAAAAACATTCATGGATCCTTTTAGTGAATGACTGCTGATCCTACAAGGTTCTAAATACTTCAGTTTTCACTGGCCTCAAAATTCCGTACAATTCTGGCATCTAGAACGAAGACAAACTGCATTATTGCATTTGAAAACTACAGAAAGGAAAATAAAAGTGATCTATGCTACAATAAAAATAATTGAAGAACTCATGCCTATTTCTGAGTAAATCAGAATGTGTTCTGATTAAATTCAGTCTTACATTCTGAAAATACCTTTAATTTATTTGCAACACACTGACTTCCTTCACTTTGGTCTTAAGATATAAATCAGCAACCCATACACACACACAAAAAATATCCAAATCTTGCAAAATTTTAAAAAGTAGCAATAGTTAAGTGAAAAGTGTAAGTGCACTAACCATAATGCATTCTCAAATACAATTCTTACTTCAACAAGTTCCAACATCATCATGAACTTCAGACCTATGAAAAACCTTGGAAAACCTGCTTAGATTATTAAAATCACAATTTTCCTAATTTCTGTTAGTCACATCTCAAAATGAAGCAGAAAGAAGAGTCTTGTTAAGATTCTACTGTCTCCCTTATGTTTGTTGAAGTTCTTATTTAGTCTAATAGCAAACTCTGCAAAAGAAAGTTTATCTCAACAGAAAAACTTTGTGATCAACAGGACTGTTAGCACAAACATTAACAAGACTGTCTGCTGTGGAACTCAGTACTTCAGAAACTTCATAAAATTAGTAGCATAAATAACTCAGACCAGTTTATATGTATGTATATTTATCCTGGACCACACAGAAGGCATTTTTAGATGTCATAATTTAGATTAATGCTGTATAATTAACATTCCAAACAGTTTATTGTGTACTTACTTTAGCAATCTGTAGCAACACAATGCAGTGTTTTATTGATTCTACCATGCTCTGGGAAAACAAAAATAACAGAAAAAACTCCTTGTATTGAGTAATACTTCGCATCCACAGGTATTTTTATTAGTTTTATAGAATATTATCTGAATCATAGAATTGTCCAGGTTGGAAGGGACCTTTGAGATCATCTAGTCCAACCATCAACCTGACTCTGATAAAAAATCCATCACTAAACCACCCCTCTACGCACCACGTCAACCTGCCTTTTAAATACCTCCAGGGATGGTGCCTCAACCACTTCCCTGGGCAGCCCATTCCAATGCTTAATAACCCTTGCAGTGAAAAAATTTTTCCAGATATCCAATCTGAACCTCCCCTGGCACAACTTGAGGCCATTTTCTCTTGTCCTATCGCCTCTGACTTGGGAGAAGAGACCCACCCCCAATGAGAGAGGTAAGAGCTAAATGGACACTCACTGCTGTAAAACCCCTACTTTCCCTTCCCCTTTTTTTCCCCAGCAATAAAAACACAGCAGTAGCAAACTCAAGTTTCCAAAAGCCACATGGCTCTCAGGGTGAAATGAAGGTCAGCTTCAAACTTTCAGAATGCTACAAGTAGGTAAACCATCATGTGAAGAGAGGCTGAGGGAGCTGGGCTTGTTTCATCTGGAGGAACAGGCTCAGGGGAGACTTTATCAATGGGCATCAATATCTGACTGGGATAGCAGCGTGTCAAGAAGACAGAGCTAGAGTCCTCTCAGTGGTGCCCTGTGACAGGACAACAGGCAATGGCTACAAATCAAAATATAGGAAATTCACCTTAAATGGAAAGAACATACATTTTTATCCTATGAATGGCCAAATACTGGAACAGGTTGCCAGAGAGGCTGTACAGCCTCCACCCTTGGAGTTCATCCTGGGCAGCCTGCTCTAGCTGACCATGTTCTGAGCATGGGGTTGGACTACAGACCTTCAGAGGTCCCTTCCAACCTCAGCTATTCAACGATTTTATGATTCTAAGGTGCTAGACATGAATGCGAATACAGCACCAAAACCAGGCTGCCTCTGCCTTCACAGTTAGACCTAATTCGGATTCCCACTTTTCTGTAAAGACCTTTAAAAACTTTCACAGGAAAATAAGGTAAATTTCAGAATCTATATGTAACAGTTATAAAAATTAAAGAAACTTACACTGGTTGTTTCTTTGAGACTTTCGATTTTCTGTAAAAGAAAAATCAAAACAAGAGTGGTTAAAGGCAGAATTTCCAGCATCTAGTTTGAGCTGAATAATGTACAAACACTGTATTTTAATCTTAAATTGGAGGGCAGGGAAAGCAACCAACATGTTAGACTATTTCTGCGTATAGACACAATTTTCACTTTGCAATTGACAAGACAGAAGTCAAACTGATAATTAAAGCTTAAAGATGACAAGGTTAGGAATTTCTGAGCAGTGACATTATACACAATCACCCAAAGTCTACACTTCAGTTTTGTATAGCATTAACAAAATTGAAATGCAATATGAAGATTCACTATAAGTTTGTCTTATATCCTTACATGGTGTACTGAACACTGGCATGTTCCAATGATCAATATTGCTTGAAATTACCATCATTCCAGGATAATAAACATATGGAGTTAGGCAGTTTAAAAAAAGAAATCACAGAAAGTAACAGCACGCACATGTTCTTGCTCTTTCTAAGCCTCCAGTAAAAGTGCATCTGGAAATCTGCCTGCTTAATTTTATCTATAAACACCGGTTCATAAAGATTTCCTGCATGGAATTGCACTTCAGGCAGGCAATAGGCATCTGCGTGCCCTTTTACAACGTAAGCATGACCTATCTCAGAAGCATATGCATCCTGTTGATGTCCTTGGGTCTGTCTGCAGCAGGGAAAATTATTACAATGGACTAGGCACTGAACCTCTACTAATTCAATTACAGGACCTCTTTGTTTTGATTAATATGAGTGTCTCATGTGACTTGAGTCAGTCTTTTTGATTCTTAAATGATCACAGTGCGTAAAAGAACTTTTTTCCCCCAACACAACATTGCAAGCCAAATCGTACACCATGAGAGAGCAACAGGCATCTGTAAGATGCATATAAAGAGCAGATTTGGATTGGATATTAGGAATAGGTTCTTTACTCTGAGGGTGGTGGAACACTGGAACAGGTTGCCCAGGGAGGTGGTTGAGGCCCCTTCCCTGGAGATATTCAAGGGGAGGCTTGAGGAGGCCCTGGGCAACCTGGTCTAGTTGGGGGAGTCCCTGCTGACTGCAGGGGGGGGGGGCAGTGTCAGATTAGATGACCCTAGAGGTCCCTTCTGGCCTGGACCATTCGATAATTCTATAAATCTACAGGAATGAATAATCTCAGCTTGTGGATTTGAAAAGAAATAAACAAATACATACAGTGACAGCTTCCCAGCCAATACCTGGGGAAAACCTTTTTCAGTTACACTCTCTTCTATAGACTATTCATACGGATGCCATATATTTTCTTCATGATTAATTGGCAAGAAGTGGCCAAACAGCACCCAGTCTCAGCCTTTTCCACGGGAAAGACTAGAGCATGCCGATCTAGGAAATAGCATATCATGGATGTTATATCACAAAGTTATATTTACTTCTGCTGCTAGCAGGAAAATACACTAACAGCTACAAAAACCTTTATTTTTGGTTTGGGTTTTTTTTCACATCTCTACTACACTTTTAGTCCAAACTTTATTAACACATATTGAAAAAAGCCTTTCAAATATAATGACAGCAGTGAAGTCCTGAGCCTTGTAGCACCAAAATAGTAAAGGCAGTGTACCCAAACATACAGATCTTGTCAGATGAAAGGCTAATGCAGCTGAAATAAATCATTCACCCTCAAAGCTTTCTAGCCAAGTGTAGGCAGCTGTCAGCAGTTTTGATTATTATCTATCTATTTTTTCCCCAACATGTTATAGAGCATTTACACACTAAAGAAACTGTTATCTTATTCCCTTCACTGTTATAATTTTGCTGAATATATGAAAGTGATGTCAGGCCATATAAATGTAGTTCAGCCACAGTTTTCCACCTACCCATTTGTAATTTTCCAAGCAACAGACTAATTAAGACATTGTTATTCTTACACACTGATATTCTTGAACAAAAGGGTAATTTGTCCAAGATCAGAGAAGATCTGAGATGGGAAAAACCTCAGCACATCTAGCTTCCAAGGCCTATCCCACAAACTACAGAATCGTGGTTTTTTCCTCTATAAAAAGGAATTTTGTGAGTTGGCCAACTTAAGTAGTAACAGTACCCATTAATCCAGTATTTCTCATATGTGTGCTGTATGGCTACCTTGCAAGAATACAGCACGAAGAACTGGAATATTGTCTTCTTCGTGTGCACACAAAACTATGAGAACAATGCAGGGAAGTCAGGGAGACTAAGTTCCTGAGAAGACCCTTCTAAAGTGCACTGGCCCTGTTCTTTAGGGCTAAGCAAACACTGACACAGAATTCTCTGAATTTTCATGAGCAACGCTTTATTGCAGAGTGGTGATGAAAGCAGCCATAAAATAAAGTCCGTGAACTCTCTCCCTGTAAGATCTTACACAAACACACTATACACCGGGGAGAGGAAAAACAAGTGGGCAATCACTAGCAACAAAACCAGGGTGTTGACAAGAGTGGTTGGTTTGGAGAAAAAAGTTAGGCCAATGTTTGTATCGTATCATCAATTGTACAGAACTACACTCCTACGTATAGGTGCTGCTATGATCCTTGTAACATCATTCTGGGAGTGTCCCCATCCCTGGGGATGTTCAAGGCCAGGCTGGATGGGGCTTCGAACAACCCAGTCTAGTGGGAGGTGTCCCTGCCCATGGCAGGGGGGTTGGAACTAGGCGATCTTTAAGGTCCCTTCCAACTCTAACCATCCTATGATTCTGATTATCTTTTGTTGAAATTCGTATTAAAGTAATATAATTTAGAAAATACAAAATTGTAAGAAAAATCAGGAGCAGGTCGAAAGATGTATGTTGAAGATTAAAAAAAATTGCCAATAAAATCAAAGACTATAATTTACAACTAGAAGTTACTACAATTTGTCTCATCAACATCCCTACTCTGAAAATTGATGAAGATAACATTTTACTAAGACCGTTTCCTTAGTTTAGGTAATGAATACATATATTTTCAAATGAAACATCAATTTCCTACAGGCTTACATTTGCAGAATGCAGACACGTGCTCTATCTAATCTAATCAAATATCAGGCTGACACTGAAACTACTCCATCTACTTGCTGCTTATGGCACCTCCTTGACATCAGATTTTTTTTATGGTGATCCAACAGAAAGCTAATTTTATTTCACTGCCTAATTCAACTGTTCTGTGACAACAGGGGGATCATCTCATCCAGCAAAGAAAAGCAGCAGAGGCAGGGGGGTAGCTGACTCGTGGTCAGAATCTGTATGATGCAACCTGAACCTGCATGCTACGTTTGCAAGATGGTATGGTCCCACTACAGAGGGCAAGTTGTAGTTCTGCCAGGAGTATGGATATAACACAGGGAATTAATCACAGTATTTCCCAGTCTTCAAAATTCGTCAAGTCTACATCTGCACTGTCGTCCTCCAAGTTCAAGAGATTACCAGGAAGAAGATATCCAAGCATGTCAGAACACATATCCTATATCATTATCTTCAAAAGACCAAATATTCTGTTACTGAAAACCAGCTTGGCCAATGCTCCGTAACACTTGCAAGAACAACAGCTCAGGTTTTAAATACCTGGCCATAAACAGTTGCAGAAAACAACACTCAACTGCTTGGGAAGCATGTAATGCTCACATAACCAAATCTTGTTTTCCTCAAAGCAAAAAAACCCAATGGGTTGGATGGAAGGATCTCGCAGGTTACACTCAGCTCATAGTCTGATAGCTGAGCCATGCTTCCATAAACAAATAGGAAAACTGCTAAATACAGTATAAAAAAACCCTCTTAGCTGCTTTGGGACAGGAAGTGACATGATCAAAAAAGTGCTTTGCAAAGTCTTTTTCAATTTTAATAGATAATAAATGGAATCTATAGTAATAGCAACACTCATCAAGCTTTACGACCAGAGGAAGCTGACCTATTCTAAACAAGCCTCCTGCTCTCCATCTATAAAGTCAATCTGTCTGTTCCATGGATACCTTGCAGAGTTAAAGAAAGAAAGAAATCAGCACAACACGCAGAAAATCTCCAGGGATTAGAAGCACTGCCACAGGGAAAAAGCAAGTACTGCCTGATCTGCAAAGTAGCATCTGGAGAGAGGTCAAAATTGAAGGAGAACTCTTCCCAACCAAAGGAGATACATAACATCTTTAGATCTTACACTTTTGGTCAGTTGTCTAGAGATTAAAAAGGCTTACACAGAGAACGCTTGTACTTCAAAGTTATTTTAAAAGCTTGTACGTGCAAAAGAACTCCACAAAGACCACCACTTGTGAATTCCCCAAGATGCCACGTAATGCGTCAAACAAGACAGATAACACCTGAAAGGTCACAACCATTACAAAGAAAGAAACTCGCCACAGAAAGCATCACACTGATGGAAAACTGAAACCAAACACCAAGAGAACATCAGCTTGTTTTTTTCACAAGTGAAATGAGGGGCAGGGTGGAAAACTAGGATGAAACACACCACTACACGTCGATACTGGAAATAACTGCATTTGCTGAAAAAAAATGAAGCAACTCTTCAGTAATAAACCCTTCATAAGGAATTGTTAAATCTCTCCTCCGCACCACACCAATGAATATACAAAGCCAGCACGCTACTTTTCGTCAAACACGCACCACCAACGGCAGGTGCTGGCCTTTCTTAAACCAGGGAGATGGAATTGTGACCTACAAACTTCACTATGAAATGGAATAGGAAGGGATGCAAAAAAAACCCCAAAAAAACCACAACACAAGTGAATTACAACTTCCCTAAAAAAAAGGACCTACCACTCCCCACACAGCAAGTTACATTTTTGGCATCCTCACCTAAAATGAGCGAATTATGGCATTCTCACACTTCAAACACATGGCAGGGTAGTCACAGAATGCAGACTCATTATGTGAAATACATAATTCTTAGTATTTACTTTCTTCCTTCAGAATAGCTTTGATAGCCCTACAAACATTAAACACCCATCCTCGTTAAAGATGAAAAGAGAGCAAATTTAAGTTCAAAATGCTTCAGATGGTTGGATAACAGAGAAGTAATGATTTCCTATAGGCTGAAATATTTTTTTAACTTTAAGATTCAGTATTACTAAAAAGTCTGTTTACTGTCTATTCACAACACAAATAATGTTATCAGTTATTCAAATTGCTTTAAGTGATTCTGACAGCTTGAGGAATACGAAAATAGACCATGAATGTTTTAAATTTCTACAGACTGCAGCAAATTGATGCACAAAACCATCTGATTAAGCAAAATAAGCAATACTTAAGACAAAATGTACTTGCTTTTCTCTGTTCATCATCTTTGCAGTTCTGGAGTTTTTCATCAAAGAGCTAAAAGAAAGACATACTTGTGAAAATAGTGAAAGTGTTATTTTTCCATTAAAAAATCAGCCAGAAACACAAAAATTTCAGACACAAGATCATTTAATAAGTACTTAAGTTATATGATGCTGGTATTACGACTCAAAGCAGTCTTTGCCTAATATTTCTTCACAGCATTTTAAATGTAGCAATTTTTTAACTAATTTCTCACATTATCCCATCCTGCAATAGACCCAAATCTCAAATCCTGGCTCGATCCACAGCAAAGCCTGGGGTGATTCTAACACGGCTTGAAGAAAAAGGTGATGTTAAGTAATAGAAATGACACTCATCAGAACACCTCAAACTGACTTTATTTAATTTCAGCAAAGATCTTTGGGCATATAAAGTGCTTCCCAAAACAGCTTCAACCTTTATAGGTAGCTTGTTATTCAGGGATGTGAAATCATGTAAGATTTTTAAGCATTTCCTTGGGGAGATATATAGTGATTTCCCAGCATTAAGTTATATTCCACTTTTAAGAAAATAAATAGGAGATTCAGCTAAGCAAGGTGAAACAAACTTACTAAAAAGCTTACATGTGTATTTAACACAAGCTGAGCTCAAACAATTAAAAGTTGCCTCCAAGAGCACTCCAAGGTACACATACAAATAACCATTAAGTAAAAGTTGTTTAAGGAAGAAAAAAAGAAGGGCCATCCTCAAAAGTTCATCACATCCACCCTTGCTCAGAAAAGAGGCTGTAATTTTTAGTAGAGGAACTACAGTTCTTCACTCACCTACCTGCCCAAAACCTACTCATGTGTTCCCTTTCCCTTGAGGGCTGATTTCTGGTTCTAAAAAAAGACTGTAGTCTTGGTCTCCGTCCATCCCCAAATTCACTCTTATTTCATTAATAATTAATTCCTATACCTCTCCCCACCCCACCCCACCGGCCTGAAATAACAATTAGAAGGTGTAAAGATGTAAATACCTTCCTTCAGTGAAGTGTGCTAGATGGCTCCAGAGCAGGAGACAAAGCTGACTCCTGATCAAGTCTTGGCAGTTTAGCTTTGAATTGTGTTTGCGTCTCTTTTGCATACCTCCATTTTTGTTGGTATGCTCTTCCCCCTCTGCCCTCCCCTGCAACTGAATTTTTGCTGAACATCCCACATGCAATACTTGCCTGTTATATCAGGGGAAAAAAAAAATCCAAACCAGCAGAACTGAAGCAATCTTAACAGCAATTTTAACCTCCTGAGTCATGGGAAAAAGTGTCCTAACCAGCAGCAAAAATTGTTTTTCTTAATAAGGTGAGTACTAAGAGATACAACCTCATCATTCCTCACCTTCCCACCTACTCTTAAATTACATATACAAAGTGTAAAAGAACTGTATCTGTACCAAATTTCTACAGGATGCTTTCACCCAAGGACAAAGAACAGATGATCTGTCACTACTGCAACCAAGTCTGAAACTACCTGCAAACTGTAGTTACCTATTGCTTGAAAAAATTTTCTCAAGATAAATTCCAAAAATGCAATACAATGATTTAATTATGCATTTAAAATTAAACTTAAGTCATCTCTGCCTTTCCATGAAGCTATACACACACAAAATAATGTTGTGTGGCCATTGCAAGCCATTTCATAAAATCTGTTTGGGTTATTCCGATTTTCTAACTCTATTTTAACAATCCCAAGATCTGTTCTAAGAGAAAGTCATGTTCAGCTTATTGCAGCCCTTAGCTTAGAATTTTTCATTTTTATATTTCTAGTAAGAATCTCTTTGTATCAGAAGTAGTCAGAACTTATGTAACCTAAGAAAGAGAAAATACAATTCAATCATCTGCAGACTTCATATATAAAAAAGGTACGTTTTCTCTAGTTCACAGTCAGCTCAGCCAAATGAGCTCTCTCTCTCTGCCTCCCACATTGACCAGAACATGTGCTGAGCATAAAACATGACTCTCTCTTTCTTTTGAGCTTCCTTTCAACCACACCTTGAAATCCTCACTGACAATCAGACTCCCTTTACAGTAAATACAGCAGTTAGTTACCGTACCTTCAATTGGTCTATCAAGATCTGTAAGTAAGCGTCAGCCTCGGTGAGTTTCTTGTCAAAGTCATGAACACTGGGAACAAATCCTGAATCCACACCCTAGACAGAAATAAATAAGGAAATATTAAATACATGATTAGAGCTTCAGAGGAGAAAAGAGAGAACAAAAAGATGGGTTTGCCTGCCAACTGACTAATAAAATGTTGCCTTTCCTCTCATCCTGCCATGTGCAAACACAGGCACACAGCTGAACACATTTGTCTTCTGTTTGCAACTAAACCAGTAACAGTAAATTGCTACACATTTTCAGTGGGGGTATAATCATCACACGCTACAATATTTCATTACTTATGATTGAACAAACTGCCTTACATTACACTAATTAAAGTTTCTTTGGAAAATACAAAGGGGAACTGAAGTTTTTCTGAAGACTGCCTTGTGATTCCATATTTTAACAGTTCAGTTAGGGAAGACTGAACCATACCCGACTGGATGACTGCACTTACCACACTTCAGACAATATTGCTCAACTCACAGCTTCTTAGCTAAGAACTGAGCCAACGAGTGCTATATCTCTTCTTAAATATAGACCCACCTCTGAGCTGAAAATAGGGAAATTATTATTCCTGATTGCCTCAGTTCCTTTACAGCTCTAATGACTTGCATCCTTGTCACTGTATTTGACTTTGTACATTTTGAGGCACATATGTCAAGAAGGACAAAGTGTCAGTGCCACGAGAATGATTACTTTTATATTTTCTTGCTTGCACACTTCTGCATATAAAATAATTCCTACCTTTAAACTGATAAATCATGTATTTAAAGGCCTGAACAAACTCCCACAGGGTTACTATAACTTTAATTGCAGGAAGGAAAAAAAAGGATTCTTGAAATTCATTATTTCTGACTTCATGCACATCTGCTATGTAAACACATTTAAGGTTTATTTATGTAACACCTTTAATGCAAATGGAACCACAAAATAAATATTAAAGCACTCCTAGCTTAAAAAAAAAATAAAATATGTGCAATGCAAGTTAAATATATAGGAGGAAAAAACCCATGGAGAATAAAGAAACAAACCTCAGTTAAACCAGAAGCATAACCCTGAGCACACAGCAGTGACAAGACTTTCTCACGAGCCTAAATACTTGATCTAAAATACAACATCTTCACTTCAAACTCTTATGAAACCATTAACTGTGCTTGTTTCAACTGCTGAGAATCTCAAGAGTCTGGCTGTGTAAAGACCAGACAGTGGGGAAGAAGTATTTCGTATGGGGAAAGATGGGCAATCTATATTTGTAAAATTTCATATTAGCATATTTTTTATTTGATGTTACATGCTTTGTCAACACTCGGAGAGGAGAGAGGGAGAGGAGAGAGGGAGAGGAGAGAGGGAGAGGAGAGAGGGAGAGGAGAGAGGGAGAGGAGAGAGGGAGAGGAGAGAGGGAGAGGAGAGAGGGAGAGCAACCATTGTGACTATGCCAAGAAATTAGAGAAGATAAAAAACACACTCAACGTAACAAGTTATCAAGAAGAAACTAATAGGCAGAAGGAGGATCCTCTCAACCAAGAAACTGTTGACACTCCCTCAAACTAGTGAAGTTTTAAGTTACACTGGAACTAGATCTGAAACTGTATGAAATAAGTATTCCATTTCCTTGTTGAAAACGGAGTTGTCTGTACCAGCTGTCAACGCTATCATCTCAGCAAATGGTCCAGCACACTCAGTTAAAATTCTGGAGGTCGGGTTTCATCTAACAAAACGGCATGAATTATCCAGAAAATTTCTGCTTATGATTCTATACACAGAAATACAGTTTAGCCATACCACCAGAAAGCAAAGGCAGGGGCTGAGTTAATGAAGAACCGCCTGCAGAAGACAAGGTCCAAAACCATCTAAGGAACCTGAAGGTGCACAGGTCCATGGAACCTAATGAGATACATCTGCATGTCCTGAGGGAACTGGCAGATGAAGTTGCCAAGCCACTATCCATCATATTTGAGAAGTCACGGCAGTCCAGTGAAGCTCCCACTGACTGGACAAGAGGAAACATAACACTCATTTTTAAAAAGTGAAAAAAAGGACTACAGGCTGGTCAGTCTCACGCTTTGTGCCCAGCAAGATCATGGAGCAGGTCCTCATGGAAACCATACTAAGGACACCAAAAATAAGGAGGTGATTGGTGACAGTCAACATGGTTTCATTAAGGGGAAATCATGCCTGATGAATTTGGTGGCCTTTTATGACAGTGCTACGGTGTTGGTGCATAAGGAAAGGACATGGACCTGTTGGAGCAAGTCCAGAAGAGAGCCAGAGCACCTCTCCTATGGGACCAGGCTGAGGGAGTTGGGGTTCTTCGGCCTGGAGAAGAGAAGGCTCTGGGGAGACCTTATAGCATCCTTCCAGTAGGTCACCTGAAGGTGTCCTACAGGAGAGATGGGGAGGGACTCTTTGTGAAGGAGCGTAGATGAAGGGTAATAGTTTTAAACTGAAAGAGGGGAGATTTTGATTAGGTATTAGGAAGAAATTCTTTACTGTGAGGGTGGTGAGACACTAACAGCGGTTCCCCAGAGAAGTTGTGGATGCCCAGTCTCTAGAAGTGTTCAAGGCCAGGCTGGACAGGGCTTAGAGCAACCTGGTCTACTGGGAGGTTGGAACTAGATGATCTTTATGGTATGCTCTAACCCAACCCATTCTATGATTCTATGACAGTTTATGATGCACATTACCTGTATTCTGAATAAAAATGTTGATTTTTATTTCAGGCATCAGTCTATGACTACTAATATGGTGTTTTTAGTGTGGTGTAAAGATAAAATGCAGTTCTTAATTTTCAGCCTCTTAGCATGAAGGGAAAAGCTGATTTAAACATTTAGTGTCACAATGAGCACACATCCACATCAAACACAGAATGAAAACTGTGACCTAAAAAGTTCTATTACAAACTTTAAACTTCAATCAAAGTAAAGAGAAAGCCATTAAAACCAAGTATAGTGTCAAGCTGGTATAGTATAGAGGTGAAATATGAAACTAATTTTGAAATTAAGTACAGTTACTTAAATCTGTAGCTCTTCACTAGCTTGCTCTTGGTTTGCATAGACAATTTAGATGAAATTTGAGCAAATTTGAGTCTGTTACATGAGATTAGGTTACTAATTGTAAATTCTTACATAGTTTTAAAATTGAAAACCAAAAGATAATTGGAAGGTTAAAAATAAAAATATTAGCAGCAGCACAGAAAAAATCCACTACATAAATAGCAAACAGAAGCAATCGTTTTTTCTAACCCAGCAGTAACTTAGGAAGAGCAGATTTGCATTACAAATCCTTATGTCTTCATTATCTGGTCACCCAAAGACACAGTAGAGGAAAAAAAGGGGACTCTTTCTCCTTCTTCCCCTTTCTTCTCTCCCCTGCCACATAGGAAATGATGTTTCAAAAGAAAAGGGTGAGTAGAGTCAAGAGAATGGCATTTAACAGCTTGTTAAACATGTAAAGTAGGAGAGTGCACATCTGAAATAGCAATGAAATCTTTATGAGAAACTTGTCTTATAAACTGCTCATCTATTCATAAACTGAAGAAAGAGGTTGCCTGCAGATACTGTTGAACCTCTACCCCTGGAGGGCAGATCTCGAAACTCAACTGGATTTGATCCCAGGCAACCTCATCTAAGGAACAAGTTGGTCTCACAATGAGAAGGGTTGGATCAGGTGACTTCCAGAGGTCTTCTCCAGCTGAATTTATGCTGTGGTTCTAAAATAAGTATCTTCAAATTACGAGAAGGAACCCAGACTATTTTAGATCTTCAGAAATACACTGACTCTTTCTTACTGTCAGTACCAATCCAAAGTAATACAACTTCTTTTTTTCCGCTGAATAACTAGATCTATCGGTAGGCACACTTTATTTCCCTTGCAGAATGACTACTCTGAGTTAATGTAGGTTTTAATGCATTAACAGTTATATTAACAGATAATAGCCGCAGAAGCAAGTAATTTATACAACTTCTAGTGTGCCCACCACCTCCCCAAACAATACATTTGGTATCAGACCCCTCCCCACAAAGAAACTTGTACTGATAACTCTAGAGAAAAAAGGAAAAAGGTATGATGGGATTCCTTCCCTCATCCCTTCCTCCTACAGCTTCTGGGATGTCCCCCTTCACGGCCTATCAAAAACTGAAAGACTAGAGTCTATAGGGCACATGCCAGTCCTGATGTTTGTAGGCAGAAAGGAGAAAGTGGAGCCCAGCAGCACACTGACCTACCCAATTAGTGGTCTCCCAGTGTGATCTGCATGTTACCCAGTAACTTGGAGTGAGCAGACAGGATGGTTATCCCTAGGAAAGGGTTTACATGCTGGTTGTCTGGGGATGAGTAAAAAACTCATATGCCAAGACTCCTGCAAAATTATTCCCTTCATACATGACCCCTTTTTTTGGAGGTGGTAAGCAGGAGGGGCAGGAACAAAATATAAACCAATTAAAAATACATATTATGAGCTTTATTTCTAACACAGAACTGCTAGCACTAAGGGAGTTTATATGTTGTTTCCTTGCCCTCCAAATTAGAAGCCACGCATATCACTAATACATCTGTATTCAAAACTTGTCCATACTGAGAAGTAATTCCAGACTAATTTTAACTAGCTCTTTCACACCGGGATGGGATGAGAAGATTGCATCATCCTCAGAAGCAGCACAGCAGGAAAACACAGATACATTTCTCAAATAAATGTATTGCAATAATGATGTCTGTAGAAAATGAACAGTAATGAAGGCAGAGAATCAACAAAAAAGACTGAGGCAACAGCAAAGACTTGACAAGAGCTGCCCTTGTAGAGTAGCTCTACTGGGGGAGGAAAGAGAAAGCTGTATAGAGTAGACTTCTTTATCTTTTTGAAGATACTCATGGCCAAATTTTTCATCTAATTAGGATTCCAAGTCAAAAAAAAAAAAAAAATCTTGTGGAAGTTAGTTTTAAGAAGTGAGTAAGAGTGCTTTCCCTCCATCCACAACACCTCACCAGAAACACATCCCCTGCCTACAGCATGTTTGACTTTGTCAAGTAGGACACACTCCCTGTAACAATCACTGACAGAAAAATGAAGAAAATCAACAAATTGACTAGTGAGCCACTACACAATGGCACCTTCTTGTCTTTTGTTTGTGGCAAACACACCCATATTTTTTTCTTCGGCTACATTCTTAAGCATTATTTAAAGCTCAAAATGTAAAAAGGTCTTAAGTTTAAAAACCAATGTACAAGTTAGGGAAGGCATACGAGCCTTCCAAACAGAATATCGCATAAAATAAATGTATTTCTACTTTGCAAAACACAAAATGCTTAGCAAAGACTGTGTAGCAATAGATATTATCAGGTCTTCTAGGAAAATAGAGAGTTCAAAACCCCAAAGTGTTTACAAGCCTATGTTACAATTCTGAAACCTCACAAATACTTGGACAGCATGCCTGTGCCATTGATTTGCCTACATAATTTATTACGGATGCAGATAAAGTACACGTGTTAAGGTACTTATTCACTATCATAGTTACTTTGTTAGCAAAATTTGAAATGGACAGCATGCCTATCAACTCTATGCTCTTCCACCAGCATTTGAAATAAATCTGGACTGGATATGTTCTTAATCTAAAAAGAACCTGTTCTCAGTTTTATGTGAGCGTTCTTGACTCACACTAGAAACAGCACTGGAAAGTTAGTGGGTAACAATATAATATACTTAAGAGATACATATAAGAAAGTTTTACTCTACCTTTAATTCTTGTTTGCAGCTTTAGAAAGATCATAAAAAATACTGGCTAATGTTACCCTAAGTAAACTGCTACCAGCAACACAGTTTCACCAACACTTTATACCAGCAGAAATGAACAACACCAGTTCCCCTGTTGTTTATTCTTACCCTTACTCTGCTTTCTTTTGAGTCAGCATAAACATTTACCTTGCCACACAGCCAACTCAATCTGGAAACTAATCCAGATTAAAACTAAACTGGAAAAGGGAGGGCAGCGGGAAAAATATTTTTAATTTGGATGAGTTCTGAATCCAGTTCCAAATTCAGCTGTTCTTGCTGCGCTGCCTCTTCCCTTTTGCTGGGAGAAGCGAGACAGGGCACTTCCAGCAGCAGGACCAGATCCTAAGTATTGGTGAAGCCATGGTGTAACTCCTAATGCCTAAGCCACTGTACCTCTCTTCACAGCAACCACCCCAGATCCACTTCTTAGAACAGTTTTCTTACTCTGCTATTCACTATTTATGAAGCAAATATCTTGTTTAAATTATGGAGGTATAGAGCAATTAAAAAAAAAATTTTTATTTAAAATCCCTTTCACTTTTATTGTGGTGGGAACCCCCCCCCCACCTTCGTACTGACAGCAATTCCAGCTCCTCCGTCTCTACAGTGAGTCCACTTAGAGACAGACAGGGTTTTCATAAGTTTTGGGTAAGAAATCCTTTGTAACCTGCAGGTATTTCAAGACTCTCTAATCCACAAGCACGAAAGGAAATTTATTTGCAGAATATGCACCTTTCAGCTTTGTATTTTTATTTATTTTTTAAATCAAGTTGGTAGTTAGCTGTCTTTCATGCAATTCTCAACAGCCTCTTTAGTTGCCACTTTAAGACACTTAACAAGATGCTCTAGCAGCACTGGAACAGCAGAGGGGAAAAGTATATTTCAAGACAAAGGTTCTAAGGCAAAAATGAGTATGAAAGCTTCAGCTAACATGAAAAAAAAAAAAAGGCAAAACCAAAAATAAAGCAAAGCTTATCCTTTCAGCTCAGGGTGAGCGTGACTCCTACAGACAGGATCCTAATGCTACCAAAACACTACCAGAACACACGCACACAATCAGCCATTTAGAACTTTAAAATTGGTTCATTTTTTTTTTTTTTTACTGAGTTCCCTTCAGGCATAAGAAGAATATAGTTACTGGTGGTTTTCTAGGTAGATCCGTATTGTAACCATGTGGTTGCACTTTTCAGATCAAAGAAGAAAGTTATTGTGGTCCTAAAAGACATGTTACCTTCGCAGGGTTTTCACACAGGAGAATTCTAGAGCCAAAAAGTACATGTAGCGCTAGGGTGCCACTCGGAAGATAGATGAGGAAAGCAGGACATTTACACTAAACAAGAAGACTAGACGCACTTGGTGTTTGGATGAGATTGCTGCTTGACACAAGATTCTGGTGAGGAACTAAAGAAAACTTGAGATAACTTATCACCCAGTTATGGGTGGGACACCTCTGCCCAGACGAGCAAGAAACCCAAGTCACAGTATACCTTCACCCCACACACACCTTTCCCCTTACCATTTGTGGGTAAGAGGCAAGTGATGTGCTGCCACTGCAAAGCCACTGACCTGGCAATGCCACACCAATGACATCTTGGGAGGAGTAATGGGAAAAACACTGGTGGATTCAGAAAGGTACTTCCAATACTATCGCACCATCTACTGTTCAAGGACTTTTCAATAGATGAAGCCTATGTGTATTTTCAGTGATGCCTTTAAAATATGAACATACAAAAACAAGGCAAGCAGAAAAGCAGAAAAACAGACTTTAGTTTCAAAATTCAGGGAAAACAGATTACAAGTGTATCTGAGATGTTTCCTCCCTATTCTTGTTTCACTTGAATACAGCATTACTAATTGTCAGCCCTCTGGACAGCTAGGATCCCTTTACTCATTCTATATAGTTATGACTGAGTTCTTCCTCGTCCTTCCTCAGTTCCTTGACTGTAGCTTTCTTTCAAGTTTAGGTCGGGGGGGGGGGGGGGGGGGGGGGGGGGGGGGGNNNGTGTGGAAGAGGGAAGTGTGTCTAATTATTCTTAAGTGTTTCAAAAACAAATCCATTGTAAAGACTGAAGGACAATAGAGTAGGACATTTAGGCAAATAAAATCAGCAAGACTAATCAGACTAGAGAACACTCCGACACCACTTCACCTCTCCACCTCGCATTAATTCCTTATTCTTTCTGATTTGGTTGGCACAACACACCAACTACCAGTACACTGCAGCATTTCCAGTACACTTTCTCACATCCAAGAGATGCGTGTTTGACATAAAGAATACTTAATCAAAGTCTGACTTTCCAAACTTGAACACTCCAGGACCAGAATAGGCAGACTGAAAGCAGCATGAATATCTGAAAAGACTCAGGAAAGATACATCACTTCGGAAAAAACCAGATGCATAAAGCTTTTATATGCCAGATAACCACGTTTCTCTTTGCCACAGAAACTAAGAACCTAAGAAAATACTCTTACAGAAAATAATCCTGCAACAGCACACAACCCCCCATCCCCACCCGCTGAGCCAGTAATCCTCCCGAAGAACTCATTTGACTTTCCTGTCCAAGTAAAAAGGAAAGCAGAAGAACATCAAGCGCAAGAAGTAGCGCTCGGGTTTAAATGTTAATGGTAGCCAGGGCGTGTTTGCACACAACGGGCTCCTGTCACCGGCTGAAAGCATCCCCGCGGGCGGCACCGAGAGCCGGCGGCGCTCCGGGACGGAGCAGAAGCCTTTTCCGAAGTTCCCCCCCGCGCAGGAAGCTCCCCCGGGGGATGGGGGGGAGCTGTTTAACGCCGATCTCCGCCGCCGCTCCCCCAGGGCTGGGGCAGGGCAGCGGCCGGAGCCTTTGGGCCGCCGCGGGGAAAAGGCAGCGCTCGCTTTCCAGCCAGAGANCTGTCTCGCCGTGAGAGGAGGATGAGATGGCCGGCTGTCAGAACCGAGGGGGTGCTGCCTGGGGAGAAGCCCAGAGCCCGGCCCTGCAGGCACCCTCCCGGATTCCATGGAGGCCGGGGCACCAGCGCCCTGAGTGAGGGTGACCCGTGACTGGGACCGCTCTAACTCGTGAGAAACAAGACATTTTGCAATGAGGTATAATCTCGTGTCCTGGTTCGAGCGACACAGGACTAATTTATCTTCTATTGCTTGGAGAAACTGCGCTTTTAGTGCCTGAATTTGTGAAAATATTTACTTTACAGCCAGCTATGGTATGCGGGGTTTCAAGGTCTCAGTGGTTTTGAGCTCACCAGGTGCAGGGATGAGGAGTGAGACCCGGGCACTTGACCCAAGCTGGACAACAGGACTATTTCATACCATGAACATTGAGCCCTCCATAAATTAGGGAGTTTGCAGAGATGTTCTCTCACTCCTATGATGATTGAGATCCCAGGAACTTCTCACCTTGGTGCTGGACCCTTGAGCCCTCCCTTTCCTCCCGAAGCCTCAGTGCTTGCAGTGTCCCACATTTGCTGTCCCTGCTGGGAGTGCACAGCTTCCTGTGATAGAATGGGCTGAGGATAACCCTTGCATATTTTATATGGGTATTTGGATCAATATTGATTCTTTGGAGGTATTGTGTTAATTATCTAGTCTTATTCTATTCAACCTGTTTATATTTCAACCCTTGCGTTTCCTTGTTTTATTCCTGATTCCCCTTCCCAAGTGGGGAGGGGAGAGGTCACTGGGTGACAGAATAATTGTCTAAATGNAGGTATAATCTCGTGTCCTGGTTCGAGCGACACAGGACTAATTTATCTTCTATTGCTTGGAGAAACTGCGCTTTTAGTGCCTGAATTTGTGAAAATATTTACTTTACAGCCAGCTATGGTATGCGGGGTTTCAAGGTCTCAGTGGTTTTGAGCTCACCAGGTGCAGGGATGAGGAGTGAGACCCGGGCACTTGACCCAAGCTGGACAACAGGACTATTTCATACCATGAACATCACACTCAATATAAATTAGGGAGTTTGCAGAGATGTTCTCTCACTCCTATGATGATTGAGATCCCAGGAACTTCTCACCTTGGTGCTGGACCCTTGAGCCCTCCCTTTCCTCCCGAAGCCTCAGTGCTTGCAGTGTCCCACATTTGCTGTCCCTGCTGGGAGTGCACAGCTTCCTGTGATAGAATGGGCTGAGGATAACCCTTGCATATTTTATATGGGTATTTGGATCAATATTGATTCTTTGGAGGTATTGTGTTAATTATCTAGTCTTATTCTATTCAACCTGTTTATATTTCAACCCTTGCGTTTCCTTGTTTTATTCCTGATTCCCCTTCCCAAGTGGGGAGGGGAGAGGTCACTGGGTGACAGAATAATTGTCTAAATGACAACCAATTGTTGTGGGTTTCTCAAACCATAACATCTTGTTAAATTCTTAAATTAATATTTGCTCAGCAGCTTATGTAAAAATGGTGAGCTTTGACAGTTCCTGAATCGGGGTGTAAGCGAGTGTATTCCAGCTGGTCCAAAAAGAAGGGCTTCAGGGTCCAAATAAGGGTCCAAAAAGCTCTTATCTCCAGCACATTGAAGATGCTTGAAAATGAGCACACAACAGCGGCCCACAAGGTAATACACTCAATGCTGGGTATGTTGAAGAGGGATGAGGTCCTGTTTCTTAACAATCAGTTCTAGATTTTTAATTATTCCCTCAAATATCACAAGATAAACTACTAATTTAGTTTGGGGTTTTTTTAAAGAGTCTAAACATGCCTTACATGTTTTAAAAACTTCTAGAGTATGAACAGATTGTGTAAAGGGAAACAGTTCCATCATTAGCTGCAATCATGAAATCTACGTCTCCCAATAAAATTACAATCACAATTTCTAGAGATTGTGGAAGTGTGCATTTTGACAGAACTACAGTATATTCTGGTCTTTGGTTTCTGTAGTTTGTCTCTCCGAGTCACGAAAAGGCTTCAGTGTGGAGAAAACTGCACAGATTACTTTTACTTCATTTCACACCCTAAATAGGACTGCTTGTGTTAACCTCACTTTCTCTCTCTGAGGAGAGGATGGGGAAAGAGGCATCCCTTGGGAGGCAGCTTGGCCCTTCTCCATCCACATGTTCTCAAGATAATCTCTGTCTCCTTGCACCCACTGCAGAGCAGAGTCCTTCAGGCAGTGGTCTGCTACTGTGTCCAGATGGAGAGATTACTTCTAAAATACCCACTACATGTTACTAGGGATCCAAAGCTGATTGTCAAACTTGCATTTTTATCCAGGGATCTGCTATTCACTAGAAAATACGCAGTGATCTTTAATAAGTCAAAACAAGTAGAAAAACAGTGTTTAAAAAGCAGGAAATTAAAGTAAATTGACTGGAATAGCACAAGTGCCTAAACTTGGATGGGATAAATTCAGGCTTGTTCTAACTCTTTAGAATGGGCAAATGTCATCTAAAAAATAAAGGTTTAGCAAGTCTTACAGACACATTCAAGTCTAGAACATCGCCAGAAGTTGATCTTAGCTAACACCTCAGTTTTAAGAACCATCCTCAGTCTAATCATCTGTTTTCAGAAACAGAAAACTGCTGATATCCTGCTTACACAGTGGATTCAACTATAAGCTATTTACCATTTTTGTCACCCAGAAAGAGGTACAATGCTGCTACACAACAGGCTTGACCCAAAAAGGATTAACTCCCAGTTTAAAAAGAGAAAGAAAGAAGGGAAGAAGGGAAGAAAGAAGTATACAACAGTAAATCTAGAACCACCAATTAAAAATAGGAGTTAATAAAGGGAAGTCTTATACTGACTTTTCATGATGGTAAGATAAGAAAATAATAACAGAGAGACTCAAACCTAGTCTCAGGTACCTGTACCAATGTCTTACTATATCAAAACATTGTATAGACTACAGAATAACCAGATGTTACACAGGATTTTTTTGAAATTAATAGTCATGCCATTGTTTAATTGCTTCGGGAAAAATAATAAAAAAAAAAAAGGTAAAACAAGGTAAAAGTGAAAGTGAAACTTGCCTGAAGCTGGAGGGTATGGCGGAGAATGGTGTCCTCTAATGCATGAATCCACTTTTCTCTCTCATCAGCATCTCGAGCTGAAAAAGTATTCAAAAAATGTTGATAATGTGTATGTAGCATACAAAAAGCCACAAGCAAATAGATCTGGTGTCCTCACTAAATATGGAAATTAAACCACATTGTCTTTGTTAAGTGACCAAAGATGTAATTCCACAATTGTCTTAATATCCTGTTTATTTTTCTATGGTTACAGCTCTGAAACATTGTGTTAATCTACTGTATGGTACTGGAGAGATGTTTTAAATAATCATGCAAGCAAAAAGATTCGATGCTTTGATAGAAATTTTCTTCTACAAATGACTCCACCACATATGTCAAATAAAAAATTAAATACAAGGATATGATAAATATAAAAGTTCTGCATTATTGCTGTTTGTGTTTATCTGTCCCTTGTCTGTCTTTAGGGACATACATGAGAAGAGAGTTTGCACACACATTCCTCACTTCATTCATTAAGTCATTTTAACAGTTTCTTAGTTACAAGAAGCTGTTCAACCTGTAATAAATTATCCAGCAGCTCTACTTCCGTGTGGACACAGTACCTTTCAGTAAGCTAACCTTTCAGGTATGGATTCATAAAACAGGACAAACACCAACTCTAACAGGATACCAGTGTGAATAATGAAGCACAAACAATAATCTGAAATACGTAATACACATTTTTTTTAAACTCAAGGCAATCCTACTCTAAAACTGAATAGAACCTGAATCATACGTTAACGACAACACACACAACAATATTTTCATATTTCTGCAACAGACCACCATACAGTTTTAATTAAGAATCCAAGTCAGGAATGATGGCAAAAGATGATGATTATGCTTGTCAGCTGCAGATGGTGATAGTTAAGAAAACAACACATTAAGTGATGATTAAAGGACATAGTGTGTGGCTTTCAAGGACTGGGAGACAAGGAAGATGAAGAACAGATAACAGACTAAGGACTATCATTGGTGCTTTTTTTTTCTGTCTTTCTTTTTTTCCTCAATACTGCTTTTCTTCCTTCCTACCCTTCTGTGATATGTACAGACATGTCACAGAATGGTAGGCACTGGAAGGGACCTCTGGAAATCATCTAGTCCAACCCTACTGCCAAAGCAGTGTCACCTGGAGCAGGTTGGACAGGGATGCATCCGGGCAAGTTTTGAATGTCTCCAGAGAAGGAAACTCCACCACATCTCTGGGCAGCCTGTTCCAGTGTTCTGTCACCCTCAAAGTAAAGAAGCTTTTCCTCACATTGAGATGGAATTTCCTGTGTTACAGTTTGTGCCTGTTACCCCTTGTCCTGTCACTGAGCACCACTGAAGAGTCTGGCCTCACCCTCTTGACACCCGACTTTTAGGTACTTATAAGCACTGATGAGGTCCTGTCTCAGTCTTCTCCAGGCTAAACAGTCTCTCAGCCTTTCCTCATAAGAGAGATGTTCCAGTCCCTTGATCATCTTTGTAGCCTTCTGCTGGACTCTCTCCAGCAGATCCCTATCCTTCTTGAACTGGGGGAGTCCAGCACCGGACACAGTACTCCAGATGTGGTCTCACCAGGGCAGAGTAGAGCGGGAGGATGACCTCCCTCGACCTGCTGGCTACACTCTTTTTAATGTACCCCAGGATGCCATTGGCCATCTTGGCCACAAGGGCACATTGCTGGCTTATGGTCAGCTTGTTGTCCACCAGGACTCCCAGGTCCCCCTCTACAGAACTGCTCTCCAGCAGGTCAGCCCCCAACCTGTACTGGTGCATGGGGTTATTCCTCCTCAGATGCAGGACGCTACACTTGCCTTTCTTGAATTTCATCAGCTTCCTCACTGCCCAACTCTCCAGGCTGGCCAGGCCTTGCTGAATGGTGGCACAGCCTGCTCCTGTGTCAACCACTCCTCCCTGTTTGTGTCATCAGGAAACTTCCTGAGGGTACACTCTGTCCCCTCATCCAGGTTTGTTGATGAGGATGTTGAATAAGACTGTAATAAGCAATGCCACCCTTACTTTGCTAGTATGAAAGAGGTCCTTGCTGTGCTCTAAAAGTGCTTAAAAAAACACATGAGCAGAGTCAGTGGACTCCAGGTGAAGAAAGAAGAGGAAAATCCACAGGCATTAAATAGACTGTAAACAATCTGGCCCAGACACAGATTTAGAATAGGTATTGACAATTGTTTCTGGTTCCTCATTCAAGTGGAAGGTATTTAGAAGAAACAGGAAGCCTGCTAAAAACAAGGAAAGCTTAAGTGAGCTCGCACCTATTATGAATCAGAGAACTGAGATTCCTATCTGACTTTTTGTTATGGAGCTCAGAGGAAGTATCTGTGAATTATTATACTGAAATGTACTCTCCAGCCTCAAAATGCTTTGTTTTCATGTTCCCTTTCTCAACCTTATGTTTCCATTGCTTTTATTCTTTGGAATTCTGCAGCTCAAACCCATCCGTACTCAAAACCACGACAGGTTTTCCAAATATGTTAAATAAACCCTCCATTAGGAAATTATTTATTACTTTTTCACAAATCCATTCCTCTAAAGGGTATTTCATTGCCCAGAGGAAGGGACGAGGAAGGGAGAATCAGAAATCCACAGAAGAATCTATGTCCTATGCCCCTCTCATTAGGAGGAAGAAGCTGTACATTTTTCAAGGCTCCCCAAAGAAAACCCTATAAATATCAAGGTAAACATGCTGCATTGTTTACTTCAGTTTATATACCAATTACATCAAATTAATAACACCAATCAGGAAAGAACTGACAGGTTTTTTTTTGTTTGTGAGAAATACATAAGAATATCTTTTTAATATGGAAACTTGCTCCAAATCTAACTGATGGGGTGGCCTCTCAAAGTAATGGGGCAAAACTTCCATTAAAAACAAGGTAAATGCCTAGTTTGAAATCTAGCTAGGTTTTTTAAAAGTATGTATTTTCCCAGATACTACAAGTCAATCCCTATTCATTGTCTTTTAAAATAGTAAAGTGATCAATTGCCACGGGTATTCTGGTAATGATACCATTAAGCATTAGCACAAATAAAAATGACGCTTAAGGGAAAGTGACTTCCCAAAGTGCTCTCATAGGCACAAAGGAAGCCTGTAGGAAGAAGTTATGGTAATTAAATGTTACTTGGAACAGCAGGTAAACAACTTTCCTGCAGGAACTGCACCAAGTATTACAAATGGCAAAATCCAGCTTTTTAATACTCTCAAAAGCTTATTAGAAAGAACTAACTTACAAGGGCCCTTCCTATTAGTTCTTTATATTTTAATTGAAAATCTGAAGTAGAAGCTGAGTAGAAGTTTATAATGCAGTGAAACTAGACAGGATGAAGGGACAGAAACCCTATGAACTCTGCCCAGATAATTGCATTAAGCCATAGAATTCTGCAGTGTGCAAATTATAATTTTTCTTTTCACATTATGTACACACATGCACAAAGAAACACCCTGTTCTTTTTTCACCACACAGATTATACTGTAACACTAATTTCAATTACTGAATTAGTCAATTAGAAATAGGTGTATTTTCCTCTGACATGAATTTTAATGCCTATTAGCTGCTTTGGTTCTGCTTACCAAGATCAGGCCCCTTTGCCTAGTCCTCACACATATTAATCAAGTTTATGCTTCCACTGAACAGTAAACATGTAAGGTCACCTGTGTCATTAATTCCTTAGTACTAAATGTATCAATGCTTCAGCTTTTCAAATGTGCCTTCAAAGTGGCAGTGGTTAAAGTATTTCAATGTGTGTAAGGTTTCCTGGGTTTGTTTTCTGTTTTTCTGTGTTTTTTAATCAACCATCCCGGGGTACAAGTCACTGAGAAGCGAGTAAGTAATTCACAGGACACAAAAATCATGTGTTCAAGTTTTTGGCTTTTTTTTTTTTTTTCTCACAATTATTTAAAGTAGAAAAGGAACAACTAAGCTGCAGACGAGTGAATTATTCCTTGTATTGCAACAGACTTCCTCTGACCTTCCATACTGCCAGCAAAAAGAGGTCACTGTATTAGTTCAATACTAATCTCAGTATACAGTAGCCCATTAATAAAGGTTATCACATTAAGGCTTGTATGTGAAGCACAAACAGAACAGAGGAGGCTTCCAGCAACAGGGAAGACCTAGAAACCAACCAATCAGCACAGTTCCAAAACTGAATTGACTTTCCTGTGCTCATAAATAAACATTTGACGCTTCTATTCTGCCAACAGCCCTTTTTATAGCTCTTTCTACCAGCCTTCAGCAGAAGGAAAAAAGCTGTATTTTTTCCTCATATACTAGACATTGCAAACTTACGGCATAGCGTGATCAATCCTTAGGTAGAACACCTGAATCTCATCAACGCTGCTACTGAGACAAAGTCTCAGCCATGACAAATCCAGGAACTCTGCCACAAGACTCCCTACCGCAGGGAAAAACACACAGCGGTGTAACCTTTGAAGGACTCTCTGTTTGTGACACTGGTTTAACTTTCAAGTCATCTATCATCAACAGCAGATCCTCCAGGCTCTCCCCCATAAGTTCTTCTAAGGCAGACCGTGCAGAAAACAGTGGGATGCAGTTTTTAGTGAAGTAAGCTGCGAGAAAAGTTGTATTAAGTGTAATCAAAATGTCTGCTGTGAGATTAGGTGCAAGTAAAAGCCCTCTAATGGTAAAAGCGATTTAGAACTGAACAGCTGCCAAAAGATCACTGATGAAAAAACATAAAAATAAATCAATGGGAACATTCAAAAAAGAGATTAGCCAGCACACTCAGAAACAATTTATGGGAAAAATCTACACACAATGGTCAGAGATCATTATCCACCCATCTGTAGGGAAAGCTTGATATCCAAGCTGGTTTTCATTTAAAGAGGGTGACTTTGGCCAAAGAAAAAGCTCTAATATCTTTTCAGCTCAACGGTTTGTGATGCACTCAGCATAACAGCCACCCTGCACCAACAAGTGCTAAGGCCTTTCTTCAGCAGACAGGGGATGAGAACGCCTTGCTAGTTAGTCCTTGTTCCTGCCTCAAGTACCCTGAAATCACTCCAAGCTTTTCCCCGATTTGATCAGGCTCCATTTTAAAGTTAATTCCACTCCTACCCCCCTAACTCCTATGGGAAAGCTACTCCAGAATTTCTTTCTGCAAACATATTTCTGATAAGGCAATTATTATCTAGACCAAAAAATTTCACTAGTATCTGTGCTTATCTAAAAATGAAGGAATGGTATCTGGTTACTCCTGACGTAGAACTTGTAGAAAGAGAAGGGCAGGGGGTAAGAGAGAGAAGCAAGTTACATTTTCCTGGGCTGACTCTAGAATAACAGTATTACAAAAGACAAATAAGAAACACTGAGATATCTATGTAAGAAATACCTGGCATTTAAAATACATAAAGGTGTCACTTCAGCTGTTTATAAGTGATTCAAATGTTCTTACACTAATTAGAAGAAGAAATTAAATAGAGGAGCCCACTACACTACATGAATATTCACTGTGGCTCTTAGTCTGATGGGTTAATGCAATAGTTACCTTGTCAGCTGAAATTCAAATTTTACTAAGGCATCAACTATCCACAAAAATCTGAACACTGTCTGCAGTTGAGAGAACGGTAACAGTTCCTGTGCTCTTCTCTTGTTTAAGTGCCAGAATCATTAACTCAGTTTTTACTGCAATTTACCGGTGAACATTTGCACATGGAACCAGCTACATCCACATCTATTCGCTGCTGTATGCAAGCGCCTGGAATCATTAATGGCTGAAACACCACAAATTTGCTGTGATTATGTCAGTTAAGCCACTGTTACATTTTTCCAGCCCAACTAGTATTTATGAGCTCGATTACCATTTGTTCCCATATGCTTAACCTTTCACTCCCCTGTGTCTACAGTGCATCCTTCGAAAGCAGCGTATATGATTTAGGGTGGTATCTCAGGCACGTCTGAGACAACCACTGGGTACTTAACACTATCACAGTCCTATTTACGACTAGTTCAGAGAAACACACTTGAAAAGTATGTAATGTTACAGTGAGATTTAAGATTATAATATTTTTAAAGATGTGCACTTTTTTTGCAATCTGTCTGGTTGAGCTTATTCATAAAATATTTTAACATCCATTTTACAAAGAAAAATTTTGAACTCTTTCCTACAGGAGATACAAAGAAAGAAAAGCCATTATTTTACCAAAAGAAAATCACAGAATGAAAAAAGTACTAAAGACAAGAATCATTGCTTCTACTGAGGAATTTCTGTAATTCAGAAAAACTGTGTTTTACAACTCCTAAAGTAGTCCCTTATCTCTGAATTTCCCAAATTGCCAAGTCAGATACAGCAGGGATTTCAAAACGTTCTATTCTACGAGGATAAGAAGGCAAATGAAATGCAACTACATTAAACGCTCTCAGCCTCTACTAATTTCCCAAATAGAAAATAAATTTTGTAATTTAGAGTTTCTACAATATTTACTTTGTTGTGAAGAGATTACATGTGTTTATATAACATATACCAAATGTTAAAGTACAGCATAAAACAGATTACTTTTTCTAGCCTAAGCTTGATAGCATCTAAAGATTAGATATAAACAAGTTTAACAACTCTGCTCCACGACAGAGCATTTACCACTAGCATTTCTAGGTCAGGCACAGCAGTACTTGACAGACAGAAGATATAAAACACACCACCTCAGAATTAGCATACTGGTGCTTTTTTTTTTCCCTGTGTGCATCTACATGGGCATCAGGATGAAAGAAAAACCTCAAGAATTAGTTTTAAAAAAAAAAATCACTAGATTACTTACAAATACACGATACTGTCACAAAGTGGAATGCATATTTTATTTTCATTCACTGTGACCTACTTACAGGCAGAACTCAGTAAAAAAAAGTCTATTACACCCCCAGAGTCAATAGAGTCATTTTGCAGCCTTCATTTTGACAAAACCTCCACTGATTTTTATGCAAAATTCCTGTATTTTCTCAGCCAAATGCAGAAGTAATGTAGTATCTTTACACACAAATAAGCAGATGATAGAGGTGAAATTCTGACTATATTGAGATTAATAAGATTTATGCCACCACTCGCAGTGGAGAGAGATTTTATCAGTAGTGCCCAATAAGGTGGAAAAGTCACACGTCAATGAACTGCTCTGCGGCTAAATAAATGTCTTTTTAAAGTCACTGAGGGCCTTCCAAACCATAGAAAAACATGCAAGATAAAGCAGGGTTTCATAGAAGCCTACAAAATTCTATAGTTCCATTGCTTACAAATACCTTTCATACCACATCTGACAGTAGGTTGAATGTAATTTTGGTACCGTATCTCCCCTGTGTCACAATTTTGTAGCTGCCACAATCATTATTCTCTCTGCCACCGATCTTCCTCTTGATGCCATTCTCCACTCGCACCTATAAATCAACCCTCATTTTGTTCTGCGGGTGTTTGACCAGTCTGGTCTCCCTGCACCAACTGGAGACTCTAGTGCAGACACAAGAGAGAAAGTCTAGTCTTGTAAAAAAAAAAAAACCAAAAACCCCATGGTCTCCTGTATACAACATCTTCGTAAAATTCATCTGTGATCCTGAGAAACCAACTAAGCTGCTGTTGCACTGTTACCTAAGCTCAAAAGCTTTTCTAGCAAGCTCTATTCAGCCCATAAACATACCTTCAGGTGGAAACTTGTGTGACAAAGGAAATACATGAACAAGATGCTATTCATTTTCTCTGGGAATTCATAGACAGTGTGTGTGATTTAGCAATTAAGCTTTTTTGAGTGTGGGACAATCAGCAAGTTTCTGAGTTTTCACTAGAGAATGTCCATATTTAAATATTAGTAATAGCAGAAACACTAAATAATACTTTATATAGTATAGTCTGTGGAAATATCTTTCAAGGTATATTTGCATCTGCCTTTGCAGTTCACCCTGAACTAGGTCAGAAACTGCTAGCTTAAGGTAGAAACAGTATTTTGGCTTGAAAACAAAACCCCCAAAACCAGAACAACAAAAATATAACTGCTTTCCTTAACTGATAATATAATCCTTGATTTAATGGGTCAAACGCAAGTTTATGGCTACTTGGAATTCCTTGACAAAACAGAAGGAGAAGAGTGAGGAACTTCTTGGTATCTCTCCCCTCCTTAGAGTGAGACCTTTCCTGACCACTTCTCCCCTTTTAATATGCCTTTTCCTCACACTGACAAAACTCATCTTTCCCAAATAGCTGCCAGGTATCACATATACAGTTGAGATAATGATTCATATCGATGCCAAAAGTAAGAAGCATTATAAACAGGCTGCTTCTTCCAGAGGAAGGAGAAAAGAAAACAACTGGACACATCACATGGATACTGTTTCAAGACATTATTTTCTTTGCCTATCTCAAGCTTAACATACATTTTGAAATCTGATACTTCAACCTCAAGGAAAGGAAAACTAATAGGTGTTTATATATAAAAATGGAGTGCAGACAGGCCTATTAAAAATGGCATACTCATGGTATGATTAGAAAACAGACAGTTATAAGTACAGGATGCTGCGGATGCAAGAAGGAACTGGCACGAAACCGTAAAAGCACAACCACGCACCATTCTCTGCGCTCCCGTGACAAATTCCAGCTACTGGAAGTGTTAGTACAATACATTAGGAGCAAAAAGCAGGTAGACAGAAGAGAAAAGAAGACAGAAAAGTCATACTGGAAAAGCTAAACCTAGTTGTGGCTCGCAGAGCAATTTTTGCTGTTTTGCCAACCAGGGAGAGGACAGGATGCAGCCCAGATCTCTGGGCAGCACAGACGTTACATTTGGATTATGGAAAGACAGGAGGACAGGTAGCACCGCTCCCATGGAAATGTATGAGGAGACAGGACTGGAAGATTTACAGAGCTGCTCGTCCTCTGCAATATAAAAGCACTGTTGAGCAGAAAATAGAGGAATTCACTGTTTCAGCATTACCAGAACCTCAAAAGGCCCTGAAAATGTTACCTTAGGGCAAACGATGCAGCACAGCAGTTATAAGCATCATTGAGGAACCCTGCACAGACCAAGACTTCACACCAACATCCCTCTCTAGGAAATTTTCAATATCAAATTTAAAAAGCTCTCAAACTTTTTTTTTTTTTTTTTTGGGGGGGGGAAAGGCTGCAATTTATGCATCATTGTTTAAATTGAGTAATCTGATAGACTAAAGTGCCTTTTTATACCACAAAGGCAATCAGCTTCTTGTCATCTATTTGGTGAACAACAGTAAGGTCTTCTAGAAGACTACAAATATTGACTATTTCCCCCAGTAGTGGTGAAATATGGGTCTAAAGCCATTATACTTAATAGAAATACATAAAATCTCAAATTCTGATACTGCTCAGCAACCTGAGCAAACCGAGCCCTTTATGGACGTCAGTATATCCTTAGTAATAGCTGTGTCCTGCATTAACAAAAATTCCCTGCTTTTATAACATTCAGGCAACCTGTGAGAGAAACCTCTTTTCTCAGCTTGGACAGTAGGCGGTCACAAATCACGCTAGGAACTGGGGCAGGATGGGGAAGATGGAGAAATCCACCTTTCCCAGGCGACAGCTTTCATGTAATAGGAGAGGAAGTTGCACAGCAACATTCACGCTTCATTTCTCAGATACTCCTGTGGCAGGAATAGTAAAGGAAAGACAAAAGCTAAAGCAAAATCATCTCAGATCAATGCACTAGACTGCTTCCAATCTTTCAGTCCTTTAATACAGGAAACGGTGGATACAAGACTGATTTGCCTTCCAAGGAACTGTGCTGCAGGCTGTAAAAATAAGAGCTGGGTTTTCAGGTAGGAGTTTAAGAGGAAAAAAAAATGTTGCTGCATACAATGTGTGTTTAGTGAAATATTTCAGTCCAAATAAAAGCTATTATTGCTTCAGGTTAGACAGCAATTCAAATACCAAGAATACAATAGCCTTGATGGACTATCTCGAACATCATGTTCCCGCTCCTGAATTTAAGCACACGCATCCTAGTGAGCAGAAAGAGCAGCTAAGTGATATGAAGGATAGAACTGACTTTCCAAATGGAAAGTGTGATGATATGAAGATGTTAAAAAAGAGGAAAAAAAAAAAAAACCAAACCAAAAAACCCCACAGTGTTTGAAGGTTATGGATCATTTAGAATCGGGACATGTATTACAGCGAGAAAAAAATATATTATCAAGAAAGAGCTTCCTGACAGGAAGGTACATTAGACTATTATGCCAAATGTCTTGCAGCAACTTGAATGGCTTTTTGCATCTAATCTGAACAAACCCAGGAGGGAGTTCTTGAAGATCTACCTAATTCAGAAGCCTTAGAATCAAGCCACGAAACTGGATATAAAGTATGACTAATCAGGAGCAAATGGGAGATGAAATACATTACTTTTAAATATATTTTTAAATTTCTGTGCACATTCTACCCCTCCCTTCCCCCTCCAATGTGAACAGGCATCAATACAGCCATAGATAACAATAAAATAAAGGGAAAAAGCCTGGGCGATCGGACAAAGCTAAAGTTAAGCTCACAAACCCAAAACATGCTGTTTGTTTTCTTGCCTGTATATATTAAATTTACTTCATTCCTTTATACCCAGGTACCAAGTATATGGACACCATTTGATATGTATGCAGGCATCATCCACAGCCAACACCTGTTTTGTAATACAATTTTTTTACCTTTTACTCATGTTCTGTATAGAAATGGCCACTAGAAAGGACATTTGCAAACAGGGCAGGGGAAGATTGTCACAGGCAGCAATAAAATATCAGCTAGAGGAAAGACTTAGAATTTCCCAAGATCCAGTGACAGGCCAATCTTAGTGGGAGATGCTGGAGGTTTAGTGATTCAAAAATTCATTTATACACATATGGAAATTATATCCCTGTGAGAAGTTGATCAGACATCTTTAAATGACTTACTTGTCCTTCCCATTCCTTATATCTCTGGAGTATTAGACAGATGTGAAATTTTGAACAACTGACATTAAGAAATAATTAATGAACCCAGTATGAAATTTATCCTTCTTTTCCCAAATTCAAATTCTATCACTGCTTGTCAGCAAAATTTCACTGAGGTCAAAGAAGATTCAAGTCTCTACCAACCAGAGCTTCAAGTCGGAGGACAAGAAAACATTTTTCTTCTGCAGCCC
Organism: Nycticryphes semicollaris; assembly: GCA_013400055.1. NCBI lineage: Eukaryota > Metazoa > Chordata > Aves > Charadriiformes > Rostratulidae > Nycticryphes > Nycticryphes semicollaris. Next base: position 1,093,779 of record VXBJ01000606.1, read on the forward strand.
AAAAGAGAAATTGTTCCACTGCAGATGGGACCCTAACTTACACATAGGTCAGCAGATCTTTGAAATCTTGGTATTTTTAAAGTTCTGTTGTTTTCCCAACTAGGCTCCATGCTGTCTGGCTGTCTTTGAGAATGAAGACAAGCAGTAAAAAGGAAGGAAGAGATTATATCTTTCAAAAAAGTTACCATTTCTGAAGCAGACCTCTCTTGTACAAGGCTTCTTTTATAAAGGGTGGATTTATTTATAGCTATGACTATCTCACAGACCAAAAGATCTACCTGATTGTGTGTAAAAAACAACTTAGAAAATGTTACGAATACTGTATGTTTTCTCAGATTATTCCCAGAATATTCTGGGAATCTATTTTACATAATCTCTGGAGTCTCTGAATACTTATTGTAGCATTTACCTTATTACCCATTCACCATTTGTGATTGATTGTGACCTATATTTCACATAAATTAAAGCCCATGTAATACTGAATTAATTTGATATAACAAACAAACATTTTTTATATGTATGACATAAGGGTTGCATTAGGTGAGAATACATTTACAGTGATAGTAAGAACTACAGATATAGTTCCACAGAGCTGCTATATACTGAAGTATCTCAGCACTAATATCTTACCAGACCTTTTACATTTTTGCTTTGTAGCCAAGTGTACTAATACTGTGCTTCTATCATTACAATTTGCTGGATATCAAGGATGCTATCTTCATAATATGCTAATATAAAAAGCATAACACAGAAAACAGTGTACAAGATATTAGTCCTACACTAAAGGATCACACATGAATCCTGACCTGATATGAAATGCACACAAACTGAGATTATAAAGCATGTTAAGTGGCAAAACTGGTGTTCAAAAATTATCAATATTATTTAAAGCAGAACATTACTTGTATCAAATAGTACCTGTCTTCTTTTAAAATATCTGACTACCAAAAAAAAAAATAAGAAATCAGTGCAAATAACACATATTAAAAAGGTATATCTTAGTAACTAAAGATGAGAGATTTCTAGATTTACCTGTATCAAGTTCTCAAACATTCAGCATTATTTAGCTTCATAGTACTAAAAGACTGCCACAGTACGGTATTGCATTACTGCATTAGCAATTAGCTTGCATTTTATCAGCTATCCTTGGGAACAGTAGTTTTAACTATTACTGTGAGCTCAGCATCATGAAGGTACGTTTATGAGGCTTAATGCAGTGAAAAGCCAGAGTACAGCAGCAGCATTTAGAAAGAACTGTAGCACAAGGAATACAGATGCCAGTGACAATATGGTGTACAAGTAGTATTTATCATTAGAAATATTCTGAGAAACACAGCAGTGCTATCAATGATAACTCCCATTTCCAAATCACTGATTTAAAAACATGAACAGTACGATATAGGTTATAGAATTATTCCAGTTTAAATAAATTAATATGACTGCTTACATGCAAATGTGCCTCTTGGATATTTACAGTATCCGGCTCTATGCAAAGTAATTACATGATTTAGTCACTACATTTTAGAGGAAAAGCAAAAGGACTAACAAATGTTATTTCAAAAATATTTTCATCACACTTCCCTAGCATTTTAACATTCAAAAAAGAGAAGTTCACTAGTCAGTATTATCACAGTATTTTTTCCTAGTGCTGCAGATAAAATAATTTAAGGAGTACATAACAATCATATAGTACCTTACCCTTTCTACCGGTGAACCATAGCATGCAATGACGAAACATAGCAGTGGCAGATGGCATTGGTGTTAGTAAATGTGAATAAAAGGATAATAGCAGAGAAATGGTGACTGGCAGACAAGACACAGAAATGTAGATGAAATGAATGCAAGCTGGTAAATCTTGAAGCAAAGCTCCACCTTGAAGCCAAATGTTCCCTCTAGTCTCCTCATAATTGAGCATTAAGTTCTATTTGGATACAAATTGCAACCTTCAGACCAGTCTTGATTCTCTTCATACAGAAATGCATAGTTGTATCTTGATAACGAAGAGCAGAAACATTTCATAAGCGAAACCCATAATCAGAAGCCCATTACTTTCTCCCCTTGAGTGATTTATTCTTTACATTTTTAATCTCCGAATCCTGCCAGAGCTACAGTCGCTTTCTAGCACACATGTATCCACTGCAGATGTAAATCCCTGCCTAACCTGCAGCACCCCTCAATCCAGAATGTTCTCAGTGTGCTCATTCATGCTGTTCTGTTGCCAAACGTTTAAAATCATCCATCAAATACAAGTGGAATCTATTATAAGAAAAAGCAATCTCTTCTTTCAGCTCACCCTGAAAATGGAAGGTTTTCTGATCAACAGTTATTGTGAAGGTGCTGTCGTCCTCATCGTCTATACCAATCACAGCTCCCTGTGAAACAAAGAACAAAATCCTGATAAGGCAAGCAGTGACATCAGCAGCACACACTCTATCACTACACCACTGGAATTTAAAAAGCATTGACAAATTAGAAGCAAACCGAATACTGTAAAGAGCAGAGAGATTCTCTGTTTCATTACAGGATGCAAGTCAGCTCTTTAGAAGAATAAATTCTTAGCTGCAGGAAAAAAAATTCCCAGTAATTATTTGTAAAACTGTGATTTTCTGGATAATAATATGCATCTTTTATTTTTGTAATGGAGATGGCTTTACGCTACAACAACACTTACAAATAGTAAACATAAACAGTTTTCTACTACATTCCAACCTGTATTTTAGAGAAGAGCGAGGAACAGTATTTTATAAGTACTTTCCATATATAAAAATACTAATTCCTAGATACTCTCCAAAAAGAAGCTCTTGACCTGATTTTATCTCCCAGTTTATAAAAAAAATAAATCATTCTAGCAGAATGAATTTGGCCCATCATGTCATGTCATGTCACTGGTACGCTGCATGATATAATTTTCAGTCCCTAAGTAAGTATTAACAGTAAGTCAACAGGATATATCAAAAGCAGCTAACTCTGTCTTCTAATTCCTCATGAATTATTTGAAGGAAATACAAATAAACTATAGAGTTAAAGGCCATCTGCGCTTAGCTGTTTACAGACCCATCCATGTCTTCATTCCTGCCCCCACCAAACACTTAATACACAACACAGGTTTTTTTACCCAGGACAAGTGGACCCTGAAAAAGAACCATTCCATGTCTCTGACAACTCCAAGAAATTGTATCATTTAGTTCAAAAATCACTGATTTACTCAGTTTCCCTTCTCCTCCTCCAGGAGACATAGCGCCAGGATCTGTTTTAGCCTTCCCCCTCTCACAAAACAGAAAGACATCACTGGAAGGTGCACATATTTAAAGGGTAAATTCTACCCTTACTGTCAGAGTAAACAGCAAATGACAGTCCTACAAGCACTTGTGAATCAATTCCAACAAGTGTTTCATTGCATTCAGCCAAGTGTCATACAGCAACTGCAGAGCAAGGGTTTCAGTAACTATCAGGCTGACCAAAACCTAAGAATTGGTTTGGTACAGACTTAAGGATCTGAATCAATCCTATTCACACACATTCTTCCGAGCCCCGATATGAGGTTTCTGGCCAATGGTACCAGCTCATATACAGCTGGGACTATCACGAGCACCACAAGACAGAGCGGAAGGAACCGGTCCCATTTAAGAATAGCACCAACCATCTGTAATCCAAGGCTATACAGCAGGAAAGGAGAGCTCCAAAGTGCTTTTCTCCCCCCTCCACTGCCAAAAATGTACCACTTAACTTCTCCAAGACAGTATATTCCACATAGGCATTTCAAAGACAGCTCTGTGATCACTATAAAAGCAGCTCCCAAAAAGTACATCCAAACCAGTACAATTCTGAGTACTTTTAGTGCCAAGACATAACAAAACCCATATGACTAGCCATTACATTCAAAACCTGGTAATCATATAGTGTGCCAGTAAGATGACACGATGGGCCAGATCCAGTTTGCCAGAACAATCTTATGGGTTTTTTTAAATATACCGATAGATTAAAAAATGTCTGGCACTTGAAGTACATGTTTTGTAATACAATAAATTAGAATAAATCACAGCAAGTTGTATAAAATCATGGTCCAGCTCTTCCTCACCAGCTACGTCAAAAATGTCAGACAATGAGAACATGACAAAGATGTTCTCCTCAGAGAATACAGGTAAAAGTAACATAAGGCTAAAAAGGTCAGACTAGGACAGCTAAGTCCTGCCTCCATCCTAAGTGGTGGGAGAGAACTGAGGAGCAAGAAAAACCCATCACTGCATGATCTCAGCAAAACCTACAGAAAGTGCACACGCTCTAATTGCAATGCCGAGGCAAACGGTCCTGAGCATAAGCTTCTGCTGTCAGGCAGATCATACATACGAGTAAGTAAAAGAAAAACTAGGGTGTGAAAGTTTAAGTGTATATTCCAGAAGTCTAAGCATAGTATAGATGACATAGATTCCTCCATGAATACACTGTGGCAACCACCAGAAGAATTTGAAGGTGAAACTTCAGGCCTGTGAAACATGGGCACCAAGAGCAAAGAGGTGAGGAATGAGCTTTTAAAAATACATTCAAGAAAAAAAGGAAGTATTTTAGCCAAATTGCTTAAATTACATGTGTGTTTGTGTTCACACCTACAGTTACAAATCAACAATTACTCTAAACAGAAAACCTCTTTGATAGAATTTCAGACTGCAGAAGCCCATCTGTTCCGTTATCAGTATGACTGTCATCTGCCAGAAGAGCTGCTTTACAAAAGCAGAAAAAAAAACCACCAAGATTCCTTCCTCCCTCACAAAAAAAGCCCCACACACATTCAGAGAAAGGAAGGGGGAGCCAGCAAATCTTCAGAAAACTCCAAAGAGTAATCTGGGGCGGGAGAGTAGCAGGTGGTGGAAGAGAAAGGGATTGTTTTATGTTACACACACATAAAGAGGCATCATGCAATATTGAACAGATTGTTCACTTTTAATATTTCCTAAACTGACAGGCTGAGGCCAACCTCCACATTGACAGGCTCACAACACTATTAAAGCAGGCACGATTTTTCAGACTAAATTTTTCTACACAATACAAAAACCATCCTCATTAATCTTTGGGAATGTAATGTTCTAGACAGCAGTTGGAGTTTACATTGCCCTTAGAGAAATTCTACATAAAAATATCAATACATTAAACAAGATAAAGTGCAAAAAAGACATCTGGAATCCAGATGAATGGAGATTCTCTGTATGACCCGCAAAAGGTTACCGGGACCCCTTTATTAGGCCCACAGAAAGACTAGGAAGGAATAACAACCGAAGGAAGGAATAACGCGAAGAAGCAGAGTTCTGCTGCAACACATCACATTTTGTGTCAGACACAGCTCCCTGTCCCTAGACTTCTCTTACTTCAAGACTCAAACTGCTCCTGTTCATACCCATTACCCTCCTCACTCCTTTCCCCTATAGCTCTTCACAAGATTGCTGCATACTGGAACCAGAGATTCTATGAGAAAAAATACCAAAGAAGGACTTGTGCAAGAAATATTTTTGATAAATGCATGACCACAAGGTAGAAACTGGGCATGTGCAAAGACATCATCACATTCCCAGCTCACTTCAGTACTGTCACCTCAAGTTACAACAGCAGAATTCAAGATTAAATGTCCCAAACCCAAATGCCTCCAGCAGGTAACTCTCAGCTCTCCCACGCTGCATCTTCTTACCCCTGTTTTCCCCTGTTGTACCCTCCCAGCTGATATTTCAAAGACTTTGCCCGCTGTGTTCTACCTTCTCTTTCCAGTCCTCCTTTATTTCTCTAAGCTCAACCACAGCCAAATAAATGGAAGGCCTAAAGAAAGTCCAAACTGGCAGAATGGAGGACACAGTAAGAGAATAAAGGCAAATCAAAAGGACAAAAGGAAGCTGATTTGCAATGACTTGTGACACAACATATATGTAAATCCATATGTATCTCCACACAAAGAAATGAGAACTGCAAACAGCTTTTTCATAACGTGTTAATACTAACCCATCTTACTCTGTCATATACTGGGGTTTTATACAATGTATAAAATGTATAATGCTTTTATATTATATATAAAATTATAGAATGTAATTAGCACAGCATATTGCTTGACCTCTAATGTTCTCTTTCTTTAAATACTTTCACTATTTCAGTATTTTGCTGAGTCAGGAATAGAGCCCAAACCTCAAGTCTCCTTGCAGTTCTCTCCATTAGGCCATATTATAGACAGCAAGTCATTAAGTACTGAATAAAACAACACTTACCCTGAGTCTAACACACCCGCGGCGTGATCCTCTCATCATTTTGTCTTTTGACTGAAATAGAAAAAAACAGATCACCAGATTAACAAATACAGTCGGAATTGTAAGGAGAAAGTTACTTATTCAAAGCGACCTAGAAAAGAATAAAAAAATCTTGTATAATGTTGCAATGTTTTATTGACTGATGAAACGAGATGCAACTTCTGTTAAAAATTAGGTTACTTCTCACACAAGAGAAACTACACAACCGTGGTATGAAAAGACAATCCTTCAAAAATAAGATTACAACATCCTACTTCAAGAAGTTTTATAGACACCTTAAAGGAATACTTAAAGATGGAGTCCACACTTTTATAGAAAATAAAAAGAAGCAAGGAAGAAAGGAATTAGGAAATATTAAAAATTGGCAGTATAGTGATTTACATCTTCCTCCTTTCTTTCCTACTTTCGGAAAAGTAGATCTGCCTAGAGTGATTCCTCTGGGCAATCCTGCTTCGGCAGGGGAGTTGGACTAGATGGTCTCTAGAGGTCCCCTCCAATTCCGACAATTCTGTGATTCCATGAAAAGAGTCCACATAACAAAATCTAGGCTGTGCAGGCTGGCTCGTATAATGCGATTATACCTTTGTCAGAAAGTTTTACAGATTCCTACCTTTTCATACAGATACACATTTAGACAGGGTTCCATGTCTACTTCCTAGATAGTATGGCCTGCTTTCATTACAACAGTTAGAAAAGTTATGTTTGCAGCGATAAGAGCCCAGACCAGACAACAGGATTCCTGTGTCCATAACCAGTGTTCAAACCTGTCAAACAGCCCACCTTGTAGTAAATCGCTGAATCTCTCTGTTTGAAGTACTGACAAGGGAATTCCAGAGGAAAAAGCCTGAACACCTCAAACAGGCAACTCTAAATAGCCCACTCACTTGTACCTTGAAATTGTGACACCTTGAACTTTCAGCTACTCCCAGCACTGACTCAGGTAGATTTGTCAGCAACTTTCTGCCAATATGGCATTATTGGGCAATGTTGGTAGGCCTAAGTAGCACACACACAAACTCTTTAAGATAAAGAAAAAAAATCCTAAATACCCAGTTTTCTGATATTTGCAAAACGTCTTCTGGTTTTCAGCTTCACATACACACACACTTTCTCGTTTTTAAATGATGCATTACATGACATCGTAGCCTTATCTGCCAAGGTCTTGTCTAATACAAGCCCTTCTCTTGCCACCCAAATATCCAAACTACATTCTTTCAGGTCATGAAAACGCAACTATCACCGGTGTCTCGTGAACAGGTTCTCTTGCTGTCACCTTCCAAAATACCCTCTTCTTTCCAATAGTATCTTAACACTTCCATATAGATAATACATTGATGTGATTGTGCCCAGCCCATTTTTTACTGAACCCATTAGATGATGAAATCTTGTTGACATCAGGGGGAAAAAAAAGACAGGAACCAGAACTATCAGTCTTAACAGCAACAAATTATTCTGTTATTATTCTATTCACTACAGATAATTTGAAAATATAGCAGTCACAGTTTCAAATAAAGTTACTTTTTTGCAGATCTCTCACTCAATTCAGTCTCTAATTTGTCAAGAGTTGTCTTCTGAATGTTACAAACCATCAGCATTAATCTATTTGTTTTCACATCAATACAGGTTAGTTGGTCAAAATGAAATGAAGGTAAATATCATCAGTGCATCCATAATGTATTCTATAGATATGTAATTTCTTTGTAGATTTCCTGCATGAAAACTTCTTCACAGAATCACAGAAAGATTTTTTGGAAGGTTGGGGGTTTTTTAGAAAAAAAAAGCTTAAAACCAGGAAAGTATCTAGAAACAAAGCTACTCCAATAATTTTCTATCAGAAATTGTATAGACTTGGGATACACCTTACTAGAGCACACATATTTTTTATATTCACTGTCTTGAGAGTTCTCCTAAAATGGGAGGGCGCTACTAAAAGCTTATTACTCCCTCTGGTGGATTCAAGAAGAAATAGTCGCATAATCTTAGCAGGAAAGAAAATATCTGGACTGAAAATGTGACTCTGCAGCAGCTGAAATAAGCCCATCGTGTCTGGCTGCGGGGATGACACACTGCAGGCCCTCCTGCACCGCAGACAAAGCGCTCCCAGCTCGCTCTGCTGGGCACAGGCAGGGAACCAAGTTGGACACAAAGCAAAGGCAGCAGAATAGACGTTCCATTTTTCTGGGGGTGTTGGTCTACTGCCAGTTGAACATGAGCCAGCAGTGTGCCCAGGTGGCCAAGAAGGCCAACAGCATCTTGGCCTGCCTCAGCGAAACAAGCAGGCCTTGGGAGTTGGTCATCCCCCCTCTAATTGGCACTGGTGAGGCCACACTGGTGAGGCCACACTGGTGAGGCCACACTGGTGAGTGCTGTGTCCAGTTTTGGGCACAAAAACTTTACCACAAAAAAGTCATTGAGGTGCTGGAGCAGGTCCAGAGAAGGGCAATGAAGCTGGTGAGGGGTCTGGAGAAGCAGTCCTATGAGTAGAAGCTGAAGAAGCTGGGGGTGTTCAGCCTGGAGAAAAGAAGGCTGAGGGGAGACTTATAATTCTCTACAACTCCCTGAAAGGAGGTTGTAGAGAGGCTGGGGTAGGTGTTTTCTCCCAAGTCACAGGCAATAGGACAAGAGGAAATGGCCTCAAGTTGCGCCAGGGGAGGTTCAAATTGGATATTAGGAAAAATTTCTTCACTGACGGGATATCAAGCATTGGAATGGGCTGCCCAGGGAAGTGGTTGAGGCACCATCCTTGGAGGTATTAAAAAGACCAGTCAACACAGAGCTTAGCGATATGGTTTAGTGATGGTTTTTGTCAGTGTTAGGATGATGATTGGACTAGATGATCTGAAAGGTCTCTTCTAACTTAGGAAACTCTATGATTTATTGTTTTGGTTGGATTTAGATGCCTCAACCAGGAAAGGGCAGAGCAGATGAGAGCTAGTCCTAGTGCAAGGGAAGGCAGAATCCCAACAACCCTCCCTTCCACCATGCAGATTGGCTATCAGCTCAACAGCAAAAGATGCTGTAAAATCCTTCCTTTTCCTTGTACATCACATTTTAATGGAATGAAAATTAGGTTTAAACATTATAATGTTCTTAGTCTGCAAAAACATTCACAAGATAAATCACAGGTTAAGAGTGTGGTCTTCTATAGTTACAATTTTCTCATCTTCAGACAGAGCTTTAATTGGTTAATACCAATTATAATGAAGCGGTAAATCTAATTCATTCTGCCTAAGTGGAATAAAGCACCTATGACTCCCGTACCTGAACTCCCTGTGCATTAAAGCATGTAGCTATCATCACACACAGTGCTGCACACTCTCATCGGAATACAGCAAATCTCTTACCAATTCCTGCAGAAGAGTACTTTAAATCCTAACTCAGCTGACATTTGAGATTTGCCCCCCACCCCCAAAGTAAGATTTTATAAAAAACACAATTCAGGCAGCTTCAGCTTCCCCTTAGAGCATTATGTTTTACACTTTTGGTTGAAATTAGGCATGTGTATCCAATATGCCTTATATGTGGGCAAGTATTCCCGGATAAATAAAGCCATCCCATAACTCTTTTGAGGAATCGTTCCACTTGACTGAACAGAATGTCAAACAGCAGAAAGACGTCTCTGGCTAATAAAAAAGTCACATTTTACTTTCTTTTTATATTTAGAGTCTTAATATGCAGCTATCATCTTCCAGTGATCAGTTTTATAACCAGACAAAATGACATTTTCAATAAACTTTTAATACACAGAGTACTGATTTTGATGATAACAGTCTTGAACAGGTTACAAGCAGACAGCAACACGAGATAAATTTCATCTGAAACTCAAATAAAAATTTGTAAAAATGAACAAAGCTATACAGTATTACTGCAGGGGGAATGTAGGTATCTCAAAAAAAATATGGCCTTTATTAGTTTTTTTTTTACATCCACGGAGTGAAGTTGATCAAATACAGAACTGATCTAACGTAAGGCATTCCAGGTAACCTACATCTTTGAGAAATAAAAATAACTGGGTCCATTAAAAAAAATAAACACAAACCAAAATTAAAATCCTAAAACACCCCCTCTTAGGCCCCCAGCCCTCCTTGATCCTTAGAACTACAATTATTTCATTTGAGTTTTATCTGTTGGATGGAAAGTTTAAGATTTCAATACAAAAGCCAGCTGCTGTCTGCCTCCAAAAGTTCTCAGGCACAAGTTCTGCTTGTGCACAGAACTTGAAGAGGTACATTTTTGACTCACGCAGTACTGTCAAGGAAACCTCGAATGTAAGTACCAGATGAGCAAAACCACTTATGACATTTATTTCCCGCTAGGGATGAAGAACGTGGAACAACCTCTATTTATAAACAGTGATTTTTGCAGTTTAACTACATCTACAAGAGAGGCTTTAGTTTGGAGCACTTTCAGTAATATTGTTCACACCAAATGCTACAACCACACTTATTTTTCAAGCAGAAATAAACCCCCACAATTTAAAAACTTTCCATGCTGTTCCCAGCCCACCATTCCTCTTTGCTCCCTTGCAAGGCACAGCCTGGTCTCAGAGGAGAACCTCCTTGGGCACAGGGACAGCATCGAACAGCCACGTTGTTTCTGCAGCTAAAGCTTTGACTTTTGTGGATGGTGTCATAAAGCAGGAACCAAAACGCTGCCACAGTAACTGAGGATGCCACTGGGGCTCGTTCAACCCCAAAAGATGCCACATATATCTGAAAAAGGTAAGGCAACCATTTGTAGTTCCTGACAACATTACACTGTTTATAGAATCCGACAGGAAATTAATACATGAGAGGCCTTAACTGGATCAAGGTGGAAAATACACAGCACAATTACAGGACCCTCCCTTCAGGCTCTTCCCCAAGAAGCAACAGCTACAGACTAACTAGCCTGTACCCGCAAGAGGACTGCATATCTGACCACCGTCTTGATGTTTTCAAATTTCTAAATAAATGCTGTAATTGCTTTTAAAAGCTCATACTGTATACTTCTAAGTAACTTTAAATAAAGCTTATTAATTAAATTGTGTCTCTTGCCTGACAATTCATTAGCTCATTACAATCAGCTTAACTACTCCATTCCCAACCTCCATTAAGGTAGGATTTTTAAATAGCTAGAAACCTTAAACGAAGCTGTAACCCAACAACAACAAAATTTGATCCTCTAGATTGCTACTAGTTTTATCTTGCACGTCTAATAAAGAAAAAAAAAAGCAATAAAGCAATACATGAGATTTTTCAGGTAAGTGAATATATTTAGAACGGAAGTGATATTCTTTGGATCCGTAATTAGCACATGATCTGTACTCCACTGATTTGTCAAACTACACCAAAAGGACCTTGATCCAGATCCTATACGAGCACCCAACTACACTTCATCAAGGTAGTGGAGCTGAGAGCATGGGCAGCTTTAACAGGACAAATAACATGCAGTTGGAATACCACTACAAAACTAACCCATCACAAGTTTTTGAACAAATCTCAACAGGCACAGTATGTTTAGATGGGATGAGAAATGCCACAAATACACACTGCAAACTGATGACTCAATATTGGGAGAACTAAAACCAGACCCGTAGCCCAACTACTAAAGAGGAGTCACAATCCTGTAAGAATTTATTCAGTGCATCAAAATTCTGGTACAAAGTTAAAACTATGGACAAAATTCAATTTAGTGTTGCGTAACAGCCATCATTTTTTTTTTATCTTGTGTCTGCACATTCAGAATTCTTTTTCTTATTATACCTGGTTGGCTTATAGTTTTGTCTGGTTTTATTAGACTCACTGAGAACATTTGTAGTTCATGCGCAGATGAAGTTATTATAGGACAAAGTGTCACCTCAGCTGGGAGTGGAAAGCAAATACCTCAAAGGGAATGTTTGGCAAAAGCAGATGTTTTTTTTTCCTGTTTTCTTGGGATTTTTGCACACAGCTGGTGATTGAGAAATAGTATTTGGAAAAAAACAGGAAAACGCATTCAACTGAAAGTCTCTACCACAGGGGCACTGAGCCATGACTCCAGCTTCAGAGGCATCATTTGAAATCAAATTATCAAGATTTGTTTTCAGTTCACCACCAAAGGTTTGTGGAACAGCTGAAAAATTTGAGTCCCCCTCCCTGATACCTGGACTGTACAAAACACAAGCAGCTCTTCAAGGCAGTAAACCAGTATTAAAGTTGCTAACCAGTGGCCAGCTTTAAAAAGCATGAGGGGAAAAGCATTTTTACACCACCACAACTGCTTCCTCCTAACGGCTGTTTTCATGCAGATTTTGCATTCAACCAGGGTATGTTTTTAAAAGTAGTTTGATGGAATGATTAACAAAACAACAACAGATTATCTAAGCAATGAGTTCTATTCTCTAGGCATTTATTGTTGCAAAAATACCATTAAGATAACCAGCGGCTACCCAGTTCTGTTTTAAGAACAACACACTTTGGAGCTGTCATACACAACAATTTTTTCTTGCACTCCTCATTCACTGTACAGGACAGCTGTTGACAACATTTTGAACAGTTCTCCTTTCAATATCACCATTTGTAAAATACCCACAAAGTTTTAAAATACTTTAAGGAACTGACCTTCCTATCTACTGGCCCCTGTCTTAGCATTGTTTGCACAGCTATGCCAGTTCTGCTTTCCAGATTAAAATATTTATTTTAAGAGTACACTCAAAACAAGAATTCAAATCAGATTTTCAGCCTTGAGGGGTTCTCTGGATTATTTCCCCAGGATTCCCAAGGGTAATCAAGGCTATAGCTGATGTGTATTTAAGACAGCACTTCTGCCAGAAAACACAAACAAAAAGCAAATTGCGTTCAACTCCCTCTTCCTCCCTAGTCATTTCTTTGTCTTTGTGCTATCTTCCAGTACAATGCCAACATGCATTTTAATACTGACATGGAGAAAACAAATGACAGAGCAAATTCAGCTGAAAAAATAAATCAGCAGAATGTTATTTTTCATCAAGAATCCAGCCCATGGAATGACTTTACAGGGCCTATACCAGTAGAAGGCAGAAATGAGCCATTTTGAGACTTCTCTGTTACATATTGTCAATGCAGCCAACTACACACTGGAAAATCCACAATGCTTCAGTAGACTTATGTTTGCTCTATCCTCAAGAGAAAACATTGGTAGATTCACAAATCAAAAAATATTGAGGGGAAAAAAGAAGTAATTTGTCAAACCACTGGTCAAACTGGTCCGGAATGGCACACAGTCATTTACTTCATATTTTGCTCTTAAAAAAAATAAAAGAAAAAAGTAGACATTTAGGGATAGCAGACAACCATTTATTCAAGCAAATCCATGTACAGACAATATCTGGTTAAGTCCAGATCATACACTCTGGAATACATAATTCATAAATAAATATAAGCAAATGTAATTATAAGCAAATCTGAGGATGTAACTTTCTATTCTGAAAGAGAAAAAACCTCCTCAAACTACAGAAGTGGGACGAAAAGCAAACAATTTGGCATTGTAAAAAATCTTTGTAAAACAACTTGGAAATCTATGTGAAAAACATTTGTATTCACACTTGCAAGTAGTACTACTAGGGTTCACTGCAACACAACTAAGTAGAGAGGAGGGAATACACAAATGAATACAGACATGAGCATGAACATTAAATTATCTTTTTTTTTCCTGACTCAGCCTTGACGTAAATTCTTTTGCCTTGTTTCTTGAAAGTTCTAATCATGTCAGAAATGAAAATTCAATTGAATTCATTTGCTTCTGATGTATGTATTCAAAGCATATTTAAGTTAATGTTTACACATTTTACCAAAACCTAAAGCATACTAATTTAGATGTTTTTCTTCTTATTTTTTTTTCACAAGTGCAATGCTATTGCACACTAACTTTGTTTGAATGCTTATTCCACATTAAGGGTGGACTATTTTAAGACTAAATACAAGAGCACAAGGACACGCCTATGAAGAGACGTACGTTTCTGGATCTAGATGGAAAGTTCAGCTGGATCAGAAGTTACTACCCTGCAGTTTTCCACAGCTCCTTTGCCAAAAGATAATTGGCTACTGGATCGACTGGAGAAAGTATTTCCTGCATGCCCAATGTTCAGGACTGAAATGGGCTAAGGAAACTGTGAGAGGTGATGAGCAGGTAAAAGCTGATCAGTTGATTGTCATCAGCAAAACCCTTTCCAGACCGCATGTCTATACAGCCAGGGTGAAACAATCTCAGCCTACCCCACCCATGTGTCACGCTCACAGGGAAGGGCCAGTTTCAGGCTGAAAATCCTTCAGCTGCACCTACCCACGCAGAGCACAGCAACTATATTACTTCAGGCTGAAACCAGCCCAGAGGGGACCAAGTCCACGACCCTTATGTACCTGATCACGTAGGGAAGCCTTGAGTTCAAAGTACAAGTCTGCACACACAGAGTCACAACATTTGCCCTCGTACATAAAGCCCCCAAACCTGCCAACCTTCCAGCTGAATGTTGCTGATGTAACACAGTTTTATGAACTACCATTTGGGACTAAGCAAAACTAAAGGTGGAACACAACGAAAGAGCATCCCCACTACCTTCTCAGTGCTAGTCTCAGTACTTGGGAGGCACGCAGTCAGCTGGGACTTGATCGGAATTATCTTCCAAACCCATGCTCCAGCTGACCTTCCAGCCCTGGGAGTAACCACACATGAAGGATCAGCTCTTTTCCACAGCCAGCCTTTCACCAGCCTTTGTTCAAGACGACACACACCTTAGGTACAAGAACAAATTCAGATGTCTGGAGAATGGCGTAACACGTACTTTACAGACGTACGTGCGGAAAAGACAGCACATGGACAAAGAAAGCTTTCTAAAGCAAATGTTAACCGCAGGAATTTCTTCGTGGTAAGGGCACGCAAAGCAGAGAATGTGATTTGATTTCTTGATCTCAACTTGAATTTTTTAGGGCACGTAATTAAAAAAAAGGATTTTTAAACTTCTGCACTACAAGTCATTATAATAAAATTAGACAAAATAAAAGTGTAATGCATATGTAGGGATACCTAATCATAGGAAATAATGAAATCTAAGAACTGATCTTGACGAAACAGGTGATGACAGAATGAAAGTCACTGCAGTAACCAGAAATATTATTATATGTACTAGTCATCAGCAAATGTTTCTATTTCTGTAGCTGAGCATTAAATGACTTTGCACCTTGGACCTCTACTTAGACTACAGTCACTAATTCATCTCAAAGAGTTGACATTTGAACAGCCATTAAAAAGCAACTATAAAAGCACTTCTATTTCTTCATCCATATTCCAGGTGAGGGATTTTGAACTCAGATGAACCACCATTGTCTGAGAGCCTGTAACTGTTTTATACCCAGAACCTTATAAACTCCCAGGTCCGAAGAGAAAAGCTCTCACTTAGTAGGGCTGGAAATCCAGACTTAGGGAGAAAAGGTTTATATGCAACACTTCTGTATGAATGTGTCTTCACTGACAGCATGATACTCCAAGTTTAGTTATTTGCTGTAAATCTATTAAAATTTACAACAGGTTAAATCTGTGCTTTATCCAGACAGATACACTCACTAATGGTAGTTGTTCCATGCTAAGAAAACAACCGTGCGTGCATGTGGTCCAGCCAGTCAGCCTTCTCATTTAAGGGCACATCCTTGAAAAATAGAAATTGCACTGCTAAAATATTTGTCACTTAATGCACATTTTAATGTTAGATGTTGGACAAGGTAGAAAGTAAGGATCTGTCACACGCACACACAAATTCAAGGAAAACATCACTGTTTCTTTACACGCTGCACTTTAAAAGTTCGTGCTTGAAAGTAGGAAACCCTCAACGGAAACGTGAAAGTCAGTCCCGAACTGGGGAGGGACCGACCGCGGAGGCACCGATCCCCCCACCCCGAGCCCAGCGGCCGCCCGGTGCCAACTGCCGGAGACGATC
Organism: Nycticryphes semicollaris; assembly: GCA_013400055.1. Lineage (NCBI taxonomy): Eukaryota > Metazoa > Chordata > Aves > Charadriiformes > Rostratulidae > Nycticryphes > Nycticryphes semicollaris. The sequence continues at coordinate 1,109,988 of VXBJ01000606.1, forward strand.
GCAGCTCGGCGCAGTCGTTTGTGAGGCAGGCGGGCGGGCCGCCCGGCGAGGCGAAAGCCTCACGGGCCCGGAGCGGCCAAGTTCCCACCGGGCGGAGAACGGGGCGCGGAAGCAAGGGAGACCGCGGCCATCACCCACCACGGCTCCCGCCCGGCCCCGCTCCCCCAGGGCTAGAGGAGTCGTGACCCGCCCGGGGAGGGGTGCGTGGCCCCAGGAGCCACCCACGCCTTCCGGGACCCCACCGGCGACGCTGACCCCGGAGCCACCGGTCGCGCGGGAACTCC
>VXBJ01000606.1:1110655-1131323 GCA_013400055.1 Nycticryphes semicollaris
GGGAAGGGAAAGGGAAAGGGAAAGGGGAAAGAGAAAGGGGAAAGAGGGGTAGTGGTGGTGGTGCTGCGGTTGGGTGGAAGCGGAGGGTGTGGTGCGGGTAGGACGCCCTCGGTTGTGTGAGGGCAGGAGGGTGTCACCCTGTACACTAAAATACTTGGCACCAAAGCATCTTTTAATTTCTCTTGCTGTTGTGCTTGTCCCCCGCTGCCTCCCTGTTGTTGGCCTGTCCAAAGCGGCAGTGGGGCTTTACCAGTCGAGTCCAGGGGACCGGGTCTTCTCCCGAATGGGGCCACACGGCCAGAATGTGAAAAAAAAACCCGCCTCTGACTTGAGATAACCTTTTAAGGGTAAGGCTTATTTAAATGGAGCACAGCTTTCCTGTGGACTGATCCAAGAATGTGGAATAAATTCCCCAGGAGCTGTGGACAATTGTAAATCTTGTTCAGTGCGAACTATGTTCTTTGGCACTGGTCTTCTCTGACAAAAGTACATAACTTCAGTTGCACTTTAACATAAAAAACTTAAAAGGACCCGTGGAGTGTTCCTTCCGAGGCTTCTGCAATATAGCAGCAGCAGTGGTGCTTTTACCATGAGGTTTGTGTTTGATGTGCTGTCTTACAGTATTCATTGAATAGGTTTTTTTTAATTTTATTTCTCCACTAAGTATAAACCTGTGTGGTTTTTCTTTTTGTGATTTTAATATTGTGATTTTAATATAAAAATTCATAGGGCTGAAGTAGGTCTAGTGTCTTACAACACTTCAACTTTATACTAAGTTCAACTAATTTTAATTAAAAAATCACCTCAGTTACCCTTTTGTGAAAAAGAACCATTCAACGGCAGGGCTTCTGCATTTGGGTCTAGAAAACAAGAAATGCTTCCATATTTCTAATTCATCTTCCCATTTCACATGTCACATTGCTCACTAGTTACCAAGCGGAATTTATAGCATTGAATGTATAATAACACTTGGAGTCACCTGGTGGTGTGTTTGTGCATGGTGTTGCCAGTTTAATCCAGCTACTGCACAATTCAGTCTTGAAACCCAGCTTGTTAATTTTGATAACATTCTTTTTCCAAGCTGCACATGACCTTAGTAGTTTGTTTTCTTCTTTAGTTTCACTGATTAAACAAAGTGTGGCTGCCTAGAGATTATACCCAGGCAAGCAAAACAAAAAAACATCAGATGGTGCCAAAACATTACTAGTACTGCCATTTAAAGCTGCAGTTGGACTGGAGCTTTATTATCTCGGATCACTACTTGCCTGTATTACACCACAAGAGTTGAAACTATGCAAAGAGCTTGTGCAAAAAACCTCTTGGCTTTGCTGTGAAAGGGCTGTCTGTAGGCAGAGCATTCTCAATGAAAATTTCTCCACAGAAGAGCTTTCTATTTACTTTGATTTGCCAGAGGCTGAATTTGCTGAACTTTGGTATAAACTGAATATCTTACTAGTTCTTTGTTCTCTTTGACTTTTTTTTTTTTTTTTTGAGGGGAAATGTGCCAAAGACTTGTCCCCACTAGGAAGGGCATGCATTTTAGCTAGCTTAATTTAGCTAGACCTAAAAGCCCTATAGTAGATGGAAAAGTCGTGTTAACAGGTGTTAAAGGGGAATATTTCTCAAGGTTTCTTTTAGAAATGTAGTGCGGATATTCTCTCTAGGTAATTTGGCAGAGATCACAGAATCTTTGTTTTTCAAGAAAACCCACACAAATTGAAATAAATGCATATGAAATTATAGTCTGTTATCAGAATTTAGGATACAGTACCGTGTAGTTTTATGTACTTTATTGACATCCCAAGTTGATGTGACTTCTATGTATATCAGATTACTCCAGTATATATTGAACATGGTCCATGAGGGCACTGTTGAAGGGACTAGACTTGATTAGCTACATCCTTCTGATAAAGATCACTACACTACTCCATCAGCTGAAAATCTTGTCTAGCATCATTCTCTTGCCACACACAGGCCCCAACTAAATTATCCTGCTGTTGTCCCAGCCACACACAGATTTCCTGACCAGCCACAATGTTTAGCCCATAAAGTGGCTTCAGGAGTTAGTCCCAGTGAGAATGTAGGGGGAAACCTCAGATATGCCCGGTCCTTGCTGTGTTTTCCAGGACATCTCAACTCGCACCCTACTTCTTAAAACTTCTTCTGGGTTCTTTTCCCTTGTCCAAGCTTGTCCAATAAATTACATTTGAGGTTTTTTGGACATTACAGTTTAAATCTGTGTGGTTTCTAGCCGAGAGGAAGGTACTGCCAATTTAAATACCAGTGAAAGACCAGGGCAGGGGAAATGAGAAGCATGAGTATACTGAAGATTTGAGTCTCTAAGAGGAAAATTCTTTTCTATTGTAAATTTTCCAGGAGTTATAGCTGAACTAACTTTGAGGAACCTCAGTGATGAAGTTGTGTGGCTTGTGGGTTTCCTTAAGGGTGTCTGGGAGTGTGACTGGCAGCAGTGAAAGTGGCTTTAGCTTCTCCCAACAGCTGCAATTGCTTGGGGTTTTGTAGAACATAAGGAAGCCATTTGAGAAGAGAACAAATGATGGTTTGTTTCCTTTTCTTTTCCCACTTCAGGAATGGGCTGGTAGTTCCATTTTGTACTTGTTCTATCAGGTCACCATGTCAACTACCAACAACATAATCATCGTAATTAAGAAATTATGTTTTAGCCTAATGGTGGATGATTCTTCTTCTGCTTGTTGGAAGCAAGTAATGCCTTTTATTTGTACCTTCAGGAAAAGATTTTCTCCATTTGATTTTTTTATGGGTAACAAATGCACTAATAAACTGCAGTCAAGAAGAAGATGAAGCCTTCTGTGTCATCTTCAGTCTTCTGCAACTGCCCTTTATAGGTATTTTCTAGTCCCTCTATGCATTTGTTGACTACATGAAGAACAGCAGCAGTGTCAGAGCCTAAACACTTTTTATTTCTTCAGAATTACGTTTGCTTTAGGGAGTTACTAAAAGGAAGATAGATAGGAGAGAATCGCTTTACTCTACAAATAGTCATTTTTAAAAGAGGATAATTAAATCAAGTACGCCACTAAGTGCCATCGTAAGAAGATTTTCTGAATAGATTTATTATACTGTCACTGTTTTTAATACAAATGTTTATGAAAAAAAGCCCAGTATTACAGTGGAATGAAGGCAGTAGTTGGTTCTCTGTCTTTCTGAGACAATCCAATAATTCTGTCTTTGGTCTTTCTTGTTAATTCCTGTATGATCCCAGCAAATAAAAGCTATTAGTAATATTTTTTTTTCCCCAAACCTGTCCATTTTAATCTAATTTTTCTCTGATCTTAATGAATTGTCATAAATTCCTCTAGGTCGGGGATGAGGAACCTCGTTGAGGGCTAAGCAGACCTTTTTGAGTCTTCCAAATGATTTTATATTAGCATGCACTAGAAGAAATCAAACTACCACAGGTTTTATGGAATTAATGTCCTCAGGCCTTCTTCTGTTTCTGCTTATAGCTTTGGCTGTGTTTGGACTAGGTTTCACAAGAGAAAGGACTTTTCTTTCTGAATATTATAAAATCTGCCTTATTGTCCAGATTTTCATGCTTTTTATGGCATTTTTAGAGCCACACTGGAGAGTGTTATGATATTGGAGCCATTTGCCCAAAATACATGGAATGTCTTCAGCCAAATTGTGATACCCTTTAAGAAAGGGCTGGAGAATCTTGCATTTAACATAGGTGGAAATGATTCTGAAAGTAGGATTTATTTTATCTATAGTTATTTAATCCTCTCAAGTAGTGCTATATGTCTGGAGGATGATACAGCAAAAGCGCAGCTGACTCACGTAACTGGCAGCGGTACTTTACAGGACTAGGAGAAGTTTGTCAGACATTGCAGTGTGATGATTGATGATATTCAAATGACTCACTTACTGACCAAATTCTGTTACAAGGTCTACAGAGAAACACGTTTTAAGGACATTATACATTTGAGTAGTCTTATAACTATAGCATAACTTAAATTTTGTTATTGTCTCATAAAGGAGTAAATCCAGGCTATAGTTTTGCAGTTTGACATAACAACCTTATCTGGGAGTTGCAGGAGATGTAAACTGATATTTTAGAACTCAGCGTTTCTTCAGGAAGTATGTTTCTGAGCTTGCTGGAGGTCTTCACCATGTAGAAATGTGGGTGTCTTCTCTATTCCCTTTACACAGAGGAGAGCAGAAAATTCCTCCCACATGCCCCATCACACTTGAGATCTCTCAGTGTTCAGAGATGAAGCATTAACAGCGATACAGATTTAGTAGGGAAAACATCTTCTAACAGAATGTGTAACTTAAAAGTACAGTAAGGGTAGTCCAAAAGAATTAAATATTTTCCTAGCCTTTATACTGAAGGAATAGTTTTATGATCTGTTTTCCATCTGCACATGGAGTGAGCTCTGCTTATCTGGAAGTCTAGTCCGGCAAGTAGAAAAATGCTGGCATGAATTATGCAGGGTGAATGATTGACTGTAATCTTTCTATTTTATAATAAAACTTACAACAGATCATAACTTAGTCTTGAGAACATCAGGCCTGATCTGATGTCATTGCTGAGTACATGAGTTTGGAGTTCACAGCATGCTGAATCACATTTTATACTCCTAATGCATTGCTTAGATGGATAACGTCTCATCATTTGATTTAAGCATCTTATCATCCTGTGGGCAGAATTTATTTAAAATTTAATGCAGAAGTCCATGCTATTTTCTCAACCGCAAATAAGTGATTTCTACTTTAGTCTCCACAGAGACTATGAAAAGATATAGAGGAATGCTGCTCAACAGGAATGTTTACTTCACTGCAGCCAGTACAAAAAGGCAAATAAGCATAATCTCTTTTCCAAAAGCTTTCCCACCATCACCTCTTTTGATAGTGTTTGGCCTATTAATGTGCTTCAAATAAGGTTACTTGCTCTCTGTAGTCAATTTGTTTTGCCAGGATTTGTTTACAGTAAAGTTTTTTGTGAGCTGTTTACAGTAGAGTTTGATGTGCAGCACATTTAGCAAAGGAAAAGGTAAGAACTGATTTAATATTTTAAAGAGTATTATCCTTAATCATAAAGGATTATATGCTATGTTTCTTTTCAGTAAGGAGTGTTTATCTTTTCTTTATACACTATATTTATTTGTTATTAATAGATACAGGAATATAAAAGCTAGTATTTAAAGCTAGTGGATATGCATACACAAGTAGGTTCCAAAATACATGCATATTATTAGACTGTTCTGAACAGTATCCATGCTGTCTGGTAGAGTCTTCTTAAAATTTGGAGGAAAAAATACCTTTTTCCTTTTTTCTTTTGGCCGCGTGAACAGCAGAAATAAAGTATTAGATTTAGAGCATAAATTTGATTATGGTAATTTTTAGGGTACTGGGTGGGAAATCTAAGGAGATGAGGGATAAAAGTAAAGACAAGGAGACCTAGAGCTGAGCAATAAAGCATAAAACATGAGTGTATAGAATGAGTGCTATCTCATGAGTGCTTCTATCATTCACTTTATTTCCATAGCTAGAAGTATTCCGTAGCTGTTAAAACTAAGTTTCAGTTGTGTCAATTTAGAATCAGTTTCTAGCTCTTTCTACATTTCATTCTGGGATTTAAGGCCAAATCATTCCTCTTTAGATCTAGAATCGCTCCTAGTGATTTGTACGTAGGAGGATCCTGTTATACAGTATAATCCCTCACCTAATACTTCCTTGATTTTGAGATGCCAAAAAGATCTTCCTTTAGGGTTGCTGTTTCTTGTATAAAGATGGGAGACAAAGGTAGCATGTTTTATCCTACCAAAAATTGGAGACATCTTTTTCTTCTTATCCGAGAACTAAAATAATCCTTTTTGGTGTCTGCTTAAAGGATTTCCTTCTTCCTTTTTCTGATGGAAGTGAAAATGCAGAAATTGTTTTTCATCCTGCTCAATTCTCTCTCTCTCATGAGAAATGGGAAAAGAAGTGGAGAATGGATTTAGTAGAAGAAAAATAAGTAACCATCAGAATTGACAGAATAAACTCAAATTGCTCCCCAAAATAGTGATCTGCACTTGGACCTCAGTTTAGAGTGCAGGTGGGTGTTTTGCCACTTTGACAGCTCCTGGGTGCTGTCAGGAGAATATTCTGGCTGTGTGTGGACTGGGCAGACTCGTGCAGGATGCAGCCACGTCTGATTTCTGGACTGAGACTGGTTCACAGCAGCACCTCCTGCAGCTCCATCAGCTTGGTATCAGTAGGAGGAAAACCCAGGTTCAAAGATCAGGCGAAAGCTCTAGCCCACCCTGGCTGGGTGTCCAGCCTTAGCAGTATCGAGACAAAAGCCTGGGACATGTTGTAGGACACATTCATTAGCTGTCTAGACTTAAAACAACCACTCACACCAATTAAGTAACTCCAGCTCAGGTGACTTCTGAGCTGTAAATTACAGGAGGTTTGGGAAGGACACAGGGCAGTCTCACTACATGCTTATCTACTCCTGCTGTCTTCCATAGATACTTGCTATTAGCGCTGCTGGAGATGGACACTGGGCTATTTAAACCTTTGTTATCAGCCCCTACCTCTATTCTTGTATTATGTTCTTATTTTCACAGTTAGCTAAGGGACTCTACAGGTACCGTTTAATGGAAGGCTTTGTTTTTTTTTTCTCCAGTAAAAGAGTGGAATTTCTCTGGGGACCTTTAATGCTGTTGTAGCCTAATTTTACATTGTAATGGTCAGTTCTTATTTTGCTCATTTTTTTAGCATCAGCAGTTTCGCTGACTTTTGCTGAAGCTGAAGTTGCTCAGAACTGCTGAAATAAGCCCAGATGTCATGGACTGAAACAAAGAGAATCTGACTCAGGTCATGGGCAGCAGCACACACAGGGTGGGAGGCTCCGTTGCGCAGTTTGTAAGCCAAGAATTTGGTGAGAATCCAGGCCCTGTTACGTCTGTTTGCTTCCAAGTTTCAAAAGTTCAGCTTGTTACATTAGTACTTCCCAGTGCCCTGATAAACTATTTAATTTGAACAGTAACTGCAATGTAACTTCTAAGAAAATGCTACAATAACATTAATAATGAAATCTATAAACGCTTCCGGAGTTAACCAAATTCTCTGAATAACTGGCAGAAAATGGAGAGTTGCGTCATTTGCTTTCCACTGCCCAAGAGGATTAATTTTTGAAAAGAAACTTGTGAGGAATAGGCTAGCAAGCAAGTCTAACTGTGGAAATAGTCTGCAGTATATAGACTTTGCTTTCCATAGCACAAGATGAAGTCGGTAAAGTTTATGATTTTGTAGATTCTTACAGTTACGTATTTACTTGAGATATACACAGTAGATAGTTTGTTTTAATTTACTAGTCAAGTTTGCAGTGTCCTTTGCAGATTGTCAGCATCAAGTCTTCCAAAATAAACAACAAATGAAAGTATGGGTGTAGGTGGGTGTTTCCAGTTCAGGCTGAAGAAGCCAGAAGTTGTTCATACTTGTGTGTTCCATTGGTGCTGGTGTGATTACATGTACGTAATCAAGAACAAAATTTATCCCATTGAATTAAAGATTAAAGCATGTAAATCCCCAAAGTTAAGCTCTGCTATTCATATCGCATAAGTACAGAGGAGGATCTGAGGTTTTCATTAGTATTACACTCTCCAGTGTAAGCTGACTAGTTGTAATTATACTGTTTCTAGTATGCCAACTAGAGAAAAGATGCAGCTCTTTGGAATACAGCAAAATCACTGGCAAGTCAACTGTCGTCTTATCAGTCTTTCAGGTTTTGGTTTACCTATCTAACAATTTTAGACAAAACAAAATCCTGCCCACAGTTTTCCCTCATCCAGCTATCATTTACATATTGACAACGTTAACCCATTCTGTCTGTAAAACATTATGTCTACTTGGCTTTACACTTTTAGATGGGTATTTAATCTGTTTAATGTCAGGGGTGATGTCTTATGTGTTTAATCACTACAGCGCTGCTGCATTAAATTTATTAATTTCACTGAATTTCTGAACACGAGAAGGACAGTGTTCTTTGTCTTCTAGGCAGTGGACCAATCTTATACCCTGAATATTTTCCTTGGCTGTAGAGTTAAGTAAACTTACAAATTTTTTGTGGTTTTTTGCTTGAATCCTGTATGCCCACAAATCCTTAATTGTAGCACTTTAAAGATTTCTGGGGATATTCAGTGCGGTGTCAGACGATGCAGTGACTCTGAGAAGCAGAGGTAATACTCTGCAACATAACTGATCTTAGTAGTGCTTGGCTGACTCAAGTGACGGCTGTCATTTCTGTTCCCAGTAGCAACCTGGGTGTATTCTGTACAGTGAATGCTCAGACAGTGTAATTACTTCTTGGAAGTGTTCGGTTTTTATTCATCTGCAGTATGCAATCTGCCATTCTCTGGCTCTTTGTGAATGTACCGTGTGTCAGGATTCCTCTTGCTAAGAAATTCAGACAGCAAAATGCAGAGTCGGGGGAGATGGGCAGATTAGTAGACAGATATAGATGTACATAAATGCCTGTGTGTCCAGAGGAAAAAAATCCAGATGGAAAAAACTGTCAGATCTGGGAAAATCAAGACATATGGTAGCTTTAAATCAGGTTTACTTTACAGTGAAGGCATAATAGAAGTAGGAATAGTGTCTCCACTGATACAGGGAATGGACCAAGTGTTTGGCAGAGGGTCCTTTGGAAAGGCTAGGAAGTCTTACAAGCTGGGGGGAACTTTCTGGTAGCTGTTCCTGTATCAGATTGTTTAAATGAGAAATCAGTAGACTTCATATTCCAGACATTTTAAATTATTTATTTGTGCTTAAGCTCAGCCAACTAAAGCATAAGTTAAAAAGGAATTTTGATCTCTGAACCTTCAGGGTTCACATTTTCAAGCTTATCTTGGCAACCTTGAAGGCCAGAAAGGTCCAATACTTTGCTGCTTGCTTGTTGGCTTTTTTGAATTAAAGCTTAAATAACCCATGCAGGCTCTTAACTCTGGAGGCTGGAGCTTTATTAAAAAAAAAATACAAACAAAAATTTGGAAAATATATCATAAAATCTTGGTAGCTGGTAAAAGTAAATCTGATTTCGAGAGCATGCCATATTTGAAAAGAGTAAGTAGAAAGGTAGAGAATGAGTAAAGGGCATCTTCCAAGGAGATAGGTCCTGTGTTTCTAAAGTGGGACAAGGAAAACTTTTATCCCACTTAACTTTTACTTTTGGATGGCATTTGAATTGGCCTTGTGTCTTTGGCAGCTCATCTGTTGAGCCATCTGTTTCAAATTATGCATGCTCAGAGGGCACATTGCATCCAGGGATACAGTTCCCCTGAACACAAGAAACTTGAATTGGATTTGCAGTTTTGCGAACTGTAAACGTGGATGTGCAATCATACATCTAAATAAACTCCGTTTATTGTGGGGGAGTTGAAGCATTCGTAGAGCTGGAGTGACCTGAGGAAGGTTCTAGGTGGAAAGCCTTAGGCAATATTCACTGTCCTGTGTCCCTTGTTCAGTGCTTGGGCAGTGCAAGGAAAGAGAAAACCACCCCAGGTTCCCAGCGAGGAAATTTCCCTTTCAGATTGAAGAGTTCTTAATGGACTAGAAGCTGATAAAGTAACCAGCTTTACAGCCCATCTAGATGGTGTCTTAAAGGGATTGTAGGGTAGAGAAACTGCAATTTGGCTCTCTCCGTTAATGAGTCATCTCCAGTCCCATCACAGTGGTAGAGATGAACCGGGTAGTGAATCAGAAACCTATAACCCACTCTGAGAGCCTCTGTTATGCAAGTACACCTTGGCCAGGAAAGAGGATTTGATCCATAAACTTTAATGGTGCATTAAGTAAGTTTTATATTATTTATGGCACGCTAGTAACACTTAGTTTTTTCATCTGTTATCTGCTTTGAACACACTTTTGTTTTCTGAAGAATATGCTGCTTATTTTACCCCTCCCTATTCCTTCCTTTCCCCAGAATGCTGACTCAGTTCCGATTGCTTTCTCAGTCAGCTTGCAGTTTTGGGCATTTCCTTGTCCGGTTTTCAGTGGAACACACTGCTTCCCTCACATCAGCCTTGTGCAGCTCTGTTGTGGCTGTCGAGTAACAGGCTGGCTGGAGGTGGGAAACATTTCTTTACAAGCAGTAGATACTGACATAAGACCATCTTCTCTTCATGGAATAGACTGGAACTATGGGCTTGGGTAGCAGTTGTGCGGTTGTGTACGAGAGAAGGAAATTTGGCTCACGTAACGCAGTGCTGGAAGTAATGGTAAATCTAGAACCAGCCAAGAGACTTGAGGGATAAATGAAATTTCGTTATAGATTCTCTCTCTGGATTATTATATTTCCATTTCACAGGTTTTCACTTTAGCCAAACCCCCAGATTGTTTGCATTATCAGCGATTTTTGAGACCTCTGGTGATGAGGATCAGACTTAAGTAATACAGTTTATAATTAATTGTGAACAGAGCATTGACCAGATGTAGATCTGTTACCTCGTTTTGGCATATCTTATTCGATGTGCATGAAGAGTCTAATTATGGCATTAGGTTGAGTGAGGTGCTTGGAAATAGTTCTTCCTGCTAGAAAGAGCACACATAGTTCATTTTATCAAATAATTGTTTATGTGCAATTTGCACATCTAAAACTTTAGGAATTTTACTTTTTCTAATAGATTTAATCTGCTCGCCAGACCAAAACCAAATCTTTATATTACATTGCTTACTCAAGTATTAAGTTGTATTACTTTTTAAATTAGCAGTCCCAAAAGAGCTACAGGAATTGATGAAGGTTGTTTCAGCAATTGTACAAATCTGAGGCACCAGAAAGAAAAAAAGAAGTCTAATTAAGATTTTGCCTTTTTGGATCTTGTTAGCAGAATCTATGCTTTTCTCATATGAACAATTTTTTAAGTTATTACAAAGCTACTGGTGCAAGAGACAGAACTGCAAATATGTAAAAAAAGTCAGCTGTACAATAACAGTAAAGGAGAGAGAGATTCTCTGCTGTTTTTAGAATCTGCCAAGGATGTAGGTGCTAGATTTTGGGCAAGAGAACTCTTTCAGACTCATGCCATCTGGCTGGCATTCGTCTCTGCCAGTTGTTATGTAGTCCCTTGTCCAGCCTCTACCGCGTTTCTTGAAGTAGGAATTAGATTGAAATACACTAATTGCCAGTGACCTGACTGGAAATACACCTATGAAGTGATTTAGAAACCCAAGGAAGTGATCCGTGCTTGAGACTGTAATCAAAAGTCTCCTCATCCATGTCCCGAAGCAATTTTTGGATACATTTCCCCTTCCAAACCTCACTGACAGCAAAGAAGCCTGGCTGTCGGATCTGCTCCAAGTTGCTCTCCAATGCACATGATGCAGTGAAAAAACCCAAGAAAGCTCCACCACCACTCCCAGAGTTTCTCTCTCATTCTTTTAATTAGTTACTAGTCTTTCTGAGATGCCATGAATAGTACCTTTGTTTCCTGTGCTTTATTTTTGCAAAAGACAGAGATCTATCACACCAAGGTTTTTCAAAGCCTGTGTTTGTGTGACAATATTGGTAACTCGCTTAATCTTTTAAATTATTCTATCAACACAAGTCTCAATCAATCCTATATGGAGGATAACTAGTTTTAAAGTTGTGACTGTAGGAACTCCCATATATGGGAAGAAGGGATTTGAAATTACCACAATTAGGTATCGTGTTGACTTTTATTTGAATACAATAAATTTTGTGATATCATCCAGGCCTGGCACAAACTTTTGTTGTTTAGAGTTGACAGACATCTTCCATACCTGAGAATCCCAACTACAAAAATAAGGATACTGAAAAGCAAGTATAAAGAGCAGATACCTGTATTTATAAATACAACAATATAGGTTTTCTTGACTGTATCACTGCTGCACTACTGCTGCAATTTAACCTTAAAAAAACCAACCAAACAAATAAAAACCAAATCAGTCAGTCAAATAATTAAGCAAATAATTTGGTCATCTTTAAGGATATTTCATGCTTTAACTGTGTGTGCAACTGAACAAGAATATATGTTAAATTGTGAACTATTCACTGCACACATAGTTTACAGCAATGAGATAATATTCAGTCTTTGATATTTAGCAGTGATACTTATGCGTTTAAAACTTTTTTCATGAGGGAAAATGTTTTAGGTGCTGTCTCATTAGTCAAATTATACTACTATTATTGATAGCACCAAACTGATTTAGAAGAATGAAAAAAAAATTAATCACACATCAATAATTCAGGATTCCAGAAAACAAAGAGAGGTTTTAAGGCAACATTCCTCAGTCTTACATGTTGACACCAGTGGGATTATATGTTTTTCACTAAAGGAACATTTTGCCTGCTGGTGTTGTGCAATAGTTGGCCGAGTAACAGAACGGATTCCTCTCCCTGCTGCAGAGCTGTAAATCAAACATAATCCCATGTGGTGGCTTCTCGTTTATGGACATACAGCAGGGCTGTGGTTCGGAGAAGGGGGAGTGCAGCAGGAAGAGAATCTCTAGAGATTCCTACGGAATCACACCAAATTCCCTCTGTCTGCAGAAAGAACACTGCAATGTGGTGTCTGATAGCTTTCACGAAGTACCACCTGCACTCTCTCTTGCAGCACACAGCTTCTACAGATGTAGGCAAGTCATGATTTGCTTGTGCTTCTCACTCTGTTTGTCAATAATTTGTGACTTTTTCCATAGCAACAACGGTGCCAAAACACATATTTTAGTTAGAACAGTTTTAAATGTGGTTTAATCATAGTTAACGAACATAGACTCATAGAATGGTTCAGGTTGGAAGGGACCTTAAAGATCGCATAGTTCCAACCCCCCTGCCATGGGCAGGAACACCTCCCACCAGAGCAGGTTGCTCAAAGCCCCATCCAGCCTGGCCTTAAACACCTCCAGGGATGGGGCATCCACAGCTTCTCTGGGCAACCTGTGTCTCGCCACCCTCACAGGAAAGAATTTCTTCCAAATATCTAATCTAAATCTCCCTTCTTCCAGTTTAAAACCATTCCCTCTCATCCTATCGCTCCGCTCCCTGATAAAGAATCCCTCCTCATCTCTCCTGTAGGCCCAGATGGTCGAATCATCTCTATCCTTGTCTACTCTGAGGGCAAAATCATCAACACCTTTTCAAATAGGATTGATTTTTTTACTATTGTTAAAGCTTTTGACTCATTTCCTCCTGGCATCCTCCTGGCAGTCACAGTACCATAACTGGTTCTGTCACCAGTGGTCTTGTCACACACGTGACACACGTCACTGCTGAAACCAAGCAGAATATGGTTTAAATTTAGGAAAGTTTTTAACTACTAGTGTAAAATTTAAACCTGACTCTTGTGTTGTCCCGAATAAGGATGAATGTAAATGTGTGCTTTAACTGTATTAGTGCCTGAATCATTGCTCAGCTTGAAGACTGAATGGCATGTAGTAGGTTACTCTGAGAAAGTTAGGTTTTTGTCATATGACCAACATTATTGCACCACTGTTATTTTATTTTCATAATTTCCAACCCATTTTGACAGTGTTATGATTGTGATTAAGACTAGATGAAAATGAAAGAAAATTGAGAAAAAGATAATATATATATGAAGACAAAAAGAATTAGGAGGACAAAAAAAAGGCAAGTCTCAAGAAGAAATGCTTGCTAGTATGAAGATTTACAGTAATGCCAGAAAAATGGCATCATGCCATAAATAGCCATGAGTGTGTCTTAAAGACAAACCATTTCATGAGAAGAAAAAAATTCAAGCAGTCAGTTGTGTGCTCTTTTACCTAATTACTTCATGTATCTTAACGATTCTAAATGAATTCATAGTCTTTGTGAAGTGCAGAGCGAATTAGTTCTAGGTTAGGGGGATGCTGGGGAGTTAATTTGCAGATTTATTATATTTTTAAATATTTTCTGTTTACTTAGAACCTCCTGGGCTCATAAATGTTTCAGAGAGGTGAGCCATGCATTCCCTGGATTTATAGTATAGATAACTTGCTTAAGGAAAAAAGGAACAGAAGAAGCTGTTGGTAGAAGCCTTTTTGCCCACTACTGTGTAAACATATTAAGTTTCAGCCCTCATTTGAGTTGAATATACAATGCATATTACAGTATCGATGTGTTTAATTTATAATGAGGGCTGTTGCTGTTTCAGCAGCGGTATTGCTTGTTCTATTTCTGTCAGAGCAGATATTAAGCTGTACAAGGAACGGCTAAACCTCCAACTGCTGTATTAGCTGGACACCGTGTCAAATTAATGCCTATTGAAGATTTTACTGCGTTACAAGTATGATCTTGGATTAGAAAATAATTCCTCTGTGAAAAATGGCACTGCTGTGTGGCACCCGCCTAGTTTATAAAGAGGTCCAACTGATATCTTGTGTATATCTGCATTTTCCGCAAATCTTGTGGGACATGAGGTACAGCCTCATGGAATTGGCTCATACAAATCAGTTGGAGAAAATATGCTTGCAGTCTTAATGAAAAGATAAATTGTGTGTGTGGTAAAATGGTATAGATGGGTCTGCAGTGCTGGATTTTAAATTTGCCAACTCCATCAAAAGTAATTGTTTTGAAGAGATTCATTCAAGCCTTACTCAGGGTATTATCAACTTTAATATTCCAAACTTTTAATAAAAATTCAAGATTCTTCTTTCTAATTCTCACAGTTCAAAACCAGTTTTGCCTTTGGGGATTCTGAATATTTGCAATGTAAGCGACATCATTTCACAAAACCAAAGAGGAAGGGTTATTCCGTACTGCACTCTGTTTCTGTGATGTGGCCGCCAGATGAAGAAATTAAATTCAGATACGTTCAAATATTTCCAAACACCTGAACAAAAACCATTGGCCAGATGAAGAAATAAGCAAGAATCCTGCTTCTTGAATACTGCTACAGTTTTGTGTCAATTTGGTCATCCCACAGCCCACTTTAAAACGCTTTCAGGGCAGCTGTAGCTTTGAAAGTCTGGAAACCACCACGAGGAGCCAAGAGCACAGCACAAGAGGCATCACCAGATTATTCCTATGCGGTTTTTGTAAGTATGAGCGTACATACTCTAGGAGCTAGACGTCACCCTAGGAACTCACACATTACAGCTTCTAATGCAAAAAATTACCAGCTCTCCATGAAAGATCTAATGAGGAAGGTCAGGCTAGATTATTGTAATAGTCTCTTGTGACCTTAAAACACACCAGCCTATCATTTAACCCTACCTCTAGAAAACGTGCAGCTGCATGAAATGTAAAGAGCACATAAAGCATATCCTGGGGTGTATTTCTAGTTAAAGGCACGCCTGCAGTTGGAACTTCCTAAAACAACTTGTGTCACTGGTCCTGGAAAGTACTCTGAGATTTCTGATAGCAAGTACCTTTGGTCCAAAAGGTCATCCAAGTTTTGTATGGTGCGCTTCCTTATTTCACAGGAGGGATCTCTGAATAATCCAAGCGTGGGGAAATGCTGGATTGTGTCAGGAGCACGGCTGTTGCTTGGCTTTTTGAAACCTGGGCGATGTAAGACTGTCTGTGTTTGCCTGTGAGCCGGTTCCCTTGCATATCATTCTTTGGCCACGGCAAAGTGATTCTTCTCTTTGCCAGGATTTTGTGTGTTCAGTCATATAAGGCTTTGAGCAACCTGCTCTAGTGGGAGGTGTCCCTGCCCACGGCAGAGAGGTTGGAACTCCATGATCTTTTAAGGTCTTTTCCAACTCTGACTGTTCTGTGATTTTATATGGTTCCTTTTGTTCTGTAAAGTACAAAATGGTTTAATCCTTCTGACAGTGAATTCCATATGTGTAGTACTGGAGCTACTAAACTGTTTTGCATTGAAATTCCAGAAAGCTGGGTACGTCATTTCATGTTCAGGTGTGCAGGAGGCAGGAGTGAGTCATTCCCCCAGTCAGCTTCCCAAGCCTTCATGGGCTGTAATAATCCTTTTCCTGGAATGAGCAGAACAAGTCATGCTAAATGCCTACATGTTGTTTTGGAAAAAAAAAAATGATGGGCTTCCTGCGTGCTGATCCATAATGTAAGCAAAGCTGTAATAAAGGAAGGGATGGCCACTTAAAATGGTATTTCCAGGGAGACCAGTGGATATGATTAAAACGCTATTAGCTTTACTAACAAAGATATTTGGTGGTCATAAGAGATTTATAAAGCACAGAGGTCATGAGTCTCTGATTCTGACCTGTGTAAGGCCTTTCTACGCTGTGTTTGGACTGCACAAGTTTCAAATTCAAGTCAACTGTAGTAGAACAAATCACTTTATTCACTTAGGCGGTATCTTCCAATGGGTGTTTGCACCAAAACGGTTATGCTGTTGCTATTGTAGCTGCACTGGTACAAGCCCCCTTCTTCTCAAGCCATTTGGCTGGGGTTTTCTGTTTAATTTACTTGATTTATTCGTAGTCGCTTGTTTGTCCACTGTAGCCTTAGCTTTGTGTGTTGTACTTTCAAAGAAACAATAAAGAACGCTGAGATCTGGTACAAATTTGCCAAAATGTCAGTACTTAGAGTCACAGAAAATCCTTTTATACTTACAAATCACACTGTTCTCTGTGTCCTTTAGGTATCAAAAGTGTCCTGTAGTAGAGGATCTTCTTATGACGGATAGATCAATGTGTAGCAGTTAGTACAGATAAACACATTTCCTGCAGGAGGATTCATGTAGAATGTTAGAAGATATAAAATGCAATTGGTTTTTTTTACCTAGTTCATTGACCTTTTGACTTTCTTCTGTTCTTAACAAGCTTTCCAGAAGCCCAGCACACAGTCCCACCACCCCGTCAACATCTACACAATTCTCAGCGCAGGAGATAATGCAAAAGGCTGGGAATCATGGAGTCAGCAAAGGGGGAGACAGAAAAACAAGGTTTCCACTGAGGAGCAAACAAGAGGAGAGGTACATTTTCTAACTCCCTCAGTTCCAGATTTCAGGAAGCTCTTCCACCCTGGCCAAGCTCTTGTGGGCTGTTCTTGGCTAAGTCAAGAAAGTAGTAGGAGGGCATTGGTTTGCAAACTTGACAAAGGTTTCAGGTGAATTTTAGTAGCCTTAATTTTTCTCTTGGTAGAAAATAAGTCTGAAGTCCAGTTTTATGACCC
Source organism: Nycticryphes semicollaris (assembly GCA_013400055.1). Lineage (NCBI taxonomy): Eukaryota > Metazoa > Chordata > Aves > Charadriiformes > Rostratulidae > Nycticryphes > Nycticryphes semicollaris. The sequence goes on from VXBJ01000606.1 coordinate 1,127,742, forward strand.
TCGAAAATGGAATTTCAGTTCCAGTTTAGAAGCAGAGAGCTCTTTCCTTCTGGGAGCTCTCGTTCTAGATTCACACAAATCTGCTGTACAGCAGTTCCCTGTCAGCAGGCTGACAATTGCCAGTGTGATTATTACAGAGATGTCTGAGGCCGGGAGCTGGCGGTTTTAACTCGGGTGCTTGGAGGCATCCAGGACAATGTTTGTCTGTGGAAGGCCCAGAACACTCAACACCAGCCGAGTTTTACGTGACCACACCAATCCATTGATTGACTAGAAAACTCATTATTATTTTAATTTGCAGAGGCCACGGCGATTACCTTGAGTGATCCTTGCATCCTGACTGTGGACAGAGTGGTCCCGCATGATGACCATGTGTTTTGAAAGTCTTTGCACCTTTCAGGGGAGCCAAGCGTGCCCTGTGCGTGGCCCGGGCTAGAAGGTATCTGACCGCACTCCTGGCACTGCCTCCTCCTTCCTAAGCAGCGAGTGCACCTCGTAGGCTGCTGCTGCTGCTTCTGAGAGCTCAACAGCAGTGTGAAAAGGCTCTGGATCAGGCAGAACCGCTGTGCACATCATAGTTTGACAAAGCAAAACGGTGCCTTGTGTTTATTTTCTAATCCAGAGGCTTCAGGAAGGTGAGGCCCTCAGGGGCAGTTGCTGGGTCAGAACAGACACCTCCTGGACAGCATGTTCTGCTCAGAGGGGACATGGGACAGTTAATGTGCCCTGGGTGAGGCTGCCCTATGTGAAGGGCTGTGTTAGGAGAGGTGAGTGTTCCTTCACTCTACACCCTCATTGCAGTAGCCACGCTACAGCTGTGGGTCTAGTCCTGGACTAGATGGGAAATGCTTGATGCAATACCCAGCAGAGAGCAGGGGAACAGCAACGGGGACACCTCTACTGAGTCCACAGCCTGCCTGCAAAGTCCTGCTCACAACAGCTCTCAACATCAAGCCTCCAACTCCAGCACCAGGTCTTATTACCCCATTGTGCGTTCTCCTTCTATTTGCAAGGAGAAGACATCAGCCTGGGTGTCACCTATCTCCCGAGAGGCCACCAGTCTGCTGCTGAGCTGTAGCTGTTCTCCTCGCCGGGGGACAGACCTCTCCAAACCTCTTCTGAGGGGCCCCTTTCCAAATACTAACGGGCTCAAATACTGCTGTCCCCGGGAGACACAGCTGTAGTTTTACAGTCTTCTGGTTTAATTTCCAGGTATTAATTATTGTGGGGCAGTATTCCGATTTTAATCAAAGAAGGAGAAAAAAGAAAAATCAACCTAGAAATACAGCCTGTGCTATTTTCCAGGGATTGGACCTGCTCTGGCAGGGGGGTTGGACTAGATGATCTCCAGAGGTCCCTTCCAACCCCGTATCATTCTGGGATTTCGCTTAGGAGGAACTGAGCATCAGGTGGGGTGTGACAGTGAGTGTGTGACCAGCGTGAATGTTTTTAGACATCTATTGTGTTTCCTTTTTACATTCTTTCCCTCCATATCTTCTTTTCCTTGCTGAAATAATGACTGAGAAGCAGGTGAGCAAAGCCTGAGAGGATAGGTGGGAAGGGGAGGGATCCCATGTGTGTCATGACAGCTGCTGAGGATGACAGCCAGGATGCAGAGGTGGGGCCCGGACGTCAGCACCAGAAGGAAACTGAGCTGCAGAGGACAACAACAACAACAACAAAAAAGCACAGTGGTGGAGAACTAAGCACAGAGAAATTAAACAAAACACACTGTGGAGCCTTTCCGATAATCAAGTACGACTCCCAGTGATTTCCTCTGCCCGGTGCCAGTGTGCATTTTGAGTTTAAATCTGTGCCTTACCCATCTGGGGGTAAAGTCAAAAATAGGAATGTTTTCTCTCCGCCCTCAGTGGCTGACGCATGATGTGGTAGCGTGAAGAGCTGGGAATAGCAGTTGAAATTGCCGGTGTGTGGGCGGGAGCAGGTACGGGAGGGTCAGTTCGTGCCCTCCTCTGCCCTGGCTGCCCCCTGGCAGAGGGAGATTTGCCAGGGTGAGCCCTGGGTGGGAGAAGGAGCGGTGATGGGAGTATCGCTTTCTACCACTTCGTGCATGGTTGTTTCTCACGGGTTAGGAGAACACGGGGCAGTTTCATTCCCACTCCAGCCTGCTCCTTTTTCTCTTGCTGCCTGTTTTCTAACTGTTTCTCCTGTGACAAGGGTTGCTCGTCCCCTTTCTTCTGCTTTCCCCCCTGCTGTTCCCCGCACCGTTCCACCAAGCGCAAGTGGCCTGACGGGGAGGAGGACATTCACGACCAGGAGATAATTTCCTGCGAGAGGAGGGAGGTCTGGGGGAGAGAGGCAGGAGGCCAAGTCCAGGTCTGCCTCTTGCTGGTGCTGAGCCAGGGGAGGACGTGTTGGGTCAGGACGTCCTGTTGGGCTCAGCCCCACTTCCTCCTGGGCCCTCTGCCCAGGTCTGTTGCAAGCGAGCCGGGACCTGATGCACCTCCTGTTTGGGGACTTCCCCCACTTGTATCATGCCTCGGCTGGGAGACTGTCACCGTGCAAAATGCTCGAAGCACCTACAGCAGAAGCCGGGCCAACTGAGAAGGTGAGGGAAAGGCTAGGAACTGGGAGCGGGGGTCTTGTCCACAGCGTCAGGCCAACAACTCCGGCTCCAGGTTTTTGTTGCAGCTGCCTGAAGTTGGCTTTGGCTCCGGCTCCCGGAACGCTGGGTTCCGGCGCCCGGTTTTGCTTGCGGCTGCCGTGTGCTGCCGGAGGAGGCTCCGGCTCCGGCCGGGCCGGGCGGAGGGGGATCCGGTGCCGGGTTTTGGCCGGTGCCGGCTGGGGAAGTTGCTGAAGTTGGGCCGCGGGTGGCGGGGCCGCGGCGCGTCCTTCCTGCGGCCCGGCCGGTGCATGATGGAAGCAGCATGGCCGCCCACCTCTCCCTCACACAGGTATCGCCTGACCCGCTATCTCCCTGCCCGGAACGGCCACCCGGGCCTTAGGGTCGGGAGGGTGGGAGGGTTCGGAACCGGAGGGTGGCGGGGGCCGCCTGAACGCCGCCGGGGAGCGGCTGGGTGCTGCCCACAGGGCTTTGTGTGTGGCCGCCGCCGCCCAAACGGCCGCCGCCGCTGTCAGGTGGTGGCTGAGGCCCAGGGGAGGGGTCTTGTGAGGGGAGCCCTGAACCGCGACCCCGGGAATGAAGCGACATCCCGGGCCGGCCTCAGGTGCCTAAGCCCCGGGGCTGACGCGGGAGGGGGGGACCCGGCCTCCCCGGGCGGGCAGCGCTGCCGAGGTCTGGGTTGCGGCGGCTGTAATCGCGGTCGGTCTTTTGTCTTCTGTAAAGATACAGGTTTAAAGAACGACAACAGAAAGTCCAACCCGCCCCGTAGGTTTCTGAAGGCAGGTGGTGAACTGGGAGGCGAGGGGAGGGTTGGAAAGGCGATAGCCCGGGGTCAGGTAACAGGGTGCGGGCCCGGCCTCCCTTGCCCGGTCCCCGGGGCGAGCGAAGGGGCAGCCGGCAAGGTTAGCTCGGAAGGGAGAGCTCAACGCCTTGCTCTAACAGAAACTTAACTGCAGAGATACTGCTTGGAAGTAATTTTACCTTTTCTTTTTTTTTTT
>VXBJ01000606.1:1131337-1181981 GCA_013400055.1 Nycticryphes semicollaris
TTTTTTTGCCTGGTAACCCCCGTGGTGCAGGGATCGGGGACGCTGTTTTTGCCCGGACAGGTGCAATAGTGAAGAGCTTTGTGAATCTTAAAACTTGGAGAAGTCTTGGCACCGTTTGGTGCTCTGGAGATCTTACTTTGCCTAAATCCTTCTTGCTTGTGGGATGTTAGGTTGTTTGTTTTTTCCTGGTGTTAGTAGAACTGCTTCATACTGTTGCCGTTACCTCTTTTCCCTAGAGATTTGATAGCTAATTAAAAGTACTTTTGGGTACTTTTTTGTTTCATTTTTCAGAGACATGAGAAATTTGTATTCCTACTTGACATAAGCCTGGGGCAGGCCTGTTGGTGCACACGCTTCTGCCTTGGGAGGCTTCCATCCGATAATAAATTATCACATTTACAGAAGGTAAAGTGGGTATATAAGCATGAATCACTAAGGCACAGAAAAGTAAACTTTAAAAGTTGGCAGCAAGACTGCTCAATTTGCAATTATGGATGTAGTTGACTTCTGAGAAAATGATCAACCTATTACAAGGAAAGAAAGGAAAAGTGAAAAGGTTAGTGAAAAGGTGAACCTCAAATATGTGGAGAAAATACATCTGTCTTCAAAGGTCTAAAGATATATAGTTATGAAGTAGTACCTTCTGTGACAGCTTCTTTAATATTAACAGTGTTAGGTTAGCCTTTTCTGTGTCTCTTTTTCAACAGACTTCAAGCCAAAGAAAAAAAAAGTTCTTTTTGTTTTACTGAAGAGGAAAATGCTTTTCATAGAGCAGTAGCCTTAATTCTGCTGGTCTAAAGGCATGGGCTATTCTGGGCCTTTATTTGGAGAGAGGGGAGGAGTGTCTGCTCTAGTGCATTCTAAAGCAAGACATTATTGCTTACAGGCTGTGTAATCCTTTCATTGTAGAATTTATTTACCTTTTTGGTCACATGGAAGGGGGACTAAATACAAATGTGATAATGTTGACAGAAGCAGAAAAATCACCAGTATCCTTAAAACCATTGTGACTACAGTTAACATCAGTGGTTGAAGCGAGGAAGCTATTTCTGTTGTTGTTGACCACTTGTGTGGGTGGGTTTTTTTTTCCTTTGGTTATATATTTTTTTTCCTTCTTGCATTGTGTAAGAACAACCTTAGAAAGTCTAGCAAGCCTAGATAACTTTGGCAGTGTAGGTTCTAACTTCTGGAATTTCAGGGCTATGAAAGAGTCATAACAAATTGTTAAAGCGTTCTAAATCTGTTTAGATGAGCATGAGGAAGTGAAAACGCTGGTACAGGGGGTGGAGGGTGGGGGGTGGTGTACGGTTACTTGCTGCTGCCAGATCAGTTACTGACAGCACCAATAAAAAGTATGCAGATCGGTACTTTCCGCTGTAGACCTTGCACAGGGAATAAGAGACATATTAACCTGCAGTCAGGCTCACAACTCTGTCAGGTTTTCTTTTCTCTGTCCCATTTTTGGTTTGACTGTGATTTAACATAGCTAGAAAGTTGGGTATTTCCAAACGAGACGAGGGATTTTCAGATGACTTTGCAGCTGCAGTGTCTGAGAGGGCTGGGCATCCTTTATTTGAATACCAAAGCTCTGTTTAAGTAATTTGAAACTTTTCAGTGGTAATTGTATTTTGTTGGCTGATTAGCAAAGGTATTTCAGGCCCATGTAGCTGCAGCGAAATTTATTACACCAGGTATGCTTGAAAGAGTGTTGTGAGCTGAAGGTGATTATCTCCCCCTCCTCTCCCCAGTTTAGTAATAATCCGAAGTATCTTTTATCTCCCCATTTTGAACTCATTCTTCAACATCTTGTTGCCACTTGCATTCGCTCATCAAGTGTTATGGTCTCAGCATAACTGTGAATTTAATGGGGAACTTCTGAGGAAACTTCTACCAAGTGAATGTTTTGTTGTGGTTGCCTTTAGTTTGGAAACAAGCTAGCAACATCAATGAGAAGGAACAGTTCCTCTCTCACAAATTGTCATCCCTCGTTGGAAAACTCAAATTAAGCTGTAGCCAGTATGTGGAGTTGCATTTTTGGCCTTCCAAAGATGGTCTCTTCTCTGGCCTGCTTAATTTAGGGAGTTTATGGAGGAAGAAAGAACAGGATTCTGAAGATGTAGAAAATCTGCATCTTGAAGGTGGGGTACATGTGTTTGTTGAAAGCTGGTGTAATACACGCTCAAAGACTTCTTGTTGCTCTTGAAAATTGAGCTTCACTCTGAAAAACTGCTTATGTGTGATTGAGGAGGAAACTCACCCTTTGGGGTAGACTGCAAAGAAATATTTAGGCAGAATGGGAAGGTAACTTTTTGTGTTTGTTTTCTTGATGTCGTGAAATAGTTTTTGTGAAAAATGTGGGTAGTCATCTTAAGAAGTAGTAGTGGGCTGCTTTGGTAAACAAGACGGTATCAGTTTGTATCCTAATTACCTGCAAGGCTCAAGTTTAAACTTGAGTATTGTGTCACAGAGTCCAGAACACTGTGTGGCGTTGGTGAAGGGAAGCATTGACTATTACAGCTGAGGCTAATAAGCTAGATGGATACCTGTCTAGTGTGTGCATTGCCAGGATTCCTGTCTTGTTACTAGAATACATAGGATCTAAATACTGATAGCATGAGTGACTCTGTCATAGTAGTAAATACATTATCTATAATGTAGAGCCAAAGCTTTTGAGGTGCCTGACAAACTTCTGATTTCTTTTTTGGTAAGGCAGCATCAAAAATTATAAAATTAAGATCTTAGTTTATTTTTTTATCAAAGTGAGGGATCTGTTGTTCCTCTTTCTGTCCTCCACGAAAGGTGAGGAAATCTGAGTATGCGTGTGTGTGTGTGGTACGTTGGCCACTGGCTGCTCCTAAAGCAGATAGAACTTACTTTTTATTGCATCAACCATGTTAGAGAGTGGCTGCATCTAAAAAGGCCGTGGAGCTACTCTTTCATGTCAGACAGGCTTTGTTTGGTACTGATTTAGAAGATGGTGGAGGTTTCCTGTAGCGATTTGAAAATTAAATTGAACCGTTCTTAATTATGCGGTGACAGACATCTATGCGGAGAGAAGACGGCAGAGCTAGTGGGAAGGAAAGTGCCGTATTTTGAAGTCCTTGGTAACATTTGTATATAAATTTGTAGTCAATGTTATCTTTACTTCTGTTATTGCTGCAGGAGCTGTGCTTGGTTAGAGAATGGAAAGTGGTAGAAAGCTTTACCATGAAACCATTGGGATCAGAGGGTAAAATGATGGGGGGGGGGNAGGGCTGCCTACCCACTGCTGTAGAAGGGGTTCCACACAGGACAGTCCCTGGTACTTGCGGTTGTCCCTTTGGATTAATTTCATACCATGGTCAAACTTTGGGAGGAGCTGCACCCAATGGTGGAAGAGCGCTGAGAGGAACTGCTCCCGCTTTATTCCTCCTTCCCTTCTTATCTTCTTGGAAACAGGGAGCGAGCTGGGATTCTTGCCATTTGTTAGTGGAACAGCTTTTTTTCCATAATGAGTCCTTTTGGGAACCAAGAAACTAGAAAGGGATGACTACATGAAAAATGTTTATGATCAGATTGTGTCATTTGGCCTGGAAACACTTAAAATTAATACTGGAGCTTTGCATCGTGATAGAATACAGTATTTCGCATTTTAATCAAGATAGAAGGGGAGGGGGGAAAAAAAAGCTATTCTGTCTCATTTGGGTTGGAGGGGGGTGTTATTTTTGTTTGTCTCAATGGACAGCTTTTGTTTGTTTGTTTTTTAAACCTTTTTGTGCAGAGGAAGGTTGTGGATGGATGGGGTGGACAGACTGGCAGTAGTATCTCATTACACCTAAATGCGAGTGTGCCAGAGGGATGAAAACATGGGGATATAAAGGCTTGACTGACAGCAGAGGATGAAAATGATGGGTGTCTCTGAAGGTGTATTTCATTTCCTAGGTTAATATTCTAAAGTTCATAGGTTTGTAACAAAGGTTGTGATTACTAGAGCAGACATTACTCTTAAAGTGATAAACTTTTAAGTGGACTCATAATAACGTATTTCTATTTTTGTACACTGTGGAATCTGACCTTTTCTCCCTCCCTCCCTTTTTGCATTGAAAGCAAGTTAAATTTACTCTCTGCATTTGGCTGTTACAAATCCCCTAAGAAGAAATGTGCCAGGTAGACTCTACAGCAGCACCTTGAAAGATGTTGAGCAGTTGTTTTTTTTTTTTCCCTTTTATCCCAGAAGACCAAAAATATCCTAAACTGCATTTGTATCTGTTGTTTTGTCGTGGGGTATACTTCAAAGGAAAAACAAGCCTGTTACTAGTAAAATAGCCTAGGAAACTTTTTGACTACTACTATTCCGTTTGGTGTCACAGGAAATTCCAGTTATTGTGGTGATACTGGTGTTAAAATGAATACTGGAAACGCTAATGAAATAAGTCAGAATTACTGGCTTGTACTCTACGTACTGAATGAAAGGATTGTTTTGCACTTAGTGTTTTCACTGCAGGACTTCAACCCGCTGTTTCCTGTCCAGGAGTGACAATGATCAGTTTGGCTGCAGTAATGAAACTTTTGTCTGAACAAAGGGTGATATTGGGCAAGAGGGACGTTGTATGAGAATTGATACTTCTAGCATATGCGCTGGCCAATTCTATTCTAGTCTTCTCACAGCTTTGATTTGATTCTGTGCCTATACTTTTACATCATGATGTTGTAATACTGAGTAAGTAAAATACTAGTTTAGGAGAACTGCCCCTCTAGATTGCTGTTTAAAGTGTAGCTGAGTTGGTAGGTGGCACCTGAAATTTAGTTAAGAAAATATAATACGCTTCGGAGCGTTACGGAAAGTGACTGAAAGTGTTTTAGTTACATCGGTATGGTGATAGTCAGAGGTCTGGCAAAACTGGAATATATTTCATCAGGCTATTTGAAGGTATGTGCAAATGCCCGCTTAGATAGAGGCTGAAATAATAAAAGTCTTTGTGTACCAGAGCAAGGTTAAGGTACATAAATGGATGTGTTGCAGTGAATACCAGTGTTGGTTTCCCACCTGACCTGGCTTCAGTTGTGAGAGAGTTAATTTTCTTTCCAGTAGTTGTTGTGTTTCAGATTTTGCATGCAAGGAGTGTTGATAATACATATTGTTTTAGTTGTCCAATGATTGCAGTTTTCAAGAACAGGGTTTTTTCAGCTTTCTATAGAAGCTGAGAAAAAGCCTAGACAGAACGATTGGGTAGTGAGCGTGACTTGTGCCATTATTAATGATATTTTCCTTTTCTGTTTTGTTCTGTTAAACTGCCTATATCTCAACCCAGGAGATTTTATTTTTTTTCCTTTTCCCCCCTTTCTTCCCTCTTTCCCCTGCCCCTCTAGGGTGTAGCATGGCAGCTGGGGTTAAACCACAACACCAGCCTATGTAATTTTTTGCGATGTGATAGGCATTTCCCACCACCACGACTTCTCCTCCCCCCAAAACACAAACAAATTGAAAACAAACCAAAAAACCCCTAAGGAATCAGAAATGCCCTATGGTTTGTCTCTGGGGCAGCATACTTGCTGAATAAGCAGATTGCAAGTTCTGGCTGAAAGTTCCCCTGTTATTTCCAGCTGTTGTCTATAATTTGTCTTTCTGGATGTTCTGGTGTACACTTTCTGTAGTTGAACAAGATCACACTATAGCCCTGATTTCTGCCAAACTTCTCATCTTAATATTCTTTCATAATTGTCACCTGGGAACATCTAAAGCCATCTTAGCCAAAAGAGCAACTGTTTTAGTTACTGCTATAGGAAAATAGATATAAATGGTGACATCTTAAAACTATATATGCTCTATTAAAGTGTATGATTGACATTTAGAATTCTGCTTTTTTCCATATTTCAATGCAAACTTCTAATTTTTAAAGCCAAAGAAGCTACCTTGTTTGGATTCAAACGTCTGTAAACCCTGGGGTTTAAGATCATATTTCTCTTAGGGGGGAGAATTCTATTTTTGGATGGTATTCAAAATTGTGTGTTTGGGGTGTTTTTTCAGTATGTGTGCTGTAAATAACTTGTATTATGCTCAGTTGTTCCAGCTGGGTTTGTGGGGGCAACACGTTGTGATAATTCTAGGGTTATCCTCACTTCATGAAAACAGTATCTGATTTTGTACCTGATTTTCTGTTGAGGAGGAGAGGTAATCCTGACAGCACGTGTCTTGAGAATCCCTTGGGCAAGGGTATTTGGTGTAGACCAGGATATTAGTTTCGGACCTTGGGCTTTTTTACAGTTTCCAGGAATGTATAAAACTTTAATAAGTTAAAAAGAAAATAAATTGTAAAGGAAGGGGCGCTTCCAAAGAAGCCATTTATCCTTATCCATCTAAATTTAAGTGAGCACTGAATGTCTGGTAGATGGCAGTGGAACTAAGGCAGAAGTTATCTCTGGCAAGGACTCAAGTTACAAAAACCCCAGTTAAAATATTCCTTTTTTTGTTTCACCACTGCCGTGGATTTAGTTGTGAATCCAGGAATTAATTTGGATATCTGAAAATTTTACAGATGTATTGCATAGTCACTAAATTCTAAAGAAAGATGCAGTGGATAACAAAATAAAATTGTATTGGTTTCTATTCATTAGAGGGCACTCCTAGCCAGCATCATTTCAGGTTTCTTCTTTTGCCTATAGATGATCTAGTTTAAGCATTCTTGTTTCACGCTGCCTAACCTGATGACCTGTCTGGAAGGAACCTGATAGCGGTTAGTATCACTGACTTCAAAACAATAATTCAGTCTTCTAAAAGTTACAGCATGAAGAGCTCGTAGACCTTGTCATTTTACAGAATAAATAGAATTCTCTTTGAAGAGCAGTGAAAAGCATTTTCTATCTTTATCTACAGAGAAGGGAATTGAAATATGGATCTTTAGGGCTAATGTTCTCTCTCTCTTTTACAGTTATCGAGTGCAAATCCTGTGTATGAGAAATTCTATCGACAGGTATGTATGTTCCTGTTGAGGGAACAAACTTTATTTTGTATTTTAAAGAAAGACTATTCTTTCACTGTAAACTGCAGCATGGCCAACAGTGTGTAAACAGAGTTCAGGGAAAATTATTGTGCTTTAAAATACATTTTTGTAGTAACTAACACTTAAGTCTAAGCTATAGCAGTGTAAATTTAGTATTGGTTGTAAGATGGCTTATTTAATTTGCTAGGGAGCTGCCAGGTACATATGACATACATCACTTTACAGTTATAAGACTTTTAGCTCTTGGAATGGAGTAAATGTTTTGTGAAATACTGTACTGCTGGCTGTGTCCTTTATTACTTTTCACAAGTGAAGGTGAATTCCCTGTGTCCGTAGTGCAGTTTGTGTTATGTAAGACTTGCATCTCTCTCAACGTTTCTCGGAGTTTGATGCTGCAAGGAGTGAAATTTGGATGGAACACCACTGAATGCCAGAACAACATGGGGAGTTCTTGTGGCTTCACTCAACAGATACAAATGTTTTGACTCTATAAAGTAAAAATAAAATATAATACAGAAATAAGCATCTTATTTATCATCTCTCTTTTAAATTTAGACCCATAAAATATAAGGTGTATTAATTCCTATAAATACAGATGTTTTTTCTTGTAAAATAGCTGTTTCAGCTGTTCTGTAATAACAATAGTTTGTATCATGTGCATATTACACGTTATTGTACAAACATAGGTATATGAAAACTTTTAAGGAAATGTAAACCGAAGGAATAACTGCATAAAACAATTTAAAATATAAATATTTTTTTAATAGGAGGGCCTGATGAGTAATTGGTGGTCCCTATTAAAAATAAAAACAAAACAACCAACCAACTATATAGGAAGTGGGGTTTTTTTTGCTTTTGTGCAACTGGTAACATTCCTGCCTGATTGTCTAAGACAGGATATAGTTTATATGACCTCTTTATTTAGGAACTTCTTTTGGCTGTCAACATCAGAATATGAGCTTATCTGCTGGGGAAGAGAGAAAACCAGGATTTCTGTCCCTGCTATATTTTTTGGATTGTGTTTAGGGGATGTTAGTCACATTATCAAGTGCATAAAACAGCAGTTAAAGTACATCAGCCTGTGAGGCCTGAAAAATTTGAGCTTTCTATTTCACTTTAACCAGGATTTTCCAGCACTGCAGGAGAGTAGCAGTTGTGAAATTGTTAAACAAGAGAGGGTTTTAACTTAATCTCATTTTGGATGGCCCCTGAAGGTTGAAGAAGATAGTATCACCCTCACAAAGTCTTCCTTCGGTCTGAGGGATAAATCCACTGTGTGTCTATCTCTAGGCACTGCATGAAAAGCCTTAGGAGAACTGCATACTAATGTCCCAAGAAAGGGCAAGGAAGTCACTTTTGCATGTTAGGTTTCCTAGCTCAATATTACTGACTGTCACTGTCATGTGTCATCTTTGCCACATGCCTCTTTCTCTCTTCCTGCTGGTTGCAAATGCCTGACCTCTGAATCGTAAGGCAAAAGGTTGGGTAAAGAAACTGAATTTAAGCACAAACGCGCTACTGGTTCCTAAGTCCCTTGGCATCTTGCGTTCCTTGGAATATATAGCCTAGTGAAACTGGAGCACTGTTTGTTGTCCGTCAGTCTCGGTGGTGTACAGGAATGGGGATTCCTTAAACGTGATGTTACTGGCAGAGAAGTCATGCCAATGGATTTGTTTTCCAGAGGATTAGTTTTCTGACCTGCTCAGCCAAACTCTTTTGTGCAAGCATTTCTCCTAAAGAGTAGCTTTCCAATGCGCCGTGTCTGAAGACTTTCAGTTGAACTAGATAATTTTTAGCTTCCCTCCCTTAGATAAGGAGATGTCAACTTTCAAAATATAAATGTTAAAAAGACATTTCCCACTTTGTCCTCAGGGAGTGTGGTGGAGTGTGTTTTTATTCTTTCACACCAGAAGCATTTTAGAATGTTCCATGCAACTTGAGAATAGATTTATTATCTGAAATAGCTCTGATGCACTTCCAGTTCTATCACAAAGTTAACCTAATACATCTGGCATAACACGTGTTGTGAAATGGGTATAAATCCTGGGCTTTGTATAATGTGATGGGAATGCTAAGCTTTCGGGTAGGGACAGTTTTCTTTCAAACAGAACTTTCTCTGCTTAACCTTTTCTAGATGGACATGCTGAGGTTAAAGGATAAATTTAAATACGTGTGGTAAACTAGTACCAAGTTACTCGATCGTGTGATGCCATGTGGCCAGCAAGCAGCACGCCTGAGCTGCTGAGGAATTCTTATCACTGTTACCTTGAGACCTTATGACATAGGATGTACTTTTTAAAATTTTTAATCATTCCTGGCTCTTACAAAAGACAAAAGGGAGAAGGGAGCTGTTGGCCTGTACAGCTTTTTGCACATTAAAGAAAAAGTTGGTGTGTGACTGACAAACACCAGCGATCTTCTCAGCACCATAGTGGATTATAAGCCAATATTCTGCACTATTTTAATGCTTAGTAAGTACCTCCATCCCAGCGTGTAAGATTGAGTCCTTTGTAAAGAAATTGAAATTGGGTCTTTTAAAAAAGAACTAGTTACTAAAAGTTAGGGAATTAGTTGCACAAAAAGAAACTGTATCCGTATCGGTTTAAATAAGAATGCTGCTTAAATCCCTTAAAGTCACCTTCCTGAGAATTGGAGGTGAGGAAATGAAAAATAAACACAGCTGATACTGTGTTGATTTGACTTTCAGAAAACAGTAGAAAAATCCTGGGCTGGAAGTTTTCTGAATGGGTGCTGAGATCCCTGTGCTGATGTGCAAGGTCGACTCCAGTAGCTGAAAAGGGCTTTTGATGCAGTGTCTTTTTTCCTGTGTATATACATTTCGCCATATATTTTCCCTATAATATGAACAGCGCTCTCATACAGACTGGATTAAATATTTTAAAAATCTGAGAAGCAGGCTAGTTACAAGGCTGTAGCACTCGTGATTTTTATTGCTCTGACCAGGGAATCCTCAATTAGAGGAAACAGCTTCTCCTAATTAAAATCACATTAGTTATCTTGAAAATAAAAGATGTTTTCAGTTCTATATGAAGTGATGCTTTGGGACTGTTTTCAGAGGGCTTTTTTTATTTCACTCTTAGAAGTGGGAGTGTCTGCAGACAACCTTCATCCGCTGCAGTGTGCTTTCCAAATGATGAATTCTCCGCAGTCTCTCTAGCGAGCTCTAAGCCTATCTTTGGGAGCTGTTTGCTTTTGAGCACCTTGTGTGTGCTGCACCGCTCAACTTGGAACCTTGCTCTTATGTTCCGTACTAAATACTGAGTATAGTTTTTGTTTCAACACAAGGCTGTGAGACTGTAAATGATGCAATGCAACATTGTCAAGTGTTGCAGTATTTCCAAATTTCCCATTCTCTCTGAAGCACTAGTTTTCACCAGGTGTTCTCCAGCTATTTTAAAGACAGCCATGATGACTCAGTGCTCAGCAGGTGCTCAAAAAGCATTTAAACTTCAGAAGAAGGTACTGGGAAATCTAATGCTAGTATCAAGTTATTTTTTTTCTCTGCGTGTACTTCACTTTTCCATACATGCTCATTTATTTGTAGGATTTCAGTTTTGTTTCTCTGTTTCTTTCTCTCCAGGAAGTGTGGAAAATAAGTGACCTCCGTTGCCCTTTTAGTGTCCTTTGAAATATTTATCTTAGTGCAAATTCTTCAGAGTTTCTCAGCTGATCATGGATGGGGAGAGTTTGCTTTTGAAGACAGTATTGTATAACTTTTATCTATAAAATGTAAGATATCATGTGCTCTCTAGATCTTGTAGGACCTGTACAGCTACCTGTCTGATGTAGTAAGTGTGACAGTTCCAATTAAGAGGAGGACCAAGGGTATTTTCATTCCATACTGTGGCCTTTTTAGGCATCCTTTTGATTTAGGCTCTCAAAGACTTGCAGCTTTTCCTCTATTTCCCTTGTCCTTATTTATGTGGTTTAAGTTTTAGTCCTTGCTCCTTCCACTTGAAGGTACTGTTTTAATTTAGGAACTTGAGTAACAATCTATTTTAACGATCTCCTTATTGATCCAGGGAGAAATGCATGCTGGTTTATGCTCTACCAGAACTACCACTATCTTCTTCATTGTGTAAATAAACCTCACTTTAGAGAGTAAGCATTTTCCTCTTCTCAGGTGATAAAGGTGTCTTCAAGCAGAGCCTTCTTTCTCAGACCATAAAAGTAATGAATTCGGAGCTGGACAATTAAATGTAAACAAATTCTTGGACTTCTCTGTGCTTACAAATCAAATGTTTTGCAGGCATGAAAAAGAAAACCCTATGATTACAGGGGCTAATTAGGTTCAGACGATGGCGAATGTGAATAAACTTCCTTGTCTGCTGCATAGCTTAAGAAATTCTTGGGCCTTTGTATGCAATTAAAAGTTACTACTGGAGACCTTGAAATCCAGGCATAATCAATGGTTAGGAACTTAACAGCAGTGGGGATCTGGTTGTTTGCATAGATATTAATGTGTTTTTTTTCTCAGTTTAGGAGTGGTATTAATCTAAGTCGTCATTGATGACCTATAAGAGTAAGCATGTGTTGGGGTACTGGCTTGTGACTTGGGAGACCTGGGTTACCTTCCTCCTTTCTGCCCTAAACTAGGTCATCTAGGCAAAAATCTTACTTTCTCCGTGTCCTAGCTATTTTTTCTGGAACACTGTAAAGCATGTAAGTGTGAAAGATGCTTAATTATATATGCATAATATATCTTAAATTTGGCAGTGTTAGTTTAAGATATCAACTTCCAAAGCCAGCCTGTTAATATTAAAACTGGAGCAACTAGTTTAAAATATCTTACTTTGAGTGTAACATTTTAATGAAAGGGAGGTTTTGTTTTTTTAAAAAAAAAAGTCTGAAGATTGTTCTCAAAGTGACCCTGTTAACTTGAGCATTCTTCTTGGCTAGCTTTTTGAGAGACTGTGTAAAGAAATCGCATCAGTTCAAAAGCTAGTTTGTCATCTGAGGTTTTTTCTCCCCCCAGGTGGATTCTGCTAATGCAGGAAGAGTGTTAGCTTCTGATGCTGCTGTTTTCTTGAAAAAGTCTGGATTGACAGATTTGGTACTTGGAAAGGTATTTAGTGACAATTATTTAATTATCCTGTCTCTTGTTTCAGTACACAGTGTCCCTGTGTCAGTTAAAATATTGAGTGGTACTACAGGATACATGATCTTCCCTAATGCTGTGCCATGCAATAGTTTCACACTTCAGCATCCTTGGTTATCCTATTGTATGTGTAATATATTTTTCACCCTCAAAAAGTGCTATTGGGAAAGTTAAGACTTGGCCTTTCATCCAAGGATGCATTGTTAAATGGAGTGAGAATTTGCCAGCTTCCTTTCAGTGCTGTGAAACGCTTTGTGTCTATTATTTTTATGTTTTAGATTTGGGACTTAGCTGATACTGATGGCAAAGGTATCCTGAATAAACAGGTACGATTATTTATCTGATATATGAAGTTACTCTAGCTTTTAGCAAGCCTTGAACTAAGATAAAAGTTAAGATTTCTGGTTCAGGAAAGCAGTTTTTCTAACTGATCTTTTCAGGTTTTTTTCTAATTGGAATGAAATACCTACCTTCCCACTTCAGTGTAAACTACAATAAATTAAGTAGCCTTCAGGTATCTCACCAGTTCTTCTTTAAGTTATAAAATGAGCTGCTGTGCAACTGGGCAATACAATATACTGAGAAGTAATTTAAGGGTTAATGTATTGTATTTACTAGAAAGGTGACTTTTCCTCTTAATCTTGATAGGCAACAATGCAGAAATTAAAATTCTAGTAAAATCTTCAGAATTCTATTTATGTAATTTTGGTGGACTTGACATTAGTACGTTCTGTCATTCTCCCAAAGCTGTAGTAATAAGCAGTGTGGCAGTCAGACTTGCTGCTTGGTTTGAAATACAATTACCTCAAAACCAGCTTGTGCAGAGCTTGCTGCTTCATCCCTGGTAGGAAAAGGAGGAGCTTGTAGGGTCTACCAAACCACTTCTTTTTTGTTTGTTTGTTTCCTCAGACTTCTTTTGGTTCGTTTTTCTCACGTGCTGTATCTTTCTTTCTTCTCCCTCTGTCTGCTGCCACCTTTGGGATCAACTCTGTTCCTCCAAGAGTAACTGTAGTTGCTACTTTAATTTTTCCCTGCTCTGGCATAGCAGAACCAAGTGCTGAGAACTGGCCACACTAACCAGGAAGTTGCTAAATGCTGGGAGCCAGTAATTAAAAACTTTGCCTCACTGGAGGAGTTCAGCAGTTGCTGACTGCTGCTTTCTGTCACTTTGCAACCCCTTTTGAGGCCCTTTGCAACCTTTATATATGTGTGTATATATATCTCTCTTAATATTAGAAAAACTTTTAGTTCTTCTGAAAGTTGAGTATTTTCATCTAATAAATCCTTTAAAATTTCATTTTTCCTGTAGGAATTTTTTGTGGCTTTACGACTTGTAGCGTGTGCACAGAATGGATTGGATGTTTCCCTGAGTAGTCTTAATTTGCCTGTTCCTCCACCAAGATTTGTAAGATTTCTTTTTTAATTGAACATATCAACGCATTAATTAAGAAATGCTTTTAAATAAACAATTAGGAAGGGTTGGTATAAATACCAAACACTTCTGAAAATGATGTTGTAGGGCAATAGGGCCCTACAACAGGGGAAAATTAAGCTACGTGGAATAAGAATCTACATGTTCTATTGGGGATTTGAATATAAAATTGTTTATAATTTGAGTATATATAATATTCTACTAGAGTTGTTCGTAATGAAATAAACATTCTAAATTTGTTATTCAGAATTTTGGTATCCTTAAGTAAGTTTGGAATGACTAAAGTGCAGTTCTGGCTTTGAGAAGGAGCACCTTCTCAAAAAAGGGAATGCTTTTGCAAGGTCAGAACCATGCCTTTTTTTAACGTGGGTTTTTTTTTTCCTGTTTTTCTTTAGACTGATACTAATAGTCCTCTGCTACTCAGTGGAACAGCATCAAGTGATGTACCATGGGCTGTTAAGGTAAGCTAAAGATGGGGCTGTTACCTAGAACTATGATGTGGTTTGCAGGAGATCTTAAGTCTGTTTGAGAAAAATATAATGCTACTGGCAGTTGTAGTTTATAAAGTATGATAAATCACCTTTCATTTCAAACCCAATGTAGACCCAATTTGATGAAACCACTAGTTCCTTGGGAAATCTCTTTGTGTTTCAAATCTTGATTTATTGGGAATAGTTACCTAAAGTCATGAAAGTAATTGAAGAATAAATCTCACTGGGCTTTGGATGAATCTCTAGCTGACTTAGGAATAATACCTTTCTCATATCTTCTTTTAAGCATCAGGAACTGCAATCTGTGTGTTTCCAACTGTAACTTAAAAAGAGAGAGTTACTCCTTTTGAAAGAACTACCGCTGTTTAGGCTACAAGTGTGACTGTTTCTATAAGTAATATTTCATTTCTGTCTCTTCAGCTGGAAGACAAAGCCAAATACGATGCTATTTTTGACAGCCTAAATCCTGTGAATGGACTGTTGTCAGGTGATAAGGTGAAACCTGTGCTCCTTAACTCAAAACTGCCAGTGGATATCTTAGGACGAGTAAGAATATCTTTTTATTTAATTGTTAGGTCATAAACATGCTTAGCAATATTTGTTTTTCAGACTGCGGATTTGTAGTAGTAAGCCTAACTATTAAATACTGTCTTAGGAAGTGGCCACACATGTAATTCGTAAACTGTTTAAAAAAAAAAAAACCCAAACAACAAACAAACCAAAACCCAAACATTCTTTTGCTATTTTGATATATTGCCTCTTAAGACAGTGTGTGAGATATGTGTACTCTTTAACATTAGTGCACCCTGTCTCCAACTTACTCTCCCTTCTTTTGCATGGTTTATATGAATAGATATTGCTCACTGAAAACTAATGCTGTTAATCTTAACAGAACTTAGGATATGGTGGAGGAAGGCTGTTCTCACAATTTGCTTTTAATGAGGTTTTTAAATAGGAAGTTGCTGCAGTTCAGGCGAACATCCCTGTATTCTGTTTTGTATTGGCAGGTGTGGGAATTGAGTGATATTGACCGCGATGGAATGTTGGATCGAGATGAGTTTGCAGTCGTAAGTATCTTCTGCCTCTTGGGATTTTTGAAAGCCTAATGGCAGAGGTTTGAAATAGATTAATTTTGTATTAATTTTTGACTGTGTTGCTCGTTTATTGCCTTTATTCAGAGAAATTAATCACATTTTAATCCTAGTCAATGTGCCTGTCAGTTTATTGGATGTTTCTCACAGCAGTAACTTTCTTTAATGGCTCATTTAGACCACAAAACCTCATACCTGTGATCTGCTGTCCTGTAAGAGACTGAGGGTTTTCACTGAAGTTTTTACCTAAAATGTTAGTGTTTATAGTACTTGAGTGTCTCAAGATACCTTTGAGGAAAATTTTCAAGGAATTATTAAAAGAATTAGCTTGTCAAATGTTCATAGCAAGTTAGAATTTGAACACTATTAATGCTGGGACTGATGAAATAGTGTAAGAAATGGTAAATGGATTTGATTTCCCCAAGAGATGGTGAGTGGGAAGGCTCTTGCTTGTGAAGACTGTGTAAGTCTTGAATGGGACAGTAACCATGCCTCAAATTTTCCTCAAAACTTTCAGCTTGTTTTTGCATGTAAGTCAGTTGAAGAGGAAGGAATTATGCACTCATTCTAGAGGAGAGGGTTTCATTTTAAGTAGAGAAATAGCAAACCTATCTTTAAATGTTTGGAAAACAATTTACAACAAAATATCTTGACTGCATTCTGCGTTGCAAGAATCATGAAGTAACATGACCTTTCTGCACTCAGGTGGGACCAAAGCCAGCCTTCTAGAAGCTAAACTTCTGCTCATCCTTTCAGAATCAAAATTTTAAAATACCTGTTTAATTGTCAAGAATAGATGTTATGGACAAGGTCAAAACTTTACATGGCTTTTTTTCATAATATAAATATGCATTTACCTCTTCTGTGTCATGTATATTTTTGAGAAATGATAAAAGTGTAAAAATTGCTTCCTTGAATGTTTTCTAATCGTCTTCAGGCACCTATGAACTTCAGTTTCTTTTGAAACCAATTCCTTTAAAACCTTAGTAGTTAACTATTATGATATCTGATTATCTGCGTTTATGCTGTAATTCTTCAGACTTCTAGCTTTGAGATCAGAGGATTGATGTGCACTAGGGAAACATTTGAGATAAATCAAATTGTTAATCTGTAAAGTATTATAAACCTTCTGTAGGATGCAGCTCTGTGATTTGGGCAACAGTTGTAAAATTATTGCAGCACACAACTACAACAAAAAAAATAGTTGCTAAATGGAGTGATTCCTGGAAAAATTATTTTAATATATTCACTAGGTATTTGAAGTGTGCTTTCAAATAAAATTCCGCAAGTGGTAATTCCACACGCTTGGTAATATTTAGGAAAAGCATTTTAATGTTCTAAAAGATACTGAACTTCATTTGCTGAGCACTAAATCTCAAAAGAGAGTAGTAATGGTAAACACAGAGAGTGATAAGCTACAACTCAGTTGAGGGGGCTTGTAAAGCAATGAAAAAATGCTACAAACATTTCTTAACTAATTCTTTAACTTATAGGTGTATTTAGTTCTTATATAATTACATCTACACACCCTTTGGTTTTTTTTTTTCTGGTTCAGGCCATGTTTTTGGTGTACTGTGCTCTGGAGAAAGAACCAGTGCCAATGTCCTTGCCTGCAGCTTTGGTGCCACCATCCAAGAGGAAACCTGTTAGTGTTCCGGGAGCAATGCCATTAATTCCACCTGCAACATCTACCAAAGACTCTCATCAGTCCTTGCCACCTGTAGGCATTTTAGCTGCCAAAACACCATTAACACAGGTACACTTCTGCAGTTACTTGGGGTTAAAAGATTTCTGCTCTTAGTGCTGTGCTTTGAGACTGCCTGCATGAAGAATCTTCATGCAGGTTTTTAGTTTCCTTCTTGCCCTGTTGATGGGTTGATAAATTTAAGAAGGCTGATGGGAATACCAGGTGGAGAGGTATGAACTTTGTCTTGTTCGGCTTATTTCTAGATGTCAGATGAAACAGTTTGATTAAAAAATAATATTTATTAAAGATTTCGAAGATATTTTTAAGATAAATTATTTCAGGGTCTCAAGCTCAACTCAATGGTCAGAATATTAAGATGGCAGTTTAAAAATGCAGTCCAGGTACGCATCTGCAGAACATAAGTCCTTTGGCTGAAGACTGATTTGAACGTGGACAAATTCTTAAACCAAATTCTGGGGCATATATGTGCAGTTGTATGTGCACACCTGCGTGCAATTTGAAGAAGACATTAATGGAAATCAAGCAGATAAATGCAAGTAACAGGAAAAGGAGACAAAAGCTGTTGTCGTTTCGGCACATCCATCTAAACGCACAAGATATTTGGAATTTGCTCCAAATGTGATTATTAAGAAGCTTGATGCCTCCCATCCACCCCAAGCATCTTATTTAATCCTAGTAATTTTAGAATCCAGAAAAACAGCTTTTCAAGTAGATTGTAACTTACTGGTTCTATTCAAAACAAGAAAAAAAAATTGAGAAGAGGATCTAATGTAATAACTGTAGTAGTTAATGCCTGAGATTCTGCTTGGACGTTTGGGTATCAGTGGTCAGTAAGAAACAGGCTTCTTTATTCTGGAGGTGCCAAGGTTTTTATCTGGCAATTTGACAGCTCGTAAGTCTTGCTGTTTGTATTACAAAGCAGTGCAGTTCTAGATGAGTGCTTCAGTGTATGTTCTGTGTACAGCACCATTTGGGACTCATCTGCTAAGTGTCCTTGTACGCTGAAATTAATTATCATTCATAAGCATGCACCTGAAACCGTTTTCATTCAAAAAGCCCCAAACATCTTTACTGTTGCTTAATGGAAAAATCTCTGAAGTAAGAGAAGTGGCTCCAGTTCCCATCTTTACCTTGATCAGAGGTAAATTCTGCAGTTTGGAGCATGCCAGCTGTT
Organism: Nycticryphes semicollaris; assembly: GCA_013400055.1. Taxonomy (NCBI): domain Eukaryota; kingdom Metazoa; phylum Chordata; class Aves; order Charadriiformes; family Rostratulidae; genus Nycticryphes; species Nycticryphes semicollaris. Next base: position 1,149,333 of record VXBJ01000606.1, read on the forward strand.
AACAGCCTGAGCTTGAGCAGTTCCTCAGTGTCTCTAGCTAAAGCTCTTCAGCTGTGTAAGGAGAAATAAAATTGATAAAGCCAGACAGTAAGCCAGGACTGTGACTGAGCACAGTGATGAGGGCACAACCCCATGCTGGGAGGAGATCTAGGCTCCAGGGAGTACTTCTAATGCATAGGCAAAGAGGTGGAGCTGTACCAATCAGCCCTGGTGCTTCACTGCTGCTGCTTTAGGAGTGCTTGTGGGTCTCTGTGCTTCTCTCTTTTGGTAGAGAGCACTGGTTCATGAACTAGACATCTGTATCTCGTCTTAAATCTGAACTGTAGTCCTTGAATTGTGTAACTCTGTAAGTAACTACCTGAAAACAGAACTACCTATATCTTAGTGTTGTGGGTTTTGTTGTTTCTTTTCCTTTCCATCCCCACTGTCTCTTCAGTGGGTTGTGTCGCCTGCAGACAAAATTAAGTACGATGAGATCTTTGTGAAAACTGACAAGGACATGGATGGATTTGTGTCAGGTGTGGAAGCCAGAGAACTATTCTTGAAGACAGGACTGCCTTCTGCTCTCCTTGCACATATCTGGTAGGGGTTTTTTTTTGTTCCATGGCAGCTGTTTAGCCGATGGCATGGTTCTCGCTCCTTCCTACCTCTTTTCATGAAAAGTGTCATGTTGATGTTTCTGGAAAGTGAAGCTGGTTTTGGTATAGAATAGAATGGCCTCTGTATAAGCAGTGGTAATTTATTTGCTTCTACTTTTGGTCAGACATGGGGGAAAGCAGGCTTATGCTATGTGTATCTAGCGGGGACAGTTACAGCGCCTGAACAAATATTGTTACAAACAAATATCCTTCAGCTAAACCCCCGTATTTAGGACATCATTGTGTTGCTGTGTGTCTAAACACTGATACTATCCATATACTGATAAAGAGAATTACCTATATAAAAGTCTTAGCATGCAAAACTTATGTCCCATCTCATTCTGCAGCTTGTTTTTCATTGCAACTAGTAGTGACACCTGCTGCTTTTTTAATTCTTTCCCCATTATAAGCTATTGTGGGGCACTCTGATGGGAAAGACTTCTTTGCCTTTTTTTTTCCTCCCCCAAGATATGATTAACACAATCTCTACCTTAGGAAATTTAGGGAAATTAGGTAAGCTAACAGAGCTGTGAGCATGCAAAGAGAAAGTGGTTGTGTATGTTTGAGTAGTGTTTGGATTTACTATCGTGCCTTACTTCTAAAAAAGTGCGATATAGATATACACTAGGAATTGTCACATTTTTAAATGACAGCACGTATAATAACCAGGGCCGCTTGCAGAAGCGAGGGTTTGATTTATTTCATGTGCATCTCCATACAGGGCTCTCTGTGACACAAAGGACTGCGGAAAGCTTTCGAAGGAACAGTTTGCTTTGGCTTTCTATTTAATTAATCAGAAGTTAACAAAGGGCATTGATCCACCTCAGGCTCTGACTCCAGAGATGATTCCACCTTCAGACAGGGGTGTCAGTCTTCAGAAGGTAAGGATGGATTTGGCATTTTTGGTGTAAAACTCAAAATTAGTTTCAAAGGCTATGCAAGAAACATCTGAAGTACTAGTCTACCCTAAATTGATCATAATACCAGGAAGAAAGCAAGTCTTAAGTGCAAAGAATTGACAAATACTGTTGCATTCATGTTTCAAAACAAAGCTGTCATTTATTATGCCTGCCAACCAAGCAGAGAGATCTTATGTTGAGAAAGCATTATTTTCTATTTTGAAAAAAATAATCGTACTGGCCACGTAAAGAGCTTTTAGTTTGCACTTGAAATAATGTGCACAAGTTCAATGTTTTTCTCCTAATGTGTTCACAGTTACCTTTTCTTACCTTTCATTTTTAACAAGTCTGAAAATAATGTCTACATATATATATATATAATTCTGAACTTTAAGGTTTTAAAAGTGGTCTTCTATTTTGTACTTCACAGGTAGTTTAAATGTCTTCATAGTCTGTTGATTGCCATCTATCTTTACCCAGCACTAGATTATACTGCAGCAGTTCAAGTTCTATTTGCCAGAATGGTAGAAGTCATCACAAATTCTTACTTGTTTTACGCATCGTGAAGTCTGACGTGGGTTACCTTTTCTTGGTTGTGCAAAGCATTGACCTAATTCTACAACTTCCTTAAACAGAATGAAAAATTTGCACCTGAAAAAAATGAAACTCAAAATTTGGCACTGCTTTTGAGTTTCTGTAACTGGTATCTAATTTCTTTTTACATTCTGTTTTTAAAAAGTAATTGCTTTATTTGCAACTCTACTAATCTTTTTTTGTATGTTTGCTTTCCTTTCTATGTCTCTTTTCTAGTTTGGACTGTTTTTTCCATTCTGCACCACTCTGCTTTTCATCCTTATTATTCTGTCAGTTTGTTAACTCTGCTTTCTCAAGGTTAGAGAATCTTTGCTTTTCTAATATTTACTGTCTGTTAGTTTAATAATGAACATCCTTCTAAGACTTACATAATCATTGAAATATCACAGCACTTCTCTGAAGTCTCAGAGTATGCAACTTATTGCTGATTTCCAGTGTTGTTCATCTGGAAGAACCCCAAGGCTCTTCCCTGAACCCAGATCTCTGTGGCTGTTACCTGTTGGTGCTGCTTAAACCTCAATGAGAAAATGCTATGTCTTGTCCTATTGTAGTTGCCAGAGAAGTGGTGACATGGCCTGGTAGCAGTAACCCAGTGTGACAATTGACATCATTAGGAGTAATACGCATGGTTTTGCTGCTTGTACTGCAGAAAGTGTAGTCATCAGAACACGTTCAGCAAGATCAGTGCTGTTACTGCTATTCTGTGTGTGTAAATTGTTTTTATAGAACTCTCGAAGACATTAGTGTGAGGTGTTTTTTTCTGCGTTGCTAACATAAATAACAAGAGTAAAAACTTGGGAAAGAAAGTTAGCTTTTAGTTAGCTCTGTAAATCCTTACCAATAATTTGTTGCGCTAGATTGTGCTCAACCTTCAGCTTATTTTGAGCTTTTTCAAAAGAGATTTTGTCTTGTTGATATGAAAGAACCCCTTTTGCCAAGATTATTGCTCAAGTGTTCAACCCAAAGGTTAAGAGCAGTAGGCAGAAATTGTGTTTTTGCTGATTTTCTTGAAGTGGCATGGCTTACGGTGTAAAAAGAAAGAAAAAAAACTCCCAACAAACAAACCCAAAACAAAATCAGCCAAATGAAAAAACTCCATCAAACCAAAAACCCAAACAAAACAACCAAAACCACAGGCTTCATTTTCGGAATTGGCCAATGTAAAGGTAGTAGAAATATCAATAAGTATAATGGTCATCAATTATGGTTTTAAAGTAGGGAAAGTTAACTTGTGTCCTTCTTGGTAGATGCTCAGAATGCATATGTATGTATATTGCTGTTAACTCATGTTTGGTTTCCTTACATAATGTTATTACCACAGTAGTCACAGTACTGTAACTTTTATTTTGGTTTTGAAGCCACGAATGGGATACAGCAGCAGTCTAGTATTTGTTGCTGTCTTTCTTTACCTAGAACTCTTTGTAGTCACCAAATGGCACTTGCATTACCAGCCATAAAACTTAAACTTACATGCAAGTTCCTCGTGAAGAATTTTGACAGGAATTTACTTTTATTACTATTTTGAGTTGAAAACTCAAAGTGTTGTCTGCATGCACATTGCAGTGTTGTAAACGGCAGCAAATAGTTCTAACTTTTGACTTTAACCTGTATACGGAAACTAAAAAATACTGGCTTTTATGTTGTTTCTCCTCAGCAGTTCTCCTGAATGATTGACAATAAGATTGAAGTTCTTTTTGTTCAAGTTTGATGCTGGCATTAGCTTGCGGAATTTCTTTAACTGATGAGAGAAGGAAGCTTGGAAAGGATTTGTACTTGTAGCTAAGAGCTCCATGTTTTCCTTCTGTCCCCTTCCAAGGAGAAATAAAAACTTTCTGATTGGAAAATCATGAGCAGCTCCACAAAACTCCTGAGTACTTCCTTTAGAACAGGATTGAACCTCATAGCTGTTTTGCCCATTTGAGAACCCGTACACTAACCAGTTTAAGATTAGCTGTATGGAGTGGGGTTTTTAGTCTCATTTTTGTGCCATTTATTCTAGTAAAATACGCATCAATAATCTATAGTTCTGCTTAATAATACTCTTTGCCACAGTGTGCTCAGATTTACTGTTTAGGTCTTTTCATGGCTCTTGGTTTGTTCTGCAGTTGTTGGTTCCTTTGCCCAGTGTATATACAAGCTTGAATAAACTCGTAGTTAATAGCATCTTGATTTATCTTTAGGGAAACTTCAGCATTTAAAGACTTCTGTGTTAATTTGAGAGTATCACTTACCTTTTTACATTACACGTAAATACTTTTCCTCTGACTTTTGTGTTTGTCCTGGATGACTTGACTTGAGTAAAACTTGAGTAGTTACAGTGACTATGGCTTTCTAAACGCGTTCATGTTGTGATAAGGCACAGTAGAATGATTACAGAGTTTGCCAATTTGTGTCTTCAGCATTTGTTCTCTAGGCATTTATGTGTACTTCCCTTCTGAAACAGAAGTAATTTGTGTTAGAGTTGTCTTATTAAAAAGACATTAAATAAATGGGAACTGATGGACCTAACATCCCTGTGGGTTTGTATTATCAAAGTTTCCTTCAGGACCCTGGAGGTTCCTGCTAAACTACCTCAGTATCACCTAGAGCATTGCAGATAGTGTCTGTACTCTACAACAGGAGGATCACCGAGGTGAAGAAACATAAATAGAGTAAACAAACCAAACCACTCTTACATGAATGCTAGGAAGCCAGCGAAATGTTAACTCTAAGTTAAATCCCGTTTTAGAGCTAGATTTTTTTTTTTTTTTGGCAGGATCAGATGGTCCTGTGCTTTTCTGGAAGGTGTATTCAAAAGTGTCCAGGAAACACGCTTTGTTTGAAGTCGTAGATGCATTGGATGTATGTTGTGTTCTGTTAATATTGCATCTGGACTATTGGATTTTTTAAGATTGAAGATTTGAAATACGATGCTGCCAAGAGTTGTTACGAGAGGATAGCTCACGCTATCACAAAAAGTAAAGTGAATATAGTTGTTGGACAGCAAAAACTACAAACCTAACGGTGCTTATCTTTATCTTTCAGAGTACTCAAGGACCGAATTCTGTAGCAGACTTTTCTGCAATTAAAGAACTCGATACATTAAACAATGAAATAGTAGACCTGCAGAGGTAGGTAAAGGAGGAGTAGTTGTAATTGCCTTAAATTCAGTTGTGCCATTTACTAATTTTTTGCAAAACAATTCAATGCATAAGAGAAAACCAGGTGGTAGTAGTCTGCTTTGCTAAAATAAATGGTTAGCAGGTCTGTAAATGTCTGCAACGCTGTTTAACACTTAGATGAGTGCATTTAATAACACCAAGACTGCAAAAGGTCTGTCCATCATGCCTTCTGGCTGTGTTTCAGAGCACTGCCTATCTTAGCATCCTGCGATGGAAATACTCTCTCTTGTGCATCTTTATTGGCAGATGAGAATGGAGCAGATCTTTAGGATGCTGGAACCATGCTATAAGTTGGTACTAGTTTCCTTTGACTTGCAGAGGGAGTTCCAAGGATTTTTTTCTTGTGACAATAAGGAATTGAGATGGGATAGATCAAGAAATATGTAGGGTGCAGAGTGGGAAGATGACACTTTTTATATGGACCCTTGCTAGGGTTTTAATAGTGGTAAAGATCAATATGCTTCTCTTCTGTTTGGCAAAATAAACTGTTGCACTGAGAAAAAATGTTTTAATTTGGTAATTTGGGGCATGCAGACCCTTGGGTTCAATTTCTTATTACTAAGGTAATTAAGAGGGTGACTTCAAGTGACTAAGAAAATCAAGTTCATATACGTTGTATGGTCATACTTTCAAGACACAGCAGGTATTTTTCTTCAGTCTTTTTTTGGTGCTATCATAAATCTATGGAAAATTCTGTTAAGAACAGTTAATGCTACTATTTTTTGAGTGAGGATGATTTGTCATGATGAAATCTCCCTGTATTATTCATGTCACTTGCAGGAATGATTTAATTTGGCAATGTGTCAAAGCACAGTCTGTTTCCTAAATACATAAATGTTTTTTCACTTCAACTGCTTATTCTCCGTCATATTACTCCCACTGACTCCTCACTTCGCTCTGCTCTGCCTTCTTCTGTTGTTCTTTAGCTTGTATTAATTCCAGTTTTGGACTCTCACGTTTATTAACCTGAAATATGATTTACAACAGTGTGTATTTGCTGACAGCGTCTTAGAGGGAAATAAATTGTTCCCAAGCATGAATTTTTAGATGAAGTTGGTTTTCAGTAGGTGGGCTTGGAGCCTAACATGCAGACCGGTCTGTTTATATCTTGTCTTTTTTTACTGTGAGATATGAAGGCACCATGGCCTTTGGAAAGTCATTACTTCCATTTTTTCAATGGCAAATGTACTTGGACAGTTATTCAAGACACAGTTGAATGACATTAGGTTGTGGAAGATACAGTAGGGGCACCTGTTAGTGTGTACATATATTCTAGAAAGGGGAAATCTACTTTCAGATATGATTTAGGGGTTCAGAACAGAACTGGATTAACAATCAGAGGCTTAAGCCTGTATTGTCAGACTGAAATGTAACACAAAGAGAATGACTATCAAACTCTCAATGTCATAAAGTGAATTGTGGCTTAAGTAAAAAAAAAATTTTCAAGAAAATTAATTTTTTGATTACTTGGAAATCCTGTAGCCACTGCAGAAGTTATTTTGGTAGAAGAGTAAATGCCACCTTCCCTAAGCACAGGTGGCAATGCTAGGCAACAGATTAATCTTTGTGGGAAATGTAGGAGACTTCTTCTATGGCAAATCCACATTTCTGTTAAGACTGGTGAAGTACGATTTCAGTCTTGATAGCTATTGTATAAAGATGTAATTTAAACTTAAGTTATTTTTATTCATTATTAAACAAGATATATTGTTCAGCTGTTAATAGGTAATAACATTAGTCCATGGTTCCATTGAGAAGTATCCATGGGAGCTGCATTTCTGAGACCCAGTAAAAGAAACTGAATCTATTTTTGAAGTGCCCTTAAAAAGAAAAAAAAAAAGGAGGCAGGAGAGGAAGTGCCTCAAAAGAATGACAATGTCTGTAAATCTGGAAAACAGGTTTTTTGAGAGACTGAGCAGAGAATACAAAGGCGGTGTGTTTGCGTCTCAACAGTTTATGTGGGAAAGATTTCTGGTAGCCAATAGCTTTTTAATCTAATTCAATAAAAGCCATGTCAGGAAGATGGAGGTTGAGAATCAGATGAAGAATAAAATGCAGAACACTTATTAGCGAGGATAATTCCCCTCTGGTAGGGTGGATGATTTGCCTGGGGACGTTGTGGAATCTGCATCATTTTGAGCCTGTCAGCGCTGCTGCCTGTAAGTTCCGTTTCGGTTGCACTATATATTTAGAAAGCTATTTGAAGCTTTTTTTGATCAGCATTGTGGGAGGCTAGACCAGATGTTCTTAATATTCCTTTTTTGAGCCATAAAACCTTGTTCTTCCCCAGCAACCCCTGCTTTGCTTTCGTGTATTCAAAGCTACGGCCCACAAATGAGTGGAATTGAATTGGGGAAGATGCGCCTGCCTAGGGCAGGGAGGGTGGACTTGGGTGATCTTTACAGGTCCCTTCTGACCCAAACCATTCTGTGAATGTCTTCAGGGTTTACCAAGACTACATTCCTCTCTAAGTGTGTTTAAATACTTGAACTTAACTTAGCCTATCTCACCAGAGGTACTATCCTCCACATATGTTGGACAGCAACAGTTATATTGTCTAGAATATTAATTGGGTTAAAAAGGATCATAAAGTTGATAAATTGGTCTGTCAAAAGTAAGGAAACGGCACAATAACTCCAGAAAAAAACTAGAGCAACCTTTCCCTGCCATACACTTGCATCTAGACTTTGTTTCAAAGTTCAGAGATCTACAGCTTCTTAGCAAAGCTACGGTAGAAATTTTAACGTAGGCTGTATTATCTCTTTTAACCCCTGGTTTGGAAGTAACTGCTCTGTTGCAGCTGAAAAGGTTGGGGGGAACAAAGGGGAGAAGAAACTGGGCAAACCCTAGACATTTGTCTTTTAGCATTGCCAAACTGAAGTACTACTACACTAGGAATTTTCTAAATTGCAAATCTCTGGGGAAAATAAGAAACGTTGGGCAGCTGTGAGCGTAGATAATGTTACCAGCTCTGCGAGCAGTCATTTGTCACTTATTATGGAAAAGAACTTTTGCTTCTGTAGCGAAGGTGGTTTTAAGTGTTGGCCATCAAGAAGCCTGGCCAGAGTTATTTCATACGTGTCTTGAATATCTCTGCTCACATGGGGACTCCTCAGTTGTCAGCTATCACAAATATTTGCAATATGCTGGCTCCCATTTATACATTACTCTGTTCGCAAATTAGTACAAAACTTCTGGATTTACTAAGATTATTTGATTGTAAATCATGAAGTATCTGCATTGGAGAAACCATCTATTAGTTTTGAGGGTTTTTTTAGTTGTTGCTTTTAATTTATTTGATAGGAGGTTCTCCTGACGTGTCTACTCTTAAAATATGTAGGGAAATTGAATTGCTTTCATAAATTGACTTGAATTGGTTACAAGTGTCTTTGGCAACCACAGTTGGTTTTGGGTTGTTCTTTTTAATATTTTTTTTTTCCAAGTGCTGATGTGGTAAGGGATTTTATGATCCAGGAAATCTGTCATATCCAATAAATCAATCTTGTTACTTGTTTTTTGGTTCTTTCAGTTGCTGAGCATTCCTACAGGGGCATACCAGATAGTTTGTAAAAGAAATGGAGGCATTCAGAAGAATTAGTGAATTAAGTAGGTCTGTGTTGTCTATTTTTTTTTTGAAACAAAGACGCATTACTGTGGGGGAGGAGGGGATGTGTTCTGTGTAGACTCTATACACTCAGCTTGTTTTCCTTTTGCCTGAGACTGCTTCCCAAGCTTTTCTTGTTCTGCCTGACAATACTTCTTTCTTTTGAATTTATTTTTTTTTCCAATTCATTGTTTGTGTTGTGATTTGGCTGCTGTAAGCTGCCTGGGGGTGGGTATTGTATCCTGTTGCTTGCTTAGCATAGCCCAGATTGCAGGGTTTAGGTACGTGGCTTCTGGTGAAATAAAAATGATCTTCATTTCTGACAGTCTCTTAGACATATCAGCAACATCAGTCTGGAAAGGCTGTACATGAAAGGTTGTATACCTGCCTGCATTGCTATTTCCTGCTCAGTTTTCATGCCCAAGCAGGGAAAATAACAACTATTTATTTACCCAGTCAATTATTCTTTTTTATCTTCCTTCAGGAATAGTATGCCTGAACGTTTTCTGTGCTTGATGTGTGTCTGAGGGCTTGAAGGTATTTTTCAGCCTGACTTGTACTTAGATCTGTGGAAGTGCCTTACTGAGATTGAGACCCTTTGTTCAAGGGAAGTTAGAGAAGGCAAAATCAACAGAACTTGTTTCAGCCCTGGGTTGCAGTGCTTTAAATATCTCAGTACAACTATGCTACAAATAGTAGTTTATTGAACTAGGGGGGCGTGCTGTAGCTCTGAAAATGGCAAAGATTTTATGATCTTGAAGGTTCACACCTTTTTATTTAAAAAATAAATAAAAGCCTTGTTTTTCAAAGTCCTTCTTTCCATATATTTCCTTTTCCTTCCATGTAAACCTTCCTTTTGGGTGCATCCAGCATGTTGGTCTTTAGTCAGATACTGAGATAAACAATAGCAGAACATAATCTATAGTAATTGTATTTGAGCAAATGTTCATTTAAGAGCGGGGATATCTAGATGTTTTTATTTTGCATTGTACATGGTTTAGCAGTAAACAAGTATTCTTCAGCTTGAATAAAGAGAACCTACAGTAAACCTGCTTTACTTGTGAGACAGAAATGCTTTCGTCTGTAATAAGAGTAAACAATAAGATTAATAACTTTAGATTGGTAATCAACCTGCTGCTATTAAATATGAAGTTGCCTTAATTACAATATGTGTTAGTAATATAATTTGATAGCTTTTCACTACGGTATTTCGCTTAGAAATGTTAGGTGTATCGTTGTTCAAATTCTAACTTCTAATGTGTATGCTAATTTATTAACAGAATCTTTACGAAAGTAAATAGCTGTATACAGAAGACAGTGTTAAAACTGTGAAGCTTAAAGCTCTTCTCTGTCTGTGAAAGGAGAAAAGATTCCATACGCTGACTAGAGATAAATACTCTTATGATATTTTTAAAACAGTAACACTTCAGACTTCTCTAGTTTGGTTTTTTTTTTTTTTCCCCCCTTTCTTAAAGCTATTGTTATGTCTGACTGCCAAGAATTTGTTGATGATAATTCCTCTGTCAACAGTACTCGCTTTTAAACTTGAATAAAATGCCTGTGGAGACAGACTTGATATGACACAGCAAATAGCTAGGTGCGCTGTCTCTGAGCAGACACTGGTTACAGCAAGCAAACCTTCATTACTGTGACCGGGCTTACCAACAGATACATCTAAAATCTGATAGGCAAAGTTAATTAAGCAGCCAGATTGGCCTGCTGGAAATGTTTTCTACCTGCTCTCAGCATAGGAATTACTGTGTTTGCAGGGGTTAATAGATGGAATCTGATGCAATCCCTCCCACTTTTCCCAGCAGTTTTCATTAGACAAGTGCTCCATAGCAACAGTGAGATCACTGGAGACAGTATTTCATTGATTTCTCCCTCCCGCCCCCTTCCATTTTTGAGCCATTCTTATCACTGAAGTGCAGTTGGGTGAAAAGACGGGCTTTTTATGCAGAACACTTCTGTGGGCTTCTGTCTTGTAAATAATTGGGAAAGCAGAAATCCCTTACATCTTCTGTGTTTAATGTGTCACTATGTATTTAAAGAGAGATACAGGCTTAGGGGGCTGGATAACTGTACCTGCTGTAGCTGATGTTCTTAAGTATTCTTGCATTGTTTGCTGGTCTTCTAGGGAAAAGAATAACGTAGAGCAAGACCTGAAGGAGAAAGAAGATACCATCAAGCAGAGGACAAGTGAGGTCCAGGTAAATGACACGGAATTATTGTTCAGACACCTGGTATTGCACCATGTGGTGCTTTAATGGGAGTGGGATTACTGAGTCTTTAGATCACATCACTGATTCGGTGATGTGATCTTCGGTAGAAAAAGGACAAAAAATTGGTGGCTAAGAAGGAGAATGTACTTTGAACTGTATTTTCTACCTGAATGTGGGTTGGTGTAGGTGTGTATTTTCGTGTTAGATGTGTGAGCTCCTAGGATATTTAGCCTGCATGGAGTTTTAAATGAAAAAATATTACTAAAGAATAGGGTTTTGCTTTGGGGTTTTTTTGATTGATTTTTAGCAAGGCTATGTAATGTATAATTAAAACTGAGAAAGACACTGTAGCACTGCAAATTAATAAACTTAAGTGGCTGAATTAAAAGGGTTTGTATATCGGTCTGTTCCTTAAGAGTCACAGTAATTACCAGCTTGGGAGGAATCTTGCCTCAAGTTAATTTTGCCTAACATAAGTGGATTTTTAAAACTCTTTGATTTTTATTTAAAAGCTGATGTTGGATGAAAAATTCAAATTTTACAAGTGTTTTACAGGGATTAAAAATGACACAGTCAGCATCAGTGTTTAAGATGCTAACGGTCTAGCCAAGCCCTGAATTAAATGCTGCAAAGCAATATTTCAATTACATTTTAAACTGCAAAAGCAGCTCGAGTTGCTGGCCTAAGAAAAAAACTTCAGTGTGATATCTGATCATTAACATTTATTTTAGGAAGCTTTATTATTTCAAATCTTTATTTGATAAAGAGCAAATAATGCAAGATTTCTGCATTTGACGTTGTGTTGTGCAGAAAAAGAGCCTATGTGCTACAACTCTTGTGAATTTTGTGCTTGGCTTTTTAATATCCTTAAAGCCTGGATGATAATTAATAGTCTGACCTTCCAGCAGATGATCAGATGCTGGCCTGTTGGTCACAATGGCAGCCAGGCTCAGCAGCTGCAGGAATGCATGCAGAAGTTGCCCATGTCTGTGATTCTGTCCATGTGTGCCGCGGTCCTTCCCCCTCCCCGCTCTGCAGGTTGCCTTTGCACGCTGTTAAAAATCCTCCTTCAGTATTTTGCACACGGGATGATTTTGGTAGTGTGTTCTTGGGCAGGTTGAGTTCTCTGGTGCCTTTGCACAGAAGGTATGTAAAGCTTAATAAAAACCTTACCTTTTTTTTTAATGTTACGGTATCAGTGTCATCTGCACATGCTTAGTGTTTGATAGCAGCATCACGAAATCAATTAGGTCATATCTAGAGCAGGAATGTTGGAAGCGACTGTCTCAGATCCTTAACCTTTTAGTGATCACAGAAGCTATTTGTCCCCTGTTAAATATGGAGTTATAGAGTTCTGACAGTCTGCAGCGAAGGAACAGTCTATTACTGGCTTGTCAGAAAAATGAGGAACCGTCAGGACCACACAGGGTATGGCTGCAGCATTTATTCAAGCAGGTGGCCCTTTATCTCTGGTCCCTTTCTTGTTCCTGAATGTTGCAGGACCTATATGTTTCAGGAAACTTTCAAAAACTTCAGACAATCGCAGTGACAGAGTGAGAATATCTTTACATCATGCTGGGTTTTTTTTTTTTCTCTTCTGATTTTATTCTAATGGGGATGTTTCTAAAGACGGTGTACAAAACCAGTGTGTTCTTGTCTGCCACCTTGGATCAAGCTATTTCTGTGGCATCACACTCCAGGATTTCCAACACCAGAATTACTTCCATGGACGCAAATTATAATCTCAAATATACCCATGGTCTGTGATAGAATGAACTGTTTTGTATGGGAGGAGGGGAAGAATGACATGGGGTTTTTTTCCCCTAGAAAATAATTTTATACTGTGTAAATAGATACTAAAAAGCAAAGAAGAAAAACATCTGGAAGGAAAACAGAGCATTCTGGTGGGTTTTAATGTGCTTATTAAAATATTAGCTCTTTATTAGCAAAGATTATAGGGTGTTTTTTCAGTTTCCCAGCTGAGACTCTGAAATAATCAGAGCCTGTCCTGTTTTTTCCAACAATTACTGCATGTTCTCTAGAATTTTATTGACATAAAGTCTAAAGGTCTGTGTTTTGCTTTTCAAGGGGACAGTGAAATTTTGTAAAGAAATATTTAGAACAAACACATGTAACTTCTGAACAAAACATAATACATTTACATCAATTGGGGCGGGGGAATGTAACTGTGTGTGAGACCCTGCTTCAGAGAAGAGGGAGGGGGGAGCAAAGTGAAAGGTATTTTGGGACTGTGGCCTTCCAAGTGGTCCAGGATGTTTCTGGCCTTCTCTTCTAGCCTTTGGATCTCCTTGTTGGTTTAAGTTTTCTTAAATGGATTGACTTCCTGAGTAGCCTACTCAGCATTAGATTTTTCCTTGATCTATCTTTGTTGCAGGGCAACAAAGCCATTAGAAAGGGAAGTTTAACTGGTTTTTTTGGTGCTGTTTCAGGTTTAACGTGGATTGTTTGGTAAATTGCAGGCTAGCAAGCTATTAAATGCATTGATTATCTGTGGAAATACGGATCTCTAGACTTTCCTTGTCCCACAGTGCATTAGCGTGTAGAGTTATAACGATTGTAAATCTAATACAAGGGTTACTGTTACCATAAAAGTGCTAGTTTGTACTGCATCAATATGTTTCTGATTTTCGTATAGAATCTCATCCGGTGCTAAAAAGTAAAAGATGATGCTTCTCTGCTGAGGATGCTTTTTGAAATCAGAGCTTAATTGGGGCCTGGTTTACTTCATGAAAATCTATCTTTGAGTATTAGCCCCAGTTTTGTGTATTGTATCTACTTCGACCTTTAATTTTGGAGTGGTTACGTGAACATGTTTGGTTTGGAGGCTTTTTTTGTTCTGTTTTTTCCGTTTTCTTTTCTGGGAACCATTGGCCTTACTCAGGTCTTTCCAGTCCTTCTTTACTGCTGTGCCTGGGACAGACATAGGAATTCAAGGAACAGGGGCAAGAGTGGAGCTGATCTATATTTAACTTGTGCGTATGTGAATTCTTGCTTCCTTTTGGTGAAAGGAGACTGAAATCTCTTTAAGGTGTTATATTTTTCCCCATTGCTTGTGCTGAGTATCAGCTGATACTTGCTTTTTTGAAGAGATGTAAAAAATGAATGGATCAAGAGTGTCCCAATTATCCAAGTCAGTAGCTGCTGTGAGAGCTTTTTGTGTGTGTGCTGGTTTGGCTTTCATAGCTTAGAAATAATGAGTAAAAGCAGTAATTCTACTAGTCTGGCTGCTGTACATCAGTCATATACCCTGTACTGAATCCCAAATGTGATTTGGGGTTTTTTTTTTTTTTTTTTTTAAGTGTTTTGGTTTGATATTTTCGGGTTTGGATTTTTTCTTAATTTTTTTTTTTTTTAATAAAAGCAAAGGTTCTGGTTTTTTTAGGTAGTCTTCCAGTTGTCCTGGAGTTACCTGTTTCCCTAGCATCTGACTGCTGTGCCATATGCCTTTCTATTTCTAGCTGGCTTTTTTGTCCTGATTATCTGGAGGTGTTAGCACACATGGATAAACTGTCTCCCTCACCAAAAAAAAACCAACCCCAAAAGAAAACATCCCGAAAAAAGGTCAACAATATCTTAGCATAGAGCAGCATGAGAATGTATGGTCTAATCAGAGATTCATATCAGCTTGTTTTCTTATACTCCTTAACTTTTTAACTTGATTTTTACTGTTTATGTGATTCTTCCTTCTGTTATATTTTCTTAGAAAGGCTGCAATCTTCTCTTTTCATCTAATACTATTCCTTTTGTATTAATCCTTTTTGATCTCCCTGCATTATCTTTTCTTCTCGACTTTGGTGATTCTTTCTTCTTCCTGAATTCTTTTCTTGACACATTTTTCAATGTTATCTCTGCAGTTTAGTGAAGTACAACCTTTCCTGTTGCTCAGAAATGAAGTAATTAACATAGGGTGCTACTTAATGTACTTAGAACACAAGATACATACTGCTGCTTCATAAATTCCACATTCCCTACACAACAATGTGGTACCTTTCATTTCTTACATGGAAAATGCAGTTTTGGCTGGGTTTTTTTGTTTGTTTCAAAATCAGAGGCAGAGAGACTCTAGAAGAGAGAGAATTTGGGATAATAATGTGCTGTTTTGGTCTTTTTATCATGTTGTTAAAACAAGTTCCTGGTTTGGGCCATGTGTTTTTGAAGGGAGGAGGAGCAGAATAAAGATTTTCTATTGTTAAGGAAGTCTGTAAAACATAAGCAAGAGAGAATGTAGCAGCCTGGATAAAGACAGCTTCTACATCAGAAATTAAACCCTAACCCACCCCCCATGAGTAAAACAGTTCGTCTGTGTTGATGCATGATCTTCAATATTTCAGTGAGTTTCTTCTCACTGAAGAGAAGAGGAAGCCAATAGCCTGATTGTTCTTATGTATGAAATATTGAGAATACTTCCTTGTCTGACACATTACAAATACTAGCTTTTGGAAGATAATTTGTTGATACATTGAAATCTGAGTTAGTGCTGCTGTTTATGCTGTGGAATTTAGTGGTTAGGAGGACAGAGGGAACAAATGCGAAGCTAATCTCTTTAATTGCAGGATCTACAAGATGAAGTAAAGCGGGAGAGCAGTAATCTGCAGAAGCTGCAAGCTCAGAAGCAGGAAGCTCAGGAAATCCTTAATGATCTTGATGAGCAGAAGGCCAAGTTGGAAGAGCAACTTAACGATATCAGGCAGAAATGCGTAGAGGAGGCCCATTTGGTAAGGTCTAGTGGCTAAAGCCCTTGAAAGAGTAAATGCCTCATTTTGAAGATCTCAGCTTTGCAGCATTACAGTTGCTGGGGTAGGAGAAAAAACTGTAATGAATAAACAGCCTGAACGTCAACATTTTGTGACTTAAGAGAGAAGAGGAAATACGTCACTCATTTCAGTGACCTCCCAATTTAGTATCAGTGCGCCAACAACTATTCACTGACATATACTTGTACACCAGTAAGGTTAAATGCAAACAAAGAATGCAAAATTATAATGCAGTATTAGAATTGCTAATGACTGGGACTGATTTCTTAGTGTTTAAAAAAAAAAATCATTTCTACAGTTATGTGATATGTTTTTTCCCTAATATAAAGCTATAATATTTCTTTAAGGTCTAAAATTATATTTTCAGTATTGGAAGCATCTGCACTGGTCAGCTAGAGTACTATGATTTTATTGAGACCAATAGGGAACTAACCTTTAATTCAGGTCTGATCTAGAATCTCTGCAATAGCTATGAGGTTTTTACTTTTTCTGGTCATAAATAATAGTATTTGCATGTGTTTGGGGGTTGTTTGTTGGTTTGGGGTTTGGTTTGGTTTTTTTATTTGGCTTTGAAATACTTGTTCATGCTTTAGATTGCCATGCTGAAGGCTGAAATAACAAGCCAGGAATCAAAGATTTCAGCGTATGAGGATGAACTGACCAAAGCTCAAGAGGAGCTGAGTCGCCTGCAGCAAGAAACTGCAGAGCTTGAGCATTGCATAGAGTCTGGGAAAGCACAGCTGGGACCTCTTCAGCAACATCTGCAGGATTCACAACAGGAAATCAATTCAGTAAGAGAGTGTGAAAGATGGAAAAAAGAAATAAAATTAACTGACAGCCCTTAGTGTGGTTTTTCTTAAGGGAAAGGTGGTGTTTTCTCTTTTTCCACTGTTTGCTCATGTCTGCAGTTGCTTACACGTGTTTTGTGCTAGTAGTTGTGAGGAGGCTGACTGTCTTAGAGGCTGACTGATGTCACTCAAGATACTTCCTGATTTTGCTCCAAGTTTTGTTAATAAGAAGGGTTTAATTTATTATGTTTTAAAAATAATTTATCTTAATAAATGAAAAATAGATAACTATGTTTTAAATTGTCTGGTAGCTATTTAAGCTCTCTTGCTCAGCCATGGCCTGGGGCATGCTCCCATTCTTTAATTGATGTGTAGATAGTATAAAACTGCTAACATTTATTTAGTGCACTGTTGATGGGGGAAAGTAAGGTGAGTCTAGGGATAAATTGGATTGAGGCTGGATACTGAGAAGCAGAGAGATGGCTGCACTGATTTTTACGCACAGAACTGCTTTGAAATGTCTGCTGTCTTGTGAAAGCAGCACTTTAATCAGTTTCTGTAATCGGGGATTATTCCTTCAGTGTCAAAACAAAAAGTCTTCCTATTTAATTCTGAACCCTAGAAATGGCTGACTTTTAGGTCGGTTGTTTCACTCAATTCATGTCTCGAAATTTATTAACAATTTTTTTTTCTTAAGGCTTTCACTGCTAGTGTTCATGCAAGAACACTTTCTTTTCTTGGAGAGCCCTGTAAGATATTGGTAATTTTTAAACTTGGCTCTGGAGTTTACAAACTGAGTAGTGAGTAGGATTTTCCATTGTTTCATCAGAAGTAGAGAAGGTTGTGCTATTTCAGTATTAATAGACTAGCAAGAGGGTACTTGCAATGAACGGATCTGAGGTGGATAATCTAAGTGGCTGTGCTTGACTGTACTGCAAACCTATTTATCTTATAGGTTGTATATCAGTTCTGATTTTATTGCTCTTGGCTCACAAATAACAAACAATAAGTGCTTTGGTGCTTTAGGCAAGATTTTCTAATGGCTGGCCTGAGGTCAGTGTATATGAAAGACATACAGTGTTGTCTTTCCTGCCACCCAACTTGTGACGTGTGCGAGCCAAGGACAACTCTATTAGGTGACTGACCTACCAGAAGTCAGTGAGATTTAGACACCTAAATTATCTGAACTGTGTTCGTGCTTCTGCGTAATCTGCCAAATCCGGTAATTCCTGTATTGGAAGGTTGGCTGTGACTGTTTGCTTTGAGGCACTGCATTAAGCATATTGCAGAAATAATAACACATGAATGTAACTCCCTGTTTAGGAAGATCTTTTGTGAATTTTGTAGACTTCAAAACCTATGTGGGAGAAAATAATGAATTTGTAACTTTCCTCCTCGGAAGATGAGAATTCTTACAGTGCAGCCTTTTTAATTTAGAGCTTAAGGCAATTGCAGTAATTGCAAAATGCATAACTGAAAACAAAACCCAAACACCACTGCCAAAAAAAACCCCCATCAAACAGCAAAATCAACCAACCAAAAAAAAAAAAACCAAACCCCAAACCCTGAAAGCTTTGCAGCTCTTCTTGTGAGTTTGAGTAGAAAAAAAAAACCAGCAAGTGTTGATGTTGCCAGTGAGGCAAGTCTGCTTCCTGGGCAGGAGAAGGTTCTTTGGCCTGATCTTCAATTACATTACATCTCAAATTTCACCCTCTGATTAATAGAATGTGCCTTTTCTTATATTTCCTTTTGAAAATCAGAATTTTAGATGTGTAACTTCCATCTTAACTACAGGAGGCTGGGGGGGTGGGGTGGTGGTCATACACTAGCTTCTGTATGCTGCCATACTGGTGCATATACACTTATTTCTGTTTACAGGTGCAGACAAAACTTCTTGAGCTGAAGGAACTGGAAAATAACCAATTTAGTTGGCGCTCCCAGCCACATCAGACACTTGTTAATGGAACTGCGGATCATTCTAGTCTTAGCAACAGCAGCAGTGAAACTGCTCACCTTAATGAGAATGCCGAAAGGGAAAGTATAGCAGAAGATGAACAAATAAACAGCGTGTCTCCTGTGAGTAGTGTTTTGCCTGCTTGATCGTGATGCAATGCAGCTGTGAAGTTGGAATGAGTTAAGAATGTATCAAGACTGATGATGTTTTTAAACACTTGCACAAGTGAAATTTCAGGGTGTTATTCTGGGGGACTACGCTTCAGCAATTTGAAAGTTGATAAAGCAGAAAAGGAGGCAATTTTAGCTTGGCTGGAAAGTGACAATAGAATTTTTTTGTGTATTTGTTTCCAAAGCAAAATATCATAAATGGAGTAGTAGAATTAACATTACAGGAGAGCTGCTGTCTCCAGCTAGTGCAACAAGACTGGAAGAAGGAGCAGTACAGCACATCTGAAGCTGTCTTGCTTTAAATGTTCTTCCTTGTTTCCCAGTAAATTCTTGATTGATTTTCCCCCCCCGCCCCCCACCAAAACTTTCACAGGGTTTATGGAACACTTCAGTATGTTCCATAATATCCTTCAAAATACTCTTTTAGCTATTTGATACTTTAAATAGAAGATTACACAATGTAATTTTCTTACTTATAGTGAATTGCTTTTATCCATACGTAGATAAGGAATAGTCCTGAAACAACAGCCTCTGTTGTGGAAGAAGAGAAAGAGACTCCAGCTGCAACTACTACCAAAAAAGTGAGTTTGTTCAGATTTGGGGGAGGAAAAAGTAAATTAAAAAAATCTGGTTAAACTGTTTAAGGCTTGCATCATGATCATAGAAAAATGGAGAAATAAAGTTGTCACTACTTACCATTTTTATTTAGAATGTGATTTCATTAAATCATTTCATATCATATAGCATGCAGGCTGTTGAGAAATATTTTGGATCTCCACTGATGAATTATGTAGAATTCTACCTGTGTCCTTTTTTTCCCAGTTTTAAGAAGCTGTAGTTGTAACACAAGATGACCCAAGTGTATTCTGTCCTGCATGTCTTAAAAATTTAATACCTTCCTCTACTTCTTTTGTATTGCTCAGGAAGATCCATTTGATGCTGAATCTCATCGGTTGCCTGATCTAGTTTCTGAAGCCAGCTTAGAGTTCTTCCAGTCTGACCCTTTTGTTGGCAGTAAGTAAACTTTTCTCTCTAAGTGCAGATTTGCAGAAACAGGTCTTGTATGAACACATCTCAGACAACTCTTCACCTTGGAACTGCTCTTGACAGAATAAATGTGAAGGTGTTTGAGTGACAGGAGTGTGGAGCCAATAGCTTTACAAAAATAGAAATGAGAGTTCCAGGGTGTTTCTCCTTCCTTCATCTGGATTTTCTAATTAGCTGTGAAAATGTCACCTTTCCCTCACTGCTCTTCTGGAGTTCTTATCTTACCACCCCCTGCCTCAACCCCGGTTGCATTTTGGTCCTAAAGGTGTGGGCACATTCGTGGTATGTGTGGTGTCGCCGATCTAATTTGCAGCACAGATCCACAAACAGATCAACTTTGAGGGTTCAGAGAGCTGTGGTGTAGGGAGGGTGTGGGTGGTTGAGAATGAATGGCGGTGGCCTACTTATGGTGAGTTTGGCACTCAGCAAAAGGTAATGTGGAACTGCACCATCTGTTCGTCTTGGGGAAGTGCTATGCTTTATTTTAAGACCTTGCCACTTAACGAATGCTGTTGCTCGGATTTTATCTTTTCCTTTTACATTGGAAAAAGTGATCTGTCTGTGGAGCCACTCGGAGAAGGGGAGTTAATTTGGATTAGCTGCTGAAGCAGATGTTTTCAGCCACATTAATTTGATTTTACATGCTTTCAGAGTCAACACAGTCTGATCAATTTCGCTCATGTCACTTTGAAAGGAAAATAAGCTGAAGTTGTTTCAGATCGGTTTGCTTCTGAAAAAATGTCAGTGCAGACTTAATATTTTTATTGAATAAATTAGATTAATTTAAAATGGCTTGAATGTTTCTCTGTAAATATGGTTTGATTTTTATGTATATTGAAATGGCCCTACTTACAGCACATGACACAGCCTTTCGGAGGAAAAGGGGTATGTCTTTTAATAGCCAACCTTCTGGGCTTTGTGTGCTCGGTATGTTCAGGGGTAGGTACCTACAGCTAAGAGATAGTGTATCTATGTCTCTTAGGTGTAGGTGAGGGAGTAGAACTGGTGCAACTGGGGCCACACATCCATTATAGAAATGAGCACTTAAGAGCTACCATCCATGGTGCCTGTGAGAATTAATGAAAATTGGGACTAAGCTTTTATCAATGGTTGGCTTGGACTACTGTGGTGGTAAATACTGCATAATCATAGACTAGTTTGGGTTGGAAGGGACCTTTAAAGTTTATCTAGTCCAACTCCCCTGCAGTGAGCAGGGGTTCAACTAGACTAGATTGCTGAGAGCCCTACCCAGCCTGACCTTGAATGTTTCCAGGGATGGTGCACCTACCACCTCTCTGGGCAGCCTGGGCCAGTGTTTCCCTACCCTCACTGTAAAAAAGGTCTTCCTTGTATCTAGTCTCAATCTACCCTCTTTTACTTTGAAGCCATTACCCTTTGTCTTATTGCAACAAATTCTGTTAAAAAGCTTGTTTCCATCCTCCTGTAGCCCTCTTTGAGTACTGAAAGGCCACAATAAGGTCTCCCCAGAGCCGTCTCTTCTCCAGGCTGAACAACCCCAACTGTCTCAGTCTGTCCTCACAGGAGAGGTACTCCAGCCTCCGATCATTTTTGTGGCCCTCCTCTGGACTTGCTCCGGCAGGTCCATGTCATTCATGTGCTGAGGGCTCCAGAGCTGGACATAGTACTCAGAGGGGGTCTCACCAGAGTGGAGTAGAGGGGCAGAATCACCTCCCTTGACTTGCTGGCCATGCTTCTTTTGATGCAGCCTAGGATGTGGTTGGCTTTCTGGGCTGTGAGTGCACATTGTTGGCTTGTGTCCAGCTTTTCATCTACCAGCCACCCCCAAGTCCTTCTCAGCAGGGCTGCTCTCAGTCCCTCCATCCCCCAGCTTGTATTGATACCAGAGGTTCCCCCAACCCAGGTGCAAGACCCTGCACTTGGCCTTGTTAAACCTCATGAGGTTCACACAGACCCACTTCTTGAGCTTGTCCCATCCCTCGGGCATTGTCAGCTGCACCACTCAGCTTGGTGTTACCTGCAGACTTCCTGAGGGTGCACTCAATATCACAGTCTATGTAAGTGAAGAAGATTAGACTAAACAGTACTGGTCCAAATGCTGACCCCTGAGGGACACCACCTGTCACCAGTCTCTATCTGGACATCGAGCTGTTGACCTCCACCCTGTGGTACCCCAACCGATTCCCCATCCACTGAACAGTCCACCCATCAAATCCATACCTCTGCAATTTAGAGAGGAAGATGTTGTGGATGACTGTGTCAGAGGCTTCACAGAAGTCCACATAAACAACATCCATAGCTCTTCCCATGTCCACTGTAGTCATTGCTCTATCGTAGAAGACCAGGTTGGTCAGGCAGGATTTGCCCTTGGTGAAGCCATGTTGGCTGACTTGAATTACCTCCCTGTCTCCCATGTGCCTTGGCATAGCTTCTAGGACAATTTATTTCATGATCTCCCCAGGCAGAGAGGTGAGGCTGACAGTTCAGGTGTTCCCAGGGTCTTCCTTTCTACTCTTCTTAAGAATGGGTACAAGTTTTCCCTTTGTCCCTGGGGACTTCACCTGACTGCCATGGCTCCTCATATATGGAGAGTGGCTTGGCAACTACATCAGCCAATTCCCTCAGGACTGTGTGATTCATCTCCTCAGGTCCTATAAACTTAGGTGTGTTCAGGTTCCTCCGATGTCACAAACCTGATCTTCTCTTACTGTGGAAGGGACTTTGCTCCCCAATTCCATGCCTTACGGTTCATCCACTCAAGGGGTGTAGGGAGAGAGGTCACCAGTGAAGGCTGAGGCAAAAAAAATGTGTTGAGTACCTCAGCCTTCTCCATGTCAGCTGTTGGCAGTTTGCCAGTCTTGCTCATCGTGGTGGTGGTGATAATGTGGGTGTTTACTGGCGTTGGCTGACAGCAATGCACCTTTAGATGGCTGCTTCTGTGTGTGTTTCATGCTGGTATTGCTACTTAATCAATATTTGGTTTGTTTGATGCTAGCTCCTCTAGTTCCCCTGAAAATAGTGAAGCTGTTCCTCTGAGTAGAAATTTGTTTATGTTTTAGATGTAGAAATTAGTTTGTATCCAAAGGACTTCAACTGAATGCATGCATTAAGACAGGTCACTTTTTTGTTGTGTTTTTGTGTATTTTTTAAGGTGATCCCTTCAAAGACGATCCCTTTGGGAAAATCGGTAAGTAACTTCTAACGTGCTTGTTTTTCTTAATGATTCCTTCTAGAAGAGCACGTGGAGAAAAGTGTCACCACTTCCAGTGTAAAAAAGGTGGAAATGATACAAAAAGCCAGCACAGGGTAGATTGATACATGGCAGTAGCAACTGGCCACTTGGGTTAAAGCTTGTCAGAGAAGCCCAGTGAACTCCCCTCTTGCTGTCGGGCATATCCTCCAGTTGGGATGTATGTGCAGGTGCTGAACAGAAGACCCCAAACTCTTGCTGCCTGTTTTGTCTGCAAAGTAGGACTGTACCCTTTTAAAGGCTCTTAACTGACTTCCTTTAGAGCTAAGTGTTGAAGAAGGTGGGAAGTCTCCAGTTAGACCAGTTGCATAAGCAGTGATATTTGTTTGGTCCTGAGTGAGGTTATTGGTGACAAAAAAATCAAAATGGCCAGTAGAAAAGCTACAGCAGAATAGCATTGTGCACCAAGGGCTGAATAAGAAAGCTTCAATTGTATTTGGGGAGTGAAAGAGATCAGGGTAGGAGGGGTTCTGAGAAACGTTGGGTTTTGTAAAATGCTTCATCTTCAGGGGTATTTGGAAGGGCATGGTTAAAGGACCTGTACGCTCGGGTGATTCTGGAACTGAGCCACTGGCACCAAGTTTTCATGATGAGCAGAAAATGTTGGCTTGTCCAGTTTTTTGAATCGCAGAATACAAATTATTCACAGAATCGTTTCATTCTTCAAAGATCCTTGGTCTTAAATGTCACCTTCTTGCTGTATGAAAAAAAAGCAATATAATGTTTAGTTTAGAAGAGGCCAAGTGAAGTAAAGCTAGCAGAAACGTTAATGAGATGTTTACTTTTTTAGATCCCTTTGGTGGTGATCCCTTCAAAGGCTCAGATCCTTTTGCAGCTGACTGTTTTTTCAAACAGTCCTCCACTGATCCTTTTGTGACTGCTGACACTGATCCATTTAGCACTGCAGACAACAGTCATAATACCATGGTAAGTTTGGTGGCGCACCTTTTACATCTCTAGAGGATGTAGACAACCTATTTCGTGCATTTGGACGTGCCTTGAAAAGCTGACATTGAGAAATCATTTGGATAAAAGGTTATCTCTTACCCCACAGCTCTGTCTTGTCATCTTTGGGTCCTGTTTACTACAAGTAGTCACAGATGAAATAGAAGTAAAAATCAAATAGTTTTTTAAGTGTTTCAGTGTGGAGCCTCACGGTTCCACAGGTAAGAGCATCTGAGAAAAAAAAATGAACTCCCCTTAACAGTTACCAAGTACGTGGATCACATTTTACCTTTTTTCTACCCTTCGAAGTATTAATCGCTGTTTTGAGGAGGAGTTTATCTTTTTGAAGAGACTGATAAAAGCTACTTGCAAGATATTTTAACTTAAAACTTCTAAGCTAAAATAAATCATGATTTTATTGTTAGAATTTGGAGTCTTTTTTAAGCTGAAAAACAAATTTCCCTCCAAGGAATTTTTTTTTTTATTTTAGACAGAGATATCGAAGAAGAATGACCCTTTTGCTCCTGGTGGAACAACTGTTACTACATCAAATGATCAAGGTAAAAGTATATTATACGGGTCAGACTTTTTGGGGATTATTTTTATATGCGCTTGTTTATTTTTAGTCTTTTAACTGAATTTGCAATGGAGCTTTTTGGGCATTTCCTACTTTTCCTGAATTTTCCTATACAGTATGACATAAGGTGCAAGTTTGCAAGGGGGTGTTTTTATAAAACAAAACGGTCTCACCTGTTCTGCCTGTCACTGAACACTGATTCCACAAAATGTTTCTGTGCCTTACCTAAAACTGGTGAAATATCCCAATCTAAGTGTTTGGACTATTTGAATGCCTTGTCCTGCTTCCCATTAGGGCTGGTTTTAGAGATTTCATGTTAATTTCTAAGTAACATACAAAATGGCTTTGTACTATGGGAGAAGTGGGATAGAATAACTATACTTCATCAAGAATTTTTGCCATTAAAGTTTGCTCCTTTTATTTTGCTCTGACCCTCTCCCCTCTGAGCACTGAAGATGTTTTAGGGAAGACTAATCCGCTCTTTTCCCAAATGGCATTGACAAATGGTAATCTAAAACATGAATCCATGTGTGATTTTGTATGGTAAACCAGTTTGATTGTAGGAAGTAAAAAAAAAGCCATTTTCTAGCGATGCAGAAGTGAGTGTTGGTAAAGAAAGACAGTGGACTTCTTGTTTTACAGTAGAATAGTAGTTTTTACGTATTTTGAGGCGTAAGAATGAAAGGATGCTACTCAACTAGATTGAGATAATAGGAAGTTTAGATACTTTATTCCACAGTCAGAGGCGAAGGTCCTACAGTCAGAAGTGAGCTCTTGTTCATATATAGATAAATAGATTTATGTGTCTCTGTATGTATGAGTCTGTGCACACGAGAATCTCTCTGTGGGTATGCATACATGTATCAACAGAACATATAGTAGTATTGTTATTTAATACTTTCAGTGGAATTAAACTTTCCTTTCTTTAACGTAGGAAACCAGAATACCAGCATTTCTTTTTAATTGCTCCCTGTTTAGGAGAATAGTTATGCTTAATCAGTAGTTGTCACTTAAGAGTTTTTGCAAAAGCTATTTAATTTAAAGTGCCCACCTCGAAATACTTCACTTAAATAACTGTGCTGCAAAATGAGTAACAGTTGCTTTTTTGTTGAGGGATTTTTCTTTCTTTCAATCTCTTTCACCTTTAACTTTTAATTTCATTCTGTCTGCTTGATTTATGTGTGTTTAGCCACAGACCCCTTTGCCTCTCTGTTTGGAAATGAATCCTTTGGAAGTGGCTTTGCTGACTTTAGCACGCTGTCAAAGGTAATGTGATGCTACTGCCCCTCACAGGAAATGCATGAACCTCCACAGTGACAAGATGTAGCTGCATCTCTTTATCAACAGCTTCATTATGGCTTTGCACTACTAAAAATTTATAATGGCTCAAATTCTTAAAAGAGGGCTTTAGAGTAAATTGTTCTGCAGTTCCCCTGTGAGGAATGCAGTGTAATCTTCGTGGCTTTATAAGTACTTTTTCTGGTTTTGAAGTGATATTATGATTATTTTTTAAAATTCACTGAGTTTAACAGCAAAAGTATCATGCACTCAGTTTTATATTGCTGTACACACTAACCATTCCTGATTTTTCTTCATTTTCCATCTCCAGTATCTGGATGATAAAACCAAACAGAAGTATTTTTTTTTTTTGTCTTAGTCCAATGATTCAGTTCTAAATAAGTATTATTGAAAAGAAAGGGGAGTATAGTGTAATTGCTAATTGCACTGAAACTGTGTGTGGTGCTGTTTTCTTTGTTGAAGGCCAACAACGAGGATCCCTTTAGCTCTTCCACATCAGGTTCTGTCAACAGTCTGATCGTAACTAAAAACTTATTTGAGGAACCAGCTGCTAAAAATGAGGATGTTCCTCCTGCCTTGCCCCCTAAAACAGGAACTCCCACGAGGCCCTGTCCACCACCACCTGGTAAGAGCCGACACCGAGATGTTGTTAACAATTAGCTGCTTCAGTATCAGGAGTGGGCCAATTATTGAGGGGATGGTGAGGTGTCTGAATTTAGAATGGATGAGCAAGATGTGACATGTCTGTTCCTTGAGCTGTTGGTGATTTCCTCAGAGTTAAATTTTGCATGGTGCTTGGGATTATAGTTTGGTTTTTTTGAAGAGAGCAAAGAACTAGAAAACAGGAAAAAATAGTTATTACAAGTATCTGCGAGATAAGGTGGCTGCAAATTACTAAGGTGATACATTATGAATCTTGCATTAAGTTATGCTTGAAGTACGAACTGAGTGTGTTTAATCCATTGCAAACCCTCCAGTTTAAATACAAAATGAACTAAATAGGGTTAAATGACTGACCATTTTCTGGGTGCCCTTGCCAGAGGTCTGTAGTAGTAAACCCAGCCAATGGATAGTAATAAACCCAAATTTCCTGTGCTCTTTTCTGCTCGAATGATAGCTGAGCCCTCTGGTCTGGTTTGACACAAACCACCCTGCTTTCCAGGAAAGGCCATGAATGTCAAAGACAATACCTTGTGGTTGCGACAAGCCCACGTTACAGCAGATTCCTCACTCTCAATTCTTTTTTCCATAGATTGGAAAATAGATGACTAGTATTCCTTTTTAAGCTCCTGTCCTTTGTTTAATTTTCCTTAAAAACCCTACTGCATCATTTTTTCACTGTTACACTAAGTGGATGAATCTTAAGGTGATTTGGAAAACTGCAGCACGAAGCTGAAACTTGTATTCATCTTTTTCCTTGAAAGGGGACAGCATAAATGTAGGAGTATTTATATTAAAGATTAAATGCAGCTTTATAATTTCTAATGTTGATGTGAGATCTGGTTCATCCTTATGCCTGGCAAGTAAACAGTTTCACTGTAAATAACATTAAACCAGCTGACAGTGACAGGTAACGATAATTTGAATGCTTAATAGTGTTGCCTTTTGTGGTGGTCCTTTTTAAAAAAAAAAAAAAAAACACAAAAAAAACACATTTAAATTCATTGACCTCACTGTATAGGAGTGGCTATAATGTGGTTTATAGATGTGCTTCTAGGATGCAAGCTTCTAGTAGCAGATCAGCATCATCTGTATAAAAATTAGCCTGTTTTGATTCGGCACATATTAAAAATGATGCTGTGGTTGTCTTGGTAATCGTTCCCCATTTCCTAATGGAATGAAAACTCTTAAGTCTTTTTGTTTCTAATTACTCCCTTGGCCTTATTTGAAACAAGGGAATGCTTTTTGCAAAGAGATGCCCCAAATTCTTCCTCTTAATTTGTCACGCTAGCGGAGAGCGTGCAGAAGGGCGGTTTGCTTGCCTCTGAAATCCATTGCCTTTCGAGATACTGGTAAGCACCCCCGTTTCATGATTTTTGGGGCAGATTTGGAGACTGTAAATTACATATTCTTACAACTAATAATCCCTGTAGAAATAAAATTCCCTGGATGTCATTTGAAGTTGCTTCTCCCACATTATCCAAGAACTAGACGTGTATTGTTTGCCCGTAACAGAACATCAGCAGTGAGTGAGGTCTGCCCTGGCAAAGTTATCTGGGAAGTGTCTAAATAAGTCACATGTTCCCAAGGAGGTTATCGTTAAACCACTGCCAAATTACAATCTCTTTTGGTCCTTAAATTTTCAGTCTAACTTGCAACAGTGAAATGCAAAGTAAGAAGCACTTTGGTTCGATTCTGCAGATTAAAATGGCAACAGAAGCAAGTTTTAAATTATGACCATTGTAGGTGTCGAACCACTTTGCAGACCCCAGTAGTTGAATTCAAGAAACCGCAGTGACATACAGAGGGAATGGTGGCATGAAATTCAGATCAGCTATTCTTGGAAGTGTTTGGGTTAATGTCCTCGAAACCTGACTGGGGTTAAGCTGAAAAAAGAACAAGATAAGTGGGGTCTTGTGACCGATTCCGTTATATCTGCAGGTGCTTAGGCAAGGATTAACAAAACAGTTAAGCCTGTTACCCTACTCCTTCATTCTGATAGTATAACTACTACAGAAATTCCAGGTGTGAGCACAGGGAGAGGACATAGTGCTTTGAAGACTTACAAATTTATTTCTAGTCTCTGAATTAAATTGAGATAACTTGATCCAAACAAATAATAGAAGAGCCTTGCTGGAACGGTCATAGACAGTTCATAAGCAGAAGAAAAAATACTCTGCTGATAGAATAGGGCCTCAAAACTGTTAGAAATTCTCTTTCCAGTTAATTAGTGTTCTTGAATCATTAACATACATATGTTCTTCTTTGCTTGATTACACTTCAATAAACTGTGGAACATACCTTCATTTTTTTTAATTGGTAACCCTTCCTCTGAAGTCATTGCAACTCCGTTAGTTTATCAGAAGAGGTTGCATGCCAAGTAGCTTTTGAATTTGTTTTTTTAACTATTTTTGGCATGTTGTTACCTGCTATCTTAAATTCATTTTAAATTCATTTTAATCTAAGGGAAAAGACCTATCAATCAAATAGACTCTTCAGATTCCTTTAAACCGAGCGATCCATTTCAGCCTTTCCCCACCCCAGACATTCCCAAAGAACAAGAAGCAGATCTATTCTGTGATCCATTTGCTCCCACCAGCGTCAGTAAAGAGGCTGACCCCAACAATTTTGCAAACTTCAGTACTGTGAGTAAACACTTTTTACATTTGTTTCAGTATAATGACAGCTTTGAATTGTTCACACTGAAGTCTTCAGTCTAATTTAAAATATTAAAACATATCCCGTGTACGAATGGGATATTGCTTCCAGTAAAATCAGGGTTTACATGTAGTTTACATCTGAGGCTGTCCTGAAAGCAAATACTCCAAAATGTTGTCGTTAATGTTTAAATTGCATTGCTTTTATGATATTTTTTTTTCCATGGAGGCCTCCTAGCTTTTAGAAAATAGAACTTTTAAAATATCTGTGTTCTAGGGATTATCCATTTTATCAGTGTGCAGCAAATTTAAATGATGTATCTATAGCAAGCACACTGTTAACTATGCAATTAAAAACAAAAGGAAAGGTGTGAGTTTAATTTAGCTGTCGCTGAATGGTTTGGGCATAATTTCAATGTACCAAAATACTGATAAACAGCTTCGTAACGGTGTATGTTAATGAAATAGAATTTGGTGAGTTTTGAATGGCTAGTAAATTCCAGACAATGGAAGTACAATGAAGGAATGTAATTGTAATGACTTACAATGAAGTAAAAAAAATACCCCAAAGTAGTGTCTCTTTATAACCAGAATCCATTTCATAGAGGTCGTGGTGTCCAAGCAGTAGAAGCAAATCTAAAGGTTTGTGCATGCCTATATTTATTTTTTTTTCTTTTGAGCTTTTGCAAATA
This sequence comes from Nycticryphes semicollaris, assembly GCA_013400055.1. Taxonomy (NCBI): domain Eukaryota; kingdom Metazoa; phylum Chordata; class Aves; order Charadriiformes; family Rostratulidae; genus Nycticryphes; species Nycticryphes semicollaris. The sequence goes on from VXBJ01000606.1 coordinate 1,179,244, forward strand.
GGAGTTTTAAAAAGCATCATCTTATTTTCAAGCTTGATACCTGTTAAATGCAATTTGCATTTACAGTATCTTGACCATATTGTCTTTTTTTTTTTTTTTTTTTTTTTTAATTTCCAGGCCTAATAAACTATGCGCTTGGTTGAAGTAAACTGAGGATTGACAGGCTCTCAGAATTGACTTGCACTGATTGGTGTGTCTTGTAGCGTGAGAGTTTCTGAAACACTGCTCTTGTTATCACTCTCACTCAGCAGAGGGACCGAGAAGCCAGTTGGGAGGAGAAACTGAAATGTGGAGGAGAAAGCAAAAATGCTCGTTATCTTTATGAAGGGAAAAGTCTTCTCCCCCAGCTGCAATTACCACGAATACTAAGTGAACTATGGAGAAAGCTCAAGCTTTTCTACATGTTATTTCTAGCTAATTTCTATTTGTGAACTAGCTGGAGTGTATTAGGATCTAGCTGGAGTGTATTAGGATTTCAGACTTAACATTGGGACATTCAGGAAGACTTCTCTTAGCTTTTCTGCATGCTGACTAGACACAGACTTTAGCATAATCTTTTGTTAATACCCTTAACTGTCTCTGATTTATCATCCTTGTACCCCAGAAATTTAGCTCATATTATTTTCACATCGATATACCTGGAAAGAATCTGTTCTTTTTTTCTTCTTGTATCACACTGACCTTTCTCTCTCTTTCTACTGGGCTTCTAACCGAACCATTACCTTATTATTTTGCTGTTTCTTGGTAGAAGTATTTTTCATCTGCCCAGTTAAAACCAGACACTATACAACTAACTTTTGCAGTCATTGTCACCTGGAAAAGCCACCCCCAATGAAAGTAGGGTAAATCAGAATGTCCCACACTATGGATAGGGGCATGTTTTGCAAAATAGTCTCCTGATATATTAAATTGTTTTTTTAATAGACTGGCTTTGATCCAAAATTGTTTGAATTTAATTTATAGCACTTGCTGCTCGGGAACTTTTTTGAAAGTTAATACTGAATTTTGAAACGTGGCATATTCCATAAAAACACAGAGATTGTATGGATAGCTTCAATGCAGTTATTAATAGTTAAACCTTAGACTAAGATAATGTTAATAGTGTATTAAAAGTAAAAAACAAGTAATATTTGCGGACTAGACCATATAAAATTTTGGGAAAAGTGTAATTGTCCCTTAAACCGAGGACGCGGACGGCATTAGTTATCATGGTAATATTGATCTTGTTTATTTTGTCTTTTAAAAATGCAGTATTCAACTGAAGAAGACATGATTGAATGGGCTAAGAGAGAAAGTGAACGCGAAGAGAAAGAAAGATTGGCAAGACTAAAACAGCAAGAGCAAGAAGACTTGGAACTGGCTATTGCACTCAGTAAATCTGAAATATCAGAAGCATGAAGTTTAGAATAAGATTTTGTCTTCTGTCAACTGTTTTGTCCCTTTTCCTGAATACCTAACCTATATAAATGTTAATCAGAAAATACATATATACAAGAAACTATGAAAGGTTTCAAATTTCTGAAAGTGGTGTGAATGTTTCTGCTAAATTAAATCCGTTTGGATATTGTTTGAATAACTGTTAAGTTTAGCATTCGATTTCTCTCAAGTTTCCAGGAGAACAAAATACTTTTCCCAGCTGTAAGCAAATCAGTTTAAAATGCAGATAGTGAGATTGTAGTTTGACTGTAACCTGTCAGCAGTTGGTAATTGAGCATAAAGTGAACATAGCAATTATTCTGCCATGGCTGACTGTCTCCCATCAAGCAGTTAGTCACTTGAAACCTTTTATCCTTCTAAAAAGGTTTTAGTAACGCCAGAGTTGTGGAGTGCTTTATTTTATGTGTATGCATATAGATTATTATTTTTTTTTTAAATCTTCATTGAAGATTCTGTGTTTGGATTTGAAATAACAATCTTCATGGAGTCTACATCAGAGAGTGTCTTTATGAAACCTTAAGTGCTTTTCTTGCATGGTCATAGATTTTAAGACAGACCTTTTATTTTGTTTTATAAAGCAATTCAGTTGAAGATACATGTGCATTTGCTGTTGGCCAAGATGACTGTCAAATATGAGACCCCACTGCTCTTTGAGCCACTTCTGCCTGTGAAATACGCAGCTGAACTGGCAAGTTAATAAGTTCAATTTGAAATAGGGTTGAGAATAGAAAGAAAAAGCAGGTAGTCTGATTTTTATGTTTGGGTTTGTGTTTTTTTTTTTAACCATAGTTGTTTTCTGTATATGTAATTTATTGAATGCCAACTGATAGTTGCACCTTAAACTGAATGGTTTCTTTATGGTCACTGAGTCAGAGTAGGTTTGGTAGAATGTTAATGAAAATAACTTAATGAAAATAACTTATTGTTCATTTTGAAAGAACTTTATTCTGGAGAATCTGTTTCATTAAAATAATTCCAAAAATAATAATCTTTTGCCCTATCAAAGAAAAATGGATGGCAGCAGCATAAACATCAAGAGAATTATTGGGGTTTTTTTCTTGCACTTTTAACCTGTGGTATTCCTGTTTCAACACACGGCACTGGGCGGGGAAAGGGGAGAACTCAGCCATGCTTCAGTATATTTAAGCTCTTCCCATTACCTATCAATGCTGCTGTTGCACGAGTTGGAGGGTAGTTTTCAATTTTTCAGGAAAAATGAGTAACCTGACTGGGATAGTTTTTCTATTGCACTGGGAAATGAGCATTTACAACACCTGCTCAAAAAAAAAAAAATCAAAATA
>VXBJ01000606.1:1182641-1279028 GCA_013400055.1 Nycticryphes semicollaris
GGAAATGATCATTTAAAACCCCTGCTAAAAAAAAAAAAAAACCTTAAAATTTCGCAAGTATTAAATAGCTATAACTTATCTATACATCTTTGTAATGAGTGTACACTAATCTTGCAAATCATATGCTTAACTGGATTACATAGATTCTTATCTTTTGTTAAAAATGTATACTCAGTGGACCAACACAATATTATATGTATATATTATATATATATTCCTGCTTTCCTTTACGGAATTTAAAGTTTTGAGTCATTTGATGTTACATTTCATGTTACTGACTCTGACTATAGTACTTTTACTCAGACTACCAACAAACCACTGCTGTGAGCTAAATGGCATTACATTATGAAGTTTTAACTTTTTTTTTAAAAAAAAATAAAAAAAACAAACACAAAACTTGTTCAGGTGGGATTAGCCTCTATTTATAGACTTCCCTTTTGTTTAAAAATTCTAACAATAGCCTGTAATTATGAAGAAATAAAGTTTAAGTACGTAAATGTGAACTGTTTGCCTGGTTTTTTTCCAAAGGGTGCTGTGAGCTGTAAAGTTAGGTGTAAGTGCAATGCAAACAATACCAAGTGTTCCCATTGTAGTCTGATGGGAGCGGGTTAATTTTTAGAGAGGGGGGGGAAAAAAAAGGTGCCTGAATCTTGAGGTTGGCTGGAGTACACACTAATCCCAGCTGTCACTTGCTTCATTAGGAATTGTGGCCGCTTCAAAGAAAACTGAGCCTATTCTCATCCAAGGCTTTTTCCCTGCACGGGGGTTGTAGAGCCCAGATGTTTAGATACTTCAGATTTATCTGTGAAGATATGTAAGTGTCTGCTGCTGGCTGCTGCCAATGTACAGGGCTTAAGAGACCTTTAGTTTGACCCAGCATATATGATTCTTCTAAATCTGTCTGTCGGCATAAGGTTTCCTTTATCTCGTGGCGTAGAGTGCTTGGTCAGAAGTTTAGGAGAAGAATGAGAAGTTTAGGAGTTCCAGTGACCATTAACATATGGCTTTGATCCTTTAGCTACAGTAGTGCTAGGTTTTAATGTACTCATCTTAAGTGGACCCAAATCTCTTTGCCTGTTTTTTTTTTTTTATGAGACATCAGTTGGATTAGGTGAAATAATATCTTCATTAATTTTATCAGGTTCACACACATTCTTGAGGCTGAAACCTTCTGTGGGCTGTTCATTCATTTATTCATTTATTTTCCTTTTAAGTCCCCTGTCAAGTTTCCATCTTGGGTGCACTTTGCCTCTGATTGTGTTGCTTTCTACCCCCTCTCCCCTCCAAATTGCGTGCAGTCCATTTAACTCCTTATTGTCAAACTGAAGATAGTTGCTAAACCATCTTGAATCAACCTGGTATCCTCTTTCCACTGTCTGTCTCCGATTCCCTAGACGACGACGTTCTAACTGTCAAGTAAAAATTTCTGTTGCATCCCCAGAGTTACCATCGCACTCCAGAGACGGATGGGATTATCTGATGTCTAGCAGATGAACTGCCCCTGTGACAGGTACATTTCTGAAGCAACTTAACCAGGAACCTATTGGGGGTTAACGTTAAGTCTGTTTATATCGTTGTGCGGTATCGACAAGGAACAAAATGGCAGTAAAAGTGCTTAATGAAGGAACTGACATACCGGGTTGATTTTAAGTGGATTTCTCTTAGAAGGCTGGTTGCTTCAGCACAGGGGATGGGATGTGACAGAGAATACTAACCCTCCTGCTGAACAGGTGAAAGCTGTTGTGTTAGACCTCACTGATTTACTGGTTTCTTTGGTTTAAGGGGACTTCTTTTGTCACCTCTTCTCAGAAATAGCATCCAGCTGTCAGAACCGCTGTTGTTTCCCCACTAACTTCTCACCAGTTGCATTCAGCTACTTTTAAATTTGACTGTTTCAGAATTTGAGTTCTTAGCAAAATTGTAACTTTAGTATTGGGATGGTTTTTCGTCACGCTTTAGCCTGAATCTTCAAAGTGACTCTGTGCCTGGATGTGCGACCTCATGTTTATGCAATACTGATAGAATGCTATTTTTAGATAATGTAGAGCATACAGGTTTGGTTTATAAAAGGGTAAAACTGGAAAAATAATGTATCTGTTAAAAACATTGGTAACTGAAGTCGTATGTCCCATCTTCATGGAATTTGGTACAAATACTCTTGGATTCAATTCCATTGCTAATCAGACGGAATGTTGCCTTTCAGATGCATCCATTTTTTACTATACGAAGGAAGAGGATTCGCTTGCCTTGTGCAATTATAAAACACAAGACCATGCCAGATGAAAAGCAGAGAGTCAGCAGTTCGTACTGGAATTAGACAGTAATTTTCTCAAACTGAAGATCTTTCTTGACACAGGTTTGAAACTTACCCTTTTTGGTAGGTAGAGTGGAGCTCCGGCTGCCAAGATGAGTGTTACTGAACTCTTGAACTCTGCAGAATAACTTGTGTGCTGTTTTCCTTGTTGGCAGTGAGGTGTAGGTATTAAAATCTAAAGGTGAGAGAGGAGTGGGGGGAAGGAAAACAAATCTCTGAAGCGGTGGCCAAGGGTGTGGCTACCAGCTGGGGACAGACAGGCTTTCCAGGCTCGTGGCACATAAGCCCTAGCGCTACAACCAAACGGTCTTCCCGCCCTAATGGTATCTCTGCTCTCGGTGGTCAGACTCAGGCTGCCAAACCAGCTAGAAAGCTTGTGTTTCCAGGGAGCTCTGAGGCTAAAACGAAGAAAGCTGCTGTCTGCATTCATTGCAGAACTGTAACTCGGTACCGTGCCGGGTGGGATGACAGCATAATGTTAAGGAGATTTCTTACGTGGAGATAAGTCAGAGAGGGTGGAGGGGAAAAAGTGAAAATATTTTTCTCTCGTGCTTATAGACTGATGGATGGGAATGAGAATCCCTTGTCGCAGGGTTTTTGGGGAGGCTGCACAGTAAATTCTGGCCTGTCTGTTATCCTAGAAAAGAGGGGAAGGAACTCTTAATTTGTCAGGTGACAAGCTCTCAAGTCTGTGTCAGTAATATCCAGAAACATGTTCTTTTCCTATATAACAGAAAATACATAAATAATACCAGCTGCACTGTCATTTCTTGCTCAGAATACTTAAGAACCTCTGCTGGGCTAAAATTGAAAAATCTAGAGTTGGTAGGACCTTGGATTTTAAACTGCAAACAAAAAGCCCTGGTTTTCAAAGCAGGTGATCAGGTAGCTGGCAAATAGAGGGGAAAAAATGCTGCATTGTTTGGATGTGTACTCAGGAGGTCAGGATGTTGTTTCTAGTTATCTCTTGCTGATTTATTAAATGATTTTGGACAAACCACTTCTTCATGCTCATCTGTTTCCTGTTTTCTAAATGACAATGGGTCTGATAACGTATGATGTAACTACAGTAATTTAGAAAGAGAATCTTGTGCAGAGCAAAAGAAATTTTATCCCATTTTACTTGTGTGTATCCTATAGGCAGAAGAGATGTTATAAGGTGTTTTCACTGTTAGTCTGCTCAGCCAGTTGCACTCCAGGACTATACTACAAATAACTGGAAATAGATTAATAATTTAACAGAAGTGCTGCTTTGAGCAAGGTATTTTCTTGAAGATTTGGTTTGCTGGTAACACAGGGTGAAATTCTTACCTTTTGCCTTCAGAGGTCTGTCCCAGCTGGCACAGCAAGAGATCCCCATAACGCTGTCTGCAAACTGGCAGCTCTCTGGGGTTTGTATCTGACAGTGCCCGAGTCAATGAAAGATTCATCCTGATGCACTCACTCAGGCTGATTTTTCCTGTGTGGACAGACTCAATACATATTCCGTTGAGACTATGTGACATTGAACATCCATCCAAAGCCAAAAGGTCCTTAGGATTGTTTTCTGCAGAATGGAGTCTCTCTTGAGATGTTGAATGTCTGTGTAGGTGAGGTCACTGATACAGCAAAAAACCTAATTTTGAAAGGCTCAATGGATTTTTAGATAAAATCCTTCTTGTAGATTTTTTTTTTTTTTATTAAATACACATCTGAAGCTGGATTAAAACCTCCTTATTCTTAATGTAGACTAGGGTCTTTTGAGTTTTAAACAGTTCTGAGGAGTTTGGAGTATGAATCCCATTTTGGGCCAACATTCATTAGTAACTTTAACTGAATAAGTAACTCAGTTGAGGTTCAAACCAGTGACCCAGAATCCTGAAAACTGTGCATAAAAGTACTAGTTGAATGTTAGAGTTGTAGGTTTAAATTGCCTAATTTTCCTTAATATGCAATCAATTTATCTTAAAATATTTATTTTACTGCCAGATAGTAAAAGCACAACAGTTCTGTTCCTGAACTAAAATAATAAGCTCAGGAGAATAACTAACTCAAACTGCAGTTAAACTAATGATGCAGATTTGTTCTTCTGTTTTAGATTTTTCAGCTTTGTCCTTAAAAGATGTAAAAACCAATTCAGTATATATTCTGGTGTGGTAATTAATAAAAATGTTCTGTAGGTTAAATGTGGCAGGCTGTTGAAAATGGGCTGTATCTAAAGTGGGATACAGGGGAAGCCTCTCTTCATGATGAAAGCTGTGAGCTGGAATGCGTGTACAGGTATTCTATGCTGAAAACTCTGAGTTTCCATATGTACCAAACTAGCTCTGTGAAGGTGCTCATCACCATTCCTTATTCATTATAGAATCATAGAATGTTTTGGGTTAGAAGAGACCTTAAAGATCATGGAGTTCCAACCCCCCTGCCACAGGCAGGGATAACTTCCACTAGAGCAGGTTGCTCGAAGCTCCATCCAGCCTGGCCTTAAACACTTCCAGGGATGGGGCAGCCACAGCTTCTGTGGGCAACCTGTTCCAGTGCCTCACCACCCTTGCAGTATAAAGAATTTCTTTCCAGTATCTAATCTAAATCTCCCCTCTTTCAATTTGAAACCATTACCCCTCATCCTATCACTGCACTTCCTGACAAAGAGTCCCTCTCCAGCTCTCCTGTAGGCCCCCTACAGATATTGGAAGGCTGCTCTAAGGTCTCCCTGGAGCCTTCTCTTCTCCAGGATGAACAACCCCAACTCCCTCAGCCTGTCTTCACAGAAGAGGTGCTCCAGCCCTCTGAGCATCTTCGTGGCCCTCCGCTGGACCTGTTCCAACAGGTCCATGTCCTTCCTGTGCTGAGGTCTCCAGAGCTGGACACAGTGCTCCAGGTGGGGTCTCACGAGAGCACAGTAGAGGGGTAGAATCACCTCCTGCGAGCTGCTGGCCACCCTGCTTTTAGATCAACGAGGGATATAATCAAACTGTTTAACTTAGCTAAGGCAATCCTGAATTTTTTGGTGTGTTATCAGCTCCTCTCTGGAAAGTGCTGCTCCTTGTACAGTGAGGCATGAGGGAGGCCTGCTGCCTACCCCTCCTGCACATCCTCAACCCTTGTGTTGGTGTGCTGCTCAGAAATGTCTTATTTTTTTTTTTAACCTTCTCCACCCACTGTTCTCACTAATCTCCATTGTTTCTTTGTGTCAACCCAGTCCTTCTGTTTGTCCTGCCACTCCCTCGCCCGGCCATACCTTTGCCTTTGTTCCCCCTGCTCCTTTCCTTCCACAAACTCCCTTTCTTTTGTTAATCTCCTCTGAGAGAAGAGATTAATTTTGAGATTTGTTCACCTGTTTCATCCTGTAACCCTGGAGCTCCACAATCATAGAATTGTCTGGGTTGGAAGGGGTCTTTTAAGACCATCTAGTTCAACCGTTAACCTAACTCTTGACAAAAAAACATCACTAAACCGTGTCCCCGAGCACTGTGTCAACCTGATTGATACCATTATAGTATAGGTAAAGGCCACCTTAAACCAATTTTCTCTGTATTGTGGGTGCGTTTGTAATTTCAATGGGTTTAGCTTTTTTTGGACTCTATTTTAAGCAATTGTTTGTAAGCTGACACGTGTGGTGCGTGGATGCTGTTGGGCGCTACTCCTTTTGTACAATTCCCCTACGTGTTTCGGGGTAGGGGGCTCTACCCTGGCAACCGCTTTCCTGGGAGCAGCCTTAAAACTTGGTGAGATACGAATTATATTTTTCGCGTGCTTTTTCTCTCCGGAGGAATTAATGTCTCTGCTTTCCCCCCTCCCCTCCACCTCAACACCTGCCCGAAGGCCCCGCACCCCCTCACTCCCGCACCGTGCCCCGACGCCGCGTTATTCCCTCAGCCCTAGGGAGATGGGGCCGGGCCCGCGGCCGGCGGAGGGGCGGGCGCTGCCGCTGCTCACCTGTGGGGGCGGCCCCTCCGCCCGGGCCCGGCCCTGCCCGAACATGCGCCGAGGCCCCGCCGCCGCCGCTGCTTCACACCATGCGAGCTGGCTGCGGCGGCCGCCCGCGCCGGGGAACAGCAGCAGAAGCAGCACCGCCGCCAGCCCTCGGCTCCGGCCTCTCTGTCTGCAGCTTCTGGAGGAGCCGGCGACGCCCTTCGCGACGCCTCCATGGAGTCCCGCCCGGCCAACAGCGGGAGCGGCGGGGCCCGGTACGGGGCGAGGGGATGGGGGCCCGCGGCCGTTACCTGAGGCCGGGAGAGGGGGCGGTGGGCTCTCTGCCGCCTCAGACTCCGGCGAGGCGGCTGAGGTGTACCTTGAGAGCAGCGCTGCCTCCTCCGGGGCTGCGGGAACGCTCCGTCCCGCGTGGGGAAAGGGGGCAGCGGCGGCGGGAACCGTCCCGGTGTCGGCCGAAGGGTCCGGTAGCACCGGTGCCGCGGGGAAGGGGGGGAGGGCGGCTCGTTTCCCTGCCTTGCTCTGAAGCCGGTAAATGGAGTTCGGTGCCGCCTCGAATTACTGTGGGATATCGGTGCCCGCCTCCTCACCGGGCTGCGGGCTCGGCAGCGGCCCAGGCCCGAGCGGACCGGGACCGACCGGGGACCGGGACCTGGCTGCCCACAAACAGCTCTGTCTCTCTGTGCGCCCCTGAAGGGGCAGAAACAGGGGTGGTTTTTTTACACTATCAGGGCTTGTTTTTGTTTGTTTGGTTGTTTTTTTCCCTTTTGCTTCGACAACAGCTGAAGGTACTGACAGACCTGCACTGCAGCCCCGCCGTACTTACATGCGATTTAACTTCGTTCCTCAAAGCGCTGTTCGAGAGCCGTCTCTTGTCTGTTGGAAGAGCCAGGAGGAAGACCTAAGGCTCTTCCCTGAGCTCCTGTTCGTAACAGCCCTTGACAGGGAGGCGTTGGCGCTAATTACTCTGTAACTCAGCGCCTTCTTGCTGGCCCGTAGCAAGGAGCTGCAGGTGGAAAACTTTTCCTTTCTCCATTTCCACCTGGACACTCCCTCTGCCCCTAAAATACATAAACTTCCATTAGGTGCGTGTGAGGGAGTTGTTTCTTCAATAGCTGAATCAGTGTGCAAATAACATTCTTCCCTAGTGGTGACGGCGCGTTAGATTTTAGACGTGGCTGCGTTAAAGGCCTGTTTGTGGATTCCCTACTTGACATAAGACTTTTGAAATAACGTCCTTTAGTGTCTATGCAGGGAGTAGAAACTCCTAGGAGTGCGGTTGTTTGAGAGGTCAGCAAACCATTTCTCTGCATAGAAGAGTGGAAAAGGGTCCATTGGAAGCAGTGGTTTGCTCTGCCTTTGCCTGCATGCTTTCCTTATGTCTTGTATGTTCCCATACCTTGAAGTTGAAAATGGCAAACGTCAACCCAAGACTTTAATTCACCTGGAGAAACCATGGTGGAAAACATTTTCTGAACTTCAGATTATGTGAACTATGGGATAGTGCTCTTTTTTTTGGTGGCATCTGTATTAATGCTAGAGTTATTACAGAGGTGGTGGGGTCTACGGACACTTAAAGCAGCAAAATCCTGTAGGGTTAGAAAATAGTGTGTTAAACTTGCTAATGATCCAAATGACATGTCTATTAGTATTTGTAATAGCTTTGTGATGTTCTGTCATGATAATTCTTTAATGGACCAAAAACATTTTATATTTTTTTTAAATTTTATTTTAGTTTTACTCTCCGGGGTGAGAAGGTGGGCTATATGTTTGCAACAATGATTTTTAAATGACATCATTAAATGGCTTCTAGGTCATGGTGTTTGCACCAGCAATAGTGGCAGCCCAGGCTGGGAGATTGTGGTTGCACTGGCCTGCAGAAAGTTTTGAATGTGCAGAAGAACATTTGCAAAAATGTTCTGAAGGAGGAAGAGGCGCAGGGAGGAGTTCGCTAAATTTTGCTAGATTGGGCAGGTGGGTTGTCCCGAAAGTGTGTTCTGAAGCTGCTGGAGAACTTGGTGCTGGTTCCTCATCGCCTTTCAGCAGCTCCATCTACTGGAACCAGCTGCCACGTTCCAGCATGACATTGCATCAGGATGTACAGTGCTTTCAGATGTTTCAGTTACTCTGCTACACAATTCTGAAAGCATATATATCGGGATTTTTGCTAATTTTTGGAAAAAATATTAGTGTTCATATGTTACTTAAAATAATCCTCTAAAAACCCCGATGGAGCCCCCAGGCAATGTTTTTACAGGGCTGAGCTCATGGTTTCTTATGTTTCAGATATATTTTGGGAATAGACTGACATTATTAGCTAATAGTCAGGGGACACGATGGTCTAGTGGACTGGTTGGAAGTGAAAACTAAATGCCAGATTTTTTGAGTAGGGGTGATAGAAAATGAACTCCTGTTTTGCAGATTTTCAGTTTTTGCCTTTGATAATAAAACTTTTGGTCCTCTTTGGTGGAAAAAACTATCAGGAGAGAGTCTGAGTGCTCAGATGCTCATTCAGATACACTTGACTTAATGGTTTGAATCTTGAATGCAAGTCAAACAGAATGCAATACTGAACATATGATTTGCATATGATTTTTATCTTTTTTTTTTTTTTTCTCTTTGGTTCTAACTAAAATTGTCACCTGGAGCTGATGAAATCTTCTTGCTATGTCTGCATCGAAGTTTTTAATTTTGACCAGTCTGTGTTTTGTGTCAGAAGGGGAAAAAAATGCCAGAAAGATCCCAGACTGCTCTCATTCCTAGTTCTAAACGGAAAAGTCCTTGGGTTTTTTTGGTTTGATTTTTCTCCTGAGGTAGCTTGCTTAGTCGTTTTGTACTCTGAAATGGAAAGAATAATAGCTCCCTGCTTCTTGAAGCTGTTGTGCCTAAGAATAACTCTTCAAAATGGCTTTATAAATACTCGATGACAAGAAAACTTCCTACTTAGTTCTCTTTTTCTGTTTTTGAGCATTGATTCTATAGAGAGTTCAGGAGAGTTTTCAGCTCAGGAGAGTTATAAAGGCATATTGAAGTGCTATGCTTGAATTTTTATTTAATTGGAGAGAAAGTGGCATTGTTGTTGGTCAAGGTACCATGAAGTATGCTTTGCAGATGACTTCTGAAATATAAGGTCAGTTTGTTGGAAGCTCTCAGGGAAACATAATCTGGAATTTCATGTAAAACAATGATTAAAGGCAAAGCAACAATCCCCTATTTGTTACAGTATTTTGTGTCATTCCTTCTTTTTTTTTTTAATGGGAACCTAAAGTACTGTTCAGCAGGGGGATTGAAACAAAAGCATGATTATTTTTTTTAAGTTGCAATAAAACATATTACAAAGTAATTTATTTAAAAAATGCTTTGCGTGGATTTATTTCAGAAAAAAAAAAACCCCAACAAACAAAACAAAACCAAAAACCTAACCAAGAAACGTTTCAGCTCCAATTAAAGTTCTGCAGGAAAATCCCTTCCATGTTTGGCCCAACACTGAATTCTACAAGAAGTGAAGTGTAAGTCAGCCTAAAAAGAGACCGGGCATCACCGACCCACTGAGGTAGGATGCACAGTTAACTGTTTTGTGACCTACCAGTCAGTCTGTGTTATTGCTGGGTAATGCAGAATCCAATCAAAAGGGAAAAATGCTTAATATCCCTCCCTAAATTGTCACTGAATCTTATTTCAGAAGTAATTCAGACCTCTACCCTGATCTTGCGGTCATCGCTCAGATTTTTGTCTGACTCCTTACCATGAAAATGTGGCAGATGGGAGCTTGATTTTGCTTAATGCTTTGTTTGTTTGTTTGTTTGTTTGTTTGCTGAGCACCTCAATGTGCTCAAGGCCATTGCAAAACGAGGTTGTAGTGCAGCTCCGGTTGATTTCTCAGTAGTTTTAATATGAACAGGATTAGACCTTTAAAGATTGAAAGTGGCTGTGTCAGAAGCATCAGAAGGTTGACCAGAGGTGGTAAAACTGTGAGAAGTTAGAGAAATATGAGAAAAGAGCAAACGGGTATTCTAAGGTTGTCTGAAGACCTTAGGACTCTGAAAAAACAAAAAGGCATGATGTGAATCCGATCTGTCCTTTAAAGTGACAAAGATTGTAGAGCATTTGAATTGTAAAAGAAGAAGCTGTTAAAACTTGCTAAGTATCAATACAGACTGGTTTATCATGAAAATTTAGTCTTAATTGCAGCAATCCTGTAAACTTCTGCAATGCTGGATGTATTTCTTTTCTTTTACTTTTGTCCCTGTGTGAGCTAATTTTTACTTTGTACATTCCAGTCGGTTAGTACAGCTCCAGGATGCTTGGGTTGATAATCTGTAATTTGCTAGACTATATTGTGTGTGTGTATTTATATATATATATATATTTCATCCTGTTTGATGCAGGCAGTTCTACTGACTGGGAAATGCACCCACTGCGGTGCATTTAGCCTTCGGTGAACAGCCGTGGGCAGTACAACACGGAAAGGGCACTGCAAAAATGACACCAATACTTTTTATTTATCTAAGCAAACCTGTCTTAATGAATTTATTGTGTTATTTGCCCGTTCAAATACAGGATGAGAACTGTTAACGTAATGCAACCTAGATCCTGCTCTTGGCGCAAGTTAAACAGCGGTGAAACAGCCCAAGTCTAGTGACTCCCCTGGACTTTGTTCTACTCGCTTGACTGCTCTGCCACATCCCTTTGTTTTGTGGGCCTTTGCTGAAACAGGCAAGTCCAGATGACTGAGTATCTTTTTAACATTTTTGAAATATTTGACATTGCTGAAGCATCAACAGCTGGGTGGTTTGAGAGCTGAGTTAACCTCAAAAACACACTGTGCCGTACTCCCTGGCCAGCTGGATATACTGACTGAGATCTCCTGAATTCCAGAATTGCATCACTGTTGTGTCTCTATGCACAATATGTGGAGAATGTGAATATTGCAACTTTTCCAGTTGCTTTGTTTTTAGAAGTAATGGCATTTCTGCAGCACTGAGGGGCCTTAGTCACAGGCCAGAAATGTGTTCAAGAACACAGAAAGATAAATGCTGAGGTATTACTTGCTTGGCAAATAGAACAGGAAAGGATAAGGTAGAATTAATTTTCTTGCATTAACTTATTTGCTTTTGAATTACGGAGAAATTTCTGTATTGTCTGAAAACTGAATAGTAACAAATTATTGTGAGAACTGCTTAGTGGTGTCTCCGTTTTGTGGTTAATGAGACCTGTTCATCCGAGATTATTTCTGATCTCATGTGGTTTTGTAAATGTTTCCAAAAGGCGAGAAGAATTCTTCCAAAGTGATGTGCTTTTTGTTTTCTTTGAATGCAGAGATTTTTTTTCAGTCTCGGGCTCAGAACATTTGTAAGGCAGTGCTGCCCGAAGCAGTCATCTATTTACAAAAGTAGTAGTCCTCCATTTAGAAATGACCTGATAAACTTGATAAGGCTAAAGAAAATAACCCTGAGTGTATCCTGGTATCTCCTAACGTCTCCGTGATTATCCAGCATTATGAGAAGAGAAAGTGGTGCCTTGGTGTGGTGGTTTAACTCCAGCCAGCAGCTAGGGCCAGGCAGCCCCTTGCTCACTCCCCCCTGGTTGGGATGGGTGAGAGAATCAGAAACGTGAGAAAACTCATGGGTGGAGATAAAGATAGTTCAATAGCGAAAGAAAAAGCCATGTACACAAGCAAAGCAAAACAAGGAATTCAGTCACAGCTTCCCATGGGAAGGTGGGTGTGTTCAGCCATCTCCAGGAAAACAGGGCTCCATCGCGTGTTACGGTTACTTGGGAAAACAAAATGACATGGCTCTGAACCTCCCCCCCTCTTTTCTTCTTCACCCACCTTTATATACTGAGTGTGACACCATATGCTATGGAATATGCTTTTGGACAGTCGAGGTCAGCTGTCCCAGCTGTGTCTGCTTCCAACTTCTTGGTGCACCCCCAGCCTACTTACTTGTGGGGTGGTGTGAGGAGCAGAAAAGGTCTTCACTGCTCAGCAACAACTGAAAAGACCAGTGTAGTATCAACGCTATTCTCATCCCCAATCCAAAAGGTAAGGCCCACACCAGCTGCCAGCAAGAAAGTCATCTCCATCCCAGTCAAAACCATGACACGTGGCAAGAATTTCTATATTCAGTGGTGATACTTTTGAAAACATGCAATGGGGAGGACGCCCTGGTGTCAGTGACAGGACTTGATGCATGTGGTGGCCTCTGTATCAGCAAGCCACGTTGTGTTTGTATCTTGGAGGTGTCTTAGATGGTTTTTTTTGCTAAGAACTGAAATGTGCTTTGGGATGCTCCTTGCATCCGTGAGTGGACAGAGTGTTAGAACTGATGAAGCTTTGGTAGCCAGAGTGGCACAGTGTAGGGAGCAATATGGTTTTACTACTCCTTTCCTTTTGGAAAAATTAAGCCACTTTGGGCATGTGAGACCTCTTTTCAGTTCAAATTCATACTCTATAAATGAGTTGTTTAAGAATTTGTAAACTTTTTTTTTTTTTTTCTGACTACTTGGCTAGAAGCAACCCCCTCCAAATCTCTTTGTGGGGACAGAGAGAATGTAATTCTAATTATTGTTTTTCTGTACGTGCTGAGCTCCCCACCATCATAGCAGCAAGGTGTATTCACTATTGCACAGGTAACTTAAAAGAGCTGCAAAAATATGCATGGGTAAACCCCAGTCCTTTCTACCAGTGACAGGAGTGTCCTGTGCTGCTTTTTAAAAGGGTGAGATTAGCATTGTCGTGTAAAAATTGAAACTGTGTGTTACACAGGGAACCCTTGGAAGGAAGAGAGTAAAGGAGGCCAAAACACTGTATTATCTGAATTGTTGAATGAAAAATCAAGAGCAAATACTTCAAAGTTACTTAAGAGGAACTTTTTGAGCTGAATTTGTAACCCTTCAGACGAACAGCCACGCAGTGAGGCTGGGTGCAGGGACAGTTTCTCTTGTGTTGTAGGAGAAACGTTTCGGTGGGACAGCAGGAGCAGAAGCCAGCCATGCGGTGTAGGTAGAACGATTGCAGCAATCAAGCCACAACCTGGGTTGGTGTTCACTAGAGTAGCTTTGTTGATGTCTCCGAGTAAGATGAAAGCAGTATCATTGAGCCCAACTGCGCTACTACTTCTCAAGCCCCTGAGATAGAAGGTCCCTAGTGTGGTTACAGAGATGTTGCCATGAAATTTCTTTGGGATGAGAATATCATCTTTCCATGAGATGCTTTGCTTTGATCTTGCCTCTCACTTGCTTTGTGCCTTTGGGAAAACAGGGTGTGCTCCCGCTGCTCCCCACTCCAGGAGTCTCCTGATAATGGAGAGAAGAGAGTCAACAACTGAGTCACCAGCACTTGGTCTTCTCTGTGGTGGTTTCTCATCAGGTACTGGTTTAGCTCAATTGTGTTTGACTCTTTGTATTTTATTCTCTTCCTCCAAATGAAGTTACCCGTGCACACTACCTCAGCTGACTTATGCAAATAACATAGATTTGGCAGAGAAATGCATCCATATTTTAGGATATGAATGATTTAACTTATTTCAGCCTTTCTCAATACTGAAGGAGCTCTTGAATTACTATTAAAAGCATTACTATAAAGACACAAACTTCAAGCTTACTTTTTTTTTTTTTTTGCAAAGTTCTGGTAATTAGTGAGGTGAAATGAGTAGTAATTCAGCATTTTTCAGAATACAGGCCTTGAGATCCTTTTTATTAATGAAATCCGTAAAATCCAGCGCTAAATCATAACTCCTGTGTGCTGTAAATGTATCCTAAGAAACCACTCGATGTCATGCACGCAGTGAAATAAACTTTATGCAGAAATATGGTAACTCCCGTGCTCAAAAAAGCCTTCTCTCCCACTGCTTTTGGCTGTGTTTTAAAATCATGGTGTTGCTTTTTTTTTACTTTTGAAAGAGCTTTACTTTTCATGAATATTCCAAAAATAATTTTTGCTTAGTTGTGCTTATTTATTTTGCTTGATGTTGCTGTTGGCATAAAAAGGATTTGAGGTTTAAGTGGAAAGGGCATTGTTTAGCATGTCCTGAGAAATTTTGCTTTCTGACTTGAGAAAACAGGGATGTGGTGGAGTGGGGAGATCAGGACTTACCTTAAGTCAGGGGATACACTGTAATTAGGGTTTGTCAAGCACCCCCCATCATGGTTCCCAGGGCAGAGAACGGTGATTTCATAAATAATAAAACCAGAACGAGAACCATGTGACTGTTCTTGCAAGACCTGCTGCCAAAAAAGCCAAAAAAGGAAGGAAGCCTCTAAAAGCAAGGGGGAAGTGGCCTAACTTTGGAAGTATTTCAGATCTTGATTTTTTTCTATATTTGTTTTCTCTAGTTAAAAGAAGGTATTGATATATGTGAGGGAAGAGAGGCTGCGTGCTGAAGGATGTCTGAATGTGTAAATGCTACCAGAGAAGTGATATTCAAATAAAAACCTGCCAACTCAAGTCTTGAAGAACTTGGCAGAAACAGCAGAGCCTTCACCAGACAGAACTTCAAAGACCATTTGGAGAAGTACAGTATCAATTAGAAATTGTTTAAACAGTTAGTGAAAACGATGAATAATCTTTTCTGAGTAGTTCCTGATCCTGCCACAGAAGCACCCCAGTTAATTTTAAGTTGTAAGCAGTAGTTATTCCCAGCTGGGGGAAAAATAACAACCCAGTAATGTCTTTTATCTCCTGCTGTGGCCCAGGTACGTGGTGCTGCTACACACATGTAATGGAGTCATTAACAGGGCAGCCTGTGGATCCATTACAATAATTTTTATACCAAATGCAGCACAGGCTTTTCCTGTACAGGATGTCATAAAACCAGCAAGAGATGTAATCAGGTATGCTAATTCCTTCAGAGTACCTTCCTGAAATTATCCCTCATTTGTTTAGCATTTTTGGGTCTTCCCTCACAGTATTAGTACTGCTTTGTGTGATCACAAGGAGAAAATAAATGCTTACTTTTTAACATTAGATGCACTTGGAGAAACTAACTTAGATAATTAAATCACAGCTGATCAACTGCTATAGTCCAGCTGCAGTAGCGAGAGAGATGATAGTTCTTGCTGGTGCCTGCCCTTCTCAGGTACTGGACTGGTACTGCTGACATGCCAATAAAGCAGTTTGGCCACACACACCATTTTATTTTGGGCAAAATCAGCCAAATGAGCTCACTCCACTGATTAAACTGTTTACACCAAACCGTGTCATTTTGCATGGCGTGAAAGAGAGATTTTTTACAAAGAATATGTAAAGTCTCGCTACCTCCCAAATTTACCGGAGCCAACAGTTAGCAGTGTTTTGGCTGGTGGATTGAAGGTTGTTTGGCAGAGAATCCTTCCTGGGGAGAAGCACCTTCTCAATCTCCTTTGCCCATCAGCTCCTCACACTTGTAGCAATTAATGCCTCAGTTCTCCTTCCCATCAGCTGGTCTCCTCTGACTCTCCGTTCCGGTTCACAGGTCTGCCGCCGCATGCAGTTAAGTTTTGTTGTTTCAGATCTGTTAATTACAGGGATATTTGACTTCTGCCTAGTTTGTACTGAATGAAGGATAGCCCGTGCTGCCGCTGGGGTCAGGCCTGTAGATCAGAGATAAGCCGGCAGCTGCCAGCACCTCCTACGTGAAGCAGTAAGTACCCGGTGATATATCAACTTCACGTGTCACGGACCGGCCTCCAAATGGCTCGTTTGCAGTATGTTCCAAGTGAACTGGGGATGCTCGTTACTCCCATCGTATCATCCCTAATGGCCAATCGGAGAGTTGGGTACCGCAGGCAGCGCTGCCCTACCCTGCGCTGGCAGTGTCACTGTCACTCCGAGCTGGTGAAGTGGCACCCGGTGCTGCCGCTGCCGCTGGGTGTTCCTGCCTAGGTGCTGAGCGGGCACACAAATGACTATGTCAGAAACCACCAGAGATCTAGCAGGAAGGTAAGTAGCAGTGCACAGCGTTTTCCCTTGGGCTTAGGGGCAGTTCTGATCCTGCTGTGGAAAGCAGGAGAGAATCTGCAGCCCGCTGGAGCATGACTAATCAGTTTGCCGAAACGCTTAGCGCTCTCTAGTTTCAAGTATTTCTTCTCCGCTGTTAACAGCGACCGGTGATGTTCTTGTAGCATTTATGTGAGGTGCGAGTTGTGTTCAGGTCTTAAGCCCTGCACTTGGGAACTACACCAAATGGGAACTACACCAAATGGGAACTACACCAAATGCCGGGTTTCCTTGGAGTGTGAAGGAAGTGTGCAACTTGCATTTTTGCCGCCGTATGCAACTTGTGTGGGGTTTTTTTTGCTGTTGGGGGTGGCACTGTGTTAATCATTCTTATTGCAGAAAAGATGCCAAGTAGTTAATATGTCTTATTTGTGCTGTGAGCTTCAATACCGGGGGGGGTGGTGGGGTGGGGTGTGTGGTTTTGTCAGTCTTTCTGTTTCCAAGGAATGTTTTGAAAATGTTTATTGGTATTGAATGGGGTAATTCTGCTGCATGACAAGAAACAAGCAAACAAAAAAACCCAGGTAAAATGTTACTAGTCTAAATATTTTAAAACAGGTGAGAATGTATTTTATATAGTGTTAAATCTGCTGTGTGGTTCAGGGACACAGGTTTAAAAGAGGTAGGTGAGAATTGTAATACAGGTGACCAATAATTGGCAAAGTTTTAATTATTTAAGTAAGGTTCAGAACAGTTAGGCAGATATGGTATTGCTTATTGTTGGAGATGGATGCCAAGACTTGGTTAATCAATATTTGCAAAGCACATGGAGAGTCTCTTGGGTGTGGGGTTTGCAGTCTCTCTAAAATGTGATAACAGCCACTATAAGCAATGTCATATAATGTGTCTTTCAAATTTATAATCCTGTTTTTCACATATAATTATGCCCCCTTTTTTTCCCTTTGCAGTCATTATTCTTAAAAACAAAACCAAGCCACTGCTGCAGTCAGTGGTTATTACTGATTCTCTCTATTTGTTCTGTGCTCCCTGTCTTGTCCTTAACATGATACCAGGACTTTGCTTTCTGTTTTTCCTTTCAGCAAGCTATGTGTTGTGCCATTTCTTAAGGAAGTAATTACTTAAAGCATAGTTTCTAAATCACAAGACAGATCACATCAGTTAGAGCTGTCTGGAGGCAGGAACATGATGAGGATTTGATTGTATTTTGTTGGGGGAGGTTTTTTTTGTACAGGCTTGCATACAATGTATTAATGCAGTTCAGTTCTTTGATCATAAGATGCAGATGTTTCAGCTGTCCTAATGTCAGCCAGGTGACCTTAACTTTGTTAGTGTAAGGCCTTACTGTTTCTTCTGTGGAGTTTTTTGTCCAGCAGTTCTGGTGGTGAGGAACTTGGACCAAATTTATTCAGCTGGTCTGTATTATGCTGTTGCCAGTAACCCAAAGACCAGCTGAGAACCCTTGGGACAGGTCAGGCTGACATCTGAATGTTGTAAAGGAGAATAGCACAGCCAGAGTAAGCCACTGAAAGTATCTTCTGACTTCAAGATGCAGCAACAGTTTTTTTGTTTGAGTGCAGTGGCACTTCTTAGGGACAGTTGATGTTCCCAGGAGCATGCACAACGTGAAATTTTAACCCACCTGTAAATCTGTAGTGATCTTCTGGTCAGGAACCAGAACGAGCATGAGCTGAACTAAAAGCAGATGTTCCAGCAGAGGCGATGGAATAATAGATGCAGTTTGGCAATGTCTCACCGTTAAAGTGATGACGTGATTGTAACGTCACTAGCCTGTAGTCTCTGTCAGCCCCATGCATGGTCAGATGTGCATTGTCACCCAGTGCTTCCGTGTTCCCGATACCTGAGCTCACCAAATTGCTGCGCTCCTGCATGGTAACTTCTTCATGTTTGGGTTCTTATCTACACTATGTGCAGTTTATCTTATTTTCAGAAAATACAAAACTTGAATTGCTTTCCGCGCGTCACAGAGTAAGATCATGGTTTGAAAAAAAATCCCACAAACGTAATGGAAGACACTTTCATGTTTTTTTGCAGTCACTAGGAATGGAATAGCAGACCCAACCAGCTCTAAGGACTAGAACTGAAGATGGTGAGTTCGAATGTGGCAGTAACACACCGGTAGAAGGAGAAACAGATGTGCTGAGTTTATTCTCTCTTCTTCTGGCAGGTCACCTACATCAGACCTCAACACGGCATTGCATGAGTGTATGGCAGCTCTGGATTTATTTCTTAACAACAAGTTCTCAGATGCTTTGGCATCTTTACAAGCAAAGTAAGTTGGTTGCTTTTATTAGTTTTCTTGTGTTTATTGTTCTTTGCTTCACCACCTCTCAGGAGAATGACTGGACAGCTAGTTCTTTGTTAATAGTTAACATTACTCTGTGGTTTTAGTTCAGAAAAGCATTGAAAATTAATCTGTTAAGTTTTGGGGAGGACAGATTAGGTGCTTTACTCTTGGGTGAGTAAATAAGACAGATCAAAGGTAACTACAAAAGTAGAGAATTGTCCAAAGAAGTAACCCCTTAGCTGTAGTGCAGTATTGGAGATCCTTGCTCCCAGAAGAATAAAAAACATCTTCTGTCACTTCCCTGCCACCTGCCTCATATTTTTCTGTATAATGTGAGAATTTGAGAATTTTTTTTTTTTGTGTCCGAATGAGCAACTAACCCTGAATTGCCAGGTTTGGGACACATCACTTTAGGTAGGACCCTATTTTTCTGGGAGGGGGGGTGTTTGGTTTTTTTCATAACCACTTTCAAAAACCTTCTCACAGCTTATTTTGCAATTCAGTGTTGTGGTCATACACTCTGTTTCCTAATTACATTGCAGCCCAGCATGTAATCAGTGGCCCAGCTGCAAGCAGTGAGGACATAAAATAGCTTCTAAAAATTATTATGTCTTCACATGTCTGTGATTTTTCATACACTGTCCTGAAATTACCTGTGCTCTCAGCTAGTTGGAGTCTGTGGTTAATTCGCATTTTGTTTTCCCCAGTTTGCTCCATTTATTTTTAATTACAAATTACAACATGCGTTCTTTAAGGCCACTGGAATATGAAACGAATAAAATTCATAGGTGATGCAGTAGTGTGTGTTTGATATGCATCAGGGGTAAATGCAGTGAATACCACGTACCTGCTTTTGTTGAGTCTTTGATCAGTCTTTGATGCCAGAATCTGTAGCTTAACCGTGTAAGTATGCTCTGTGAAAGGCATTCATGATAAATTTTAAGCTCAGATGTATAAATAATACAGGTTTTACTCACAGCAGTGTTATTTCGTGTTTATATATTATCAGAAGAAATCCTAAAAATGGTGTTTTCATTACATTCTGACAGTAAAGCCCCTGTGTCCATCTGGAAATTCTTACTCAGTGCTTAGCATAAAATGGGGAGATATTTTATTGAAGGGGGTTTCCAAATGACTGCAAAAGCTAGTGAGTCTGGGGGCTATCTTTTTCTTTAAATCCATCTTTTTTCCTATTGTGTATGGTTTTCATCCAGCCTTTGTTGGGCCCTGCAGAATATATTTAATGAGGTGATACTCTCGTTTTGTGTCTGACTGTATTCCACACTGCAAACCCATTTAGAAACTGATTTTTCATGTTAGCCTGTCGTTACGAGGAGGCCCTTATTCCTGTTGCCTTTGGCAGTGAGGGAAATACAGACTTAGGATATTTGGAAGTGTAATGCAGAAACAGGATACTAAATTTTCCCACAGTTGATATCCATTATGGACCCACTTCATCTCTTCGGGGAATGACAAGAGCTGTAGAGTGGGCACATGTGGTAATACTGAGTATTTTCTTTAGGAGTCATCAATTCCTCACTGTTGCCTTGTAGCGTGCTGAGATTTTAAATTGGCTTTCACAGTCCATAAACATACTATCTTTATTTAAAGAAATACTTTCCAGTTTTTACATGCTTGTAAAGACTTTCGTGTCATAGATTTTGCAGCTTTACCACTTATGTTGTAGGACATACTCTGCTCTGTATTACATTATTGCAGGTTCACTAAATTACTCACATTTGGCTTCCACAATAAGTGTATTTTCAACTGATTTGTACCATGTGTAACTGAGAGCAGATTTGGCAATGTATGAGAGTTAAAATTGGAAGATCTTTCCTAGCAGCTTAAAAATAAATATCTGAGGATGGTGTCTAGACTTGTGTTGAGGTAAACCTTTTTTTTTCCTGTATGAAAAAGCAAATCCATCATAAAGGAGAGATCTCATTTCATAAACAAAGTAATCTGATGTTTTCACTTTATGCTACGTAACTTTTCTTCTTTCCTCAGGTACCTTTTAGGTTTTGGACTCAATTTTCTTTATTATCATTAGCAATCATTATACAATAGTGGGCTTCAGTTATCTTGTGGTTTCTGCACTAAGTTTAATTAAATTCATCTCTTGTATGGAGTATTCGCACTTAAGTCTAAGAACTGTTAAGAACTTCCTTAAAGTCAGCCACCAAATGCAGCAGTGATTTTCAATATGTAACCTGTTAACTGTGACAGTGAGTAACACTGAAACTGTCTAGTTGCTGGAGTGGGAAAAAGAATCTCGTCGTCCTCCTCAAACCCAAGATGAATACAGTAAATCGATTAAAAGCTGACTAGACTTTAGCCCTCATGTAATTGCAGTCAGATAATCATAAATTAAAGAGTTGATTCCGGTGAGATGTCCCCTTCCCCAAGACAGATGTTTAATATTTTATTAATTATCCTGAAGGAAAGCACGACTTAATCACCTGACAGTTTGCTGATGCCAAATCACTTGAGAGAATGGTCAATAATAAGTTCATGACACAAAGTAATCTGGATCATTGGATGAGCTGCAACACATCTGTGTTGCTGCTTGCAGTATTACAAGAACAATTCATTCTGAGCAGCTGACTTTATGCTGAAAATAGACTCCAAAAAGCACGTGGTGGTATTTGGTAGAATGTTAATTCCAGAATGGTTGTGTTTAAAGGTAAATTCAGTCCTTCGATGTGGGAGTATCTCAGGTACGTGGGAAGAGACTGTGTTACTGCTCTGCTGGTTACTTGTGAAACTCTTCCTGGAACAGCGTAGTTCTGTGGTACCTATTTACTACCACTGGAATTTTTAAAATAAGCCAAATTTACAATATTAAATGCTGTCTTGTAAACTCTGATCTTTCAAATGTTTAAAGAGGTTACTAAGGAATGGGAGCCTTTTGTAATGGCTGTCTTCACGGTGTGGCGAAATGTTCTTGCCCTTGTAGAACGAAAGCAAACATGAGGCTGTTCAGTGGGGTGGAGGAGCTTTCTCTGGAACTGATCTAACAAAGAAGGTGAGAGCAGTGAAAGAGTACGGGGAAGCACTTGGAGGTAGAGTAAAGCTCTAGCCAGTGTTTGGATAAAGATGGTGTACAGTTCTGCAAAAAGCTCAAGTTAGCTATTTATTGTAAGGAATGTCAAGAACATGAAGTTCGTCATTATTTATAGTGTGGGGTTTTTTTATCTTTTTATGCCTGGAGTCAGGAAGAACACAACTTTCATAGTCGTCGTAAATACATAAATTGCTGCCAAAACCTGACTTGATTGTTGGCCTCACCTCTGAGCTGAAGCAATTCTGAATTCTGGAGAATGGATTAGACAAAAAAGGCTCAGGGGTACTGTTGCTGAACTGAAGATTTTTGGGTAAGATCAGACTTAGACCAGTCTGTTGGCTTGTGGTAACGAGGGAATGAGGCTGGCAGTTGGTTAGAACGGTCCTCTCTAGCTAAAAATTAGTGCTAGTTGGGTGTATTTATAGGAAGCAGGTTCTTATTGGAAAATGTCTGTTCATCAAAACAGAGAATTTCTATGGAAGCCTTCCCACATGGGGTGGAACTTCTTGATCAAAGATGAGGAATGCCTTACGGCTTCATGTGACCACATTCTCCTGAGGCAGTTTTCATTTGGGCCTTGATCTCTCACTCTTGGGTACACCTGGATGAACGGACTGTTGGCTGCTCTGTGGAGGGTCTCTCTCACTTTGTGCTCTTGGATTTGTTTTGTGTGGTAAAAGCATCTTGCTAGTGAATCAGTGCATGGACTTGAACCTGGAGTTTCTGTAACCTGGTGATACGTGTCTTGCCTGCTGCATAATGATGGATCCACAAAAAGACTTTGGGCACTGTGGTTTTCAGAAAAAATAGGAACTCCTGGTTTAATTCTGAGGTCAAGCCCAAAGGTTTTGGATTTTCATACTTAAGCTGGAGGGGAGAGCTGTCACCATCCTCACTTAGGTACTTGTTTCCAAGCAGAAACAAAAATCTTCTCCAACATCTACAAGATGATCATGATTGCACCGTAGTTGGAGAACAGGCGTGTGGCGTAACTCCGTAAGTGCCTAAAGATATTACTTATAATCCTCTTATTTAGCCACGTGATACCAACTACTGGCATAACTCATTAATCAAAATATTAGTTGTATTTGTGTCATAAAGGCTTGTTAACTCCAACAGTCTTCTGGGGAAAAGCACTGCTGAGGAATCAAAATAAGAAAAAAAAAAAACCCAACCAGCTCTATCAAGTTTCAGACCCATCCATATAAAATGCAGACCTTAAAGCTTCTGGCAATACGCTGCCGTGTAATTGGCAACTCTAATTGCACGGTTAGTATAAATAGCATAGATAACTGTTACTTTTGGTTGTATTTCTACCCACCAATCAGCCCCCGAAACACAAAAAAGGAGTAAATTTGAGCATTGATAAATACCAGTTGACTGATGATAACCATTAATTATTATCTCCTTTAAAATATTCAAAGCAAAATAGATGAAACCATTGATTAGGGCAGAAGTGATTTCGCATCAGAAACAAATTACTGCAGAGGGAAATCCTGTGTATTTGTGAAAAGTATCAATTTTCCTTTTAGTGCAGTGATTTTAATATTTATCTGTTTTGATTTTGGAAGGGGACTATTTCAGTGCTTTTTCTGTGCTTTGAATTTGAATCTTGGTAAGGGCTTTATTTTAATAAATATGAGATGAAGTGTGTTTCTCTGCACCCACTGAGGCTGATGAGTAATCAAATGAACGGGAACACATCCATCAAGCTGGCATTTTATAGTATGTTCATTTTTTTTTCTGCTTTACATTATCAGTCTACTGAAAGAACTGTGATGCAGTAGACCAAGACAGAGCTGCCCTGACTCCACTGGATTTTAAACTAATTTCTCCATTTTCTGTCTATTCTCCTTTCTCATGATGGAGATGAGATGAATGTTAGTGTAGTCTGGGGCACATAGAGCTTACGGCAGTAGGTGATTTTTTCCAAAATGGTTCTTCCTCTGGATTGCTTTAGATATTGGTTAGCAGCTTGTTAGGTAACCTGGGGACATGGTGAGGGCAACTTAGGAATTCAGTACAGCCATAAAACATGGACTGCAATTGGGATGACAAATGTACACTGCAAATTCTTTCAGTACAGCTGGCCTGCTCTGTGTTGTGTGTATTGGAAAAAGCAGCCCTTCACCATCGTTATGAAGATTGGCAAGGGAACCACCAGGTATCTGTGTAATGCTCCCTGTACCAGCAGTAGATATCGCTTTAACCCCTGCATCTCAAGAAATATATACACAGAGAAAGACAGGATTGTATCTCACTTGGATTTTTCTTTGGTGATTTTATTCCATAATGTTGTTGAGAAGGGCTTGCTTTAGGTGTAGACAAGGTTATTTTTTGCCTCTGTAAAGCACTAACAAAACATCATAGACTTGTAAGGATGCTTAAGGGGTTTTTACTCCATCAAACAAAAGAATGAGTGCATAATTATGTATGAATTCTTAGAAAACGGTATCCAGGTCACCACAGAGAGTTGTTAGATCACTGGTTAATGTAGCATTGTCTTAAGTTATCCTTAAAGTATCTTTCTATTCAATCCAGATATCCAGGAAGCAAGCATATTCCAAAGGGATAAATTAAATTGATTGAGATGTCTTTACAGTTTGGCTTTTGCCCTTAAAACAAAATCACTGAATCAGAGTGCTTGAGGTGGGAAGGGACTTCTGGAGGTCACCTGCTCAAGCAGGGCCATCTAGAACTTGCCCAGGCTTGTGCCCAGACAGCTTTTGAATGTCCCCAGGGATGGAGATATTGAAGCTCTGCTGCAGGTGGGTTACCTCTATCACAGATTGCTCTCTGGGCAACCTGTGCCAGTTTTTGGTCACTTTCACAGTTGAAAAGTGTTTTCTGATGTTCAGACAAAGTCTCCACCCATCACCTCTGGTCTTGTCTCTGGGCACCATGGAAAAGAGCCTGGTTCCATCTTCTTGGTACCTTCCCTTCAGGTATTTCTATACATTGTAAGATTTCCCCTGAGCCTTCTTTATCCAAGCTGGAGAGTCCCAGGTCTTACAGCCTTTCCTCACAGGAGAGCTTCTCCAGTCCCTTCATCACCATCATCATGGCCCTTCACTGGACTTCTTGAGTATGTCCATGTTTCTCTTCTACTGAGGAAGCCAGCACTGGACAGTACTCCAGGTGTGGCCTCAACAGCGCTGAGGAGAGGGGAAGGATCACCTCCCTTGAGATAATCCCACTCCTAATGCACCCTGTTGGCTCTATTTGTGGCCAGGGCTTGTTGCTGGCACATCACTTGCTCCTTGAAAGAAAAAGAAAGTGAAGTGGCTCGTTTTGAGAAAGGAACACCTGAAGTACACATGGAGAATAGGTGTGCTGAGGGTGGAGAATTTGTTGGAAAGGATATCCTTGTTTTGACTACAAGTATTTTTTTAATATTCCCTGCCATGTAGAACTATCTGATTCGTTCTGAAAGTGTAAACCAATGAAATAGCAATTGTTGGTCTTTATCAGTATTTGTCTTAAGCCATGCTATTTGTCAGGGGTGGATTAGCAAGGACTACAGAGAGTTTCTGTGGCAGGAATTCATCTGCGCCTTCCCTCTGGTGTATTTCCCAAGTTGTCTTTATTGGACTTCTAGGCCTGAAGATATTTTGATTCATTTGCAAAGGATTATAACACAGGTGGGTGCTGGCTGAACGCTGTAAACATGTGCAATATATAAACTTTTTGCCTGCCAGAGCAAAGTCCTGGCAACGGCTGCAGGTAGGAGTTAATTCTTTTTCTTGCACTAATGCCAAAGTTTTTGGCTTTCTGCAAAAGAGGCACCACCTGAAATCCCACAGAAGAATATTTCAGTTGAACAAATTGGGATGGAAGGTTAGCAGAAAGGGGGAGAGGGGTAAAAGCTCTAATGTTTGGTGTAGCCTGGAAGGCTGATGGTGGGAAGATCTGTTTAAAGAAAATCCTGTTTTGGCCGTGGTTGCAGTATTGTGTTACTTATCTCCTTGAGTATGTCCTGGGTAATTGTCCCAAAATAGAAGAAAAAATATCTGGATTTGTGTCATGTGCTAACGTATTCGTTAGATACTCCATTAAGAAAAACCCATGGTTAGCCACATGGGTTAATTTCTGTGCTGTATCTATGTTAAATACTTATCCTTGGCTCAGAATTGCAACGTTTTAGCACAATTATTGAAACTGGAGCTGTTGACATAATTTCCTGCACAAACCTCAATCTATTAGTGTTTCTCAAGTGTTTTGCATGTCCTTTGTGTTTGATTTCATAACATCAGTCATAGAATTGTCTAGGTTGGAAGGGACCTTTAAGATCAACTAGTCCAGCCATCAACCTAACTCTGATTAAAAAAAACCCCATCACTAAACCATGTCACTAAGCACTATTTAAACCCATCTTGTAAAAACCTGCAGGGTTGGTGCCTGAACCACTTCCCTGGGCAGCCCATTCCAATGCTTAATAACCCTGGCAGTGTAAATATTTTTTTTTTCTAATATCCAACCTGAACCTCCCCTGGTGCAACCTGAGGCCATTTCCTCTTGTCCTATCGCCTGTGACTTGGGAGAAGACACCAAGCCCCTTGTCTCTACACCCTCCTTTCAGGTAGTTGTAGGTAGTGGTAAGGTCTCCCCTCAGCCTCCTCTTCTCCAGGCTGAAGAACTCCAGCTCCCTCAGCCCTTCCTCACAAGACGTACTCTCTAGATCCCTCACCAGCTCCATTGCCGTTCTCAGGACCTGCTCCAGCACCTCAGTGCCTTTCTTTGTGGTAAGGGGCCCAAAACTGGACACAGTACTCAAGGTGAGGCCTCACCAGTACTGAGTAGAGGGGGACAATGACCTCCTGAGTCCTACTCACCATGATACAGGCCAGGATGCTGTTGGCCTTCTTGGCCACCTGGGCACACTGTTGGCTCACATTTAGCCAACAGTCGACCAACACCCCCAGGTCCTTTTCTGCCAAGCAGCTCTCCAGCCACTCTTCCCCAAGCCTGTAGTGCTGCATGGAATTGGTGTGACCCAAGTGCAGGACCCAGCATTTCTAGTTCATTCTTGACCTTGTTCCCATTACATTGGTATGTTTCTGGAATTGGACTCGTATTTGCTTTTTTAAAGTAATAATATAATCAAATCAGCTGTGCTTTATGTCTTGTTTTCTTTTCAGAACTAAAGATAGTATGTATCATGCACTGACCTATGCCACCATATTGGAAATGCAAGCTATGATGACATTTGATCCTCAGGACATACTTAATGCAGGAAATACAATGAAGGAAGCTCAAGCCACCTGTCAAAAGTAAGTGTGGAGTGATTCAGTCAGTAAATGGTGCCTTCACAGGAAAGTTTTGAAAGATGTCCGGGTTAAAAGAGGACGTGTAACTTCATAGAAATCATAGGAAAATGAGATTGGAAAGGACATCAGGAGGTCATCTAGTCCAGCTTCCTGCTCGGAGGAGGGTCAGATACGAGGTCACAACAAATAACTTAGGATTTTCAGCAGTCTAGTCTTAAAAAATGTAGTTTCAACGTCAATTATACTTTTGTCCTTTCTGCAATGTCTAGAAGTTAATTACCATTTACAGACACGGCAAAATCTTCCCATTTGGTGAGGGCTGTACTGTAGCTAGCTGTCTTGGAGTCAGCTGTACTCCCAGTTCTGTACACACATGCACACAAAATGAAACAGCCCTCTTATCCCCTTCACTCACCAAGACAGATTTCAGCACGTGAAGGGTAATAGACGGATCCCAGGAGGACCATGTTAACTAATTTCTGTATGGAATGTGCTGAAGTTTGTACATGCAGCAAGATGTCAGAGGGCTGGTGATCGCTAGAGGTATGTTAGTGACAGTGTGGGTGGCCAGCTGAAAGATGCTGTTCTTTGTTGATGTTTCATGTCCAGAATGACCAAACTTACTTTTCTGCAGATTTAGAAAGAAATCTACAGTAGCTGATTCTATCAACAACCTTGTGCATAGACAAAGCCTTGAACACTTTACTGAAGGTAACGTTATCTCTAAATGCAGAATGTTTTCATCTCTTTTTTTGCTGCCATTTGAATGGTGTAGAATTGTTCTCTCAACGTATTTTTGCAGATTGTGAGTTCGCTGGCAAAATTGCTGATTGGGCATTTCCAAAATTTCTAGATCAGTGTTTTGGCAATTGCTGCATCCAAAATAACTAGTTGTTTTTGTTGTTTGCTGACTCAGCATTTCCAAAAAATTGCTGGGTAAAGGAATACCTAGAAAGAAGTTCTGAAATGCCTAGAAGGGTTTTAGATCCAGGAAATCCTGGAAAGCACCAGAGAGATTCGTGTAAAGTTTCTGTAACTTCTGCTTGGAGTTAATTCTGTAGTTTAGAACTGAAACACTATAACAAATTTGAAAAACATTTTTCTGTTTGAGCTTTGTGATCTTATTCCTATATTAATAGGCTAAGTGTTTTTTAATTACTTTTTGTCTGATTGATTTATTTTTTTTTNGATTATGTGAAAATGCTTCTCTTGATACATGTAGCACTGAATCCCCTATGACTCCCTTTTGCCCTGCATTTTGGATGTGTGATACATAACAGCAGTAAGCACTGATGTTCAAATAGTAGGTGTTGGGATATCAGATTTAAAAACAAAACAAAAAAGAGATGGCCACTGAAGCTGTGCTATGCTGGAATGCAATTTTTGTTTCGGTCAGGCTGGTATTTGCTTTCCCAAGACTGCTTTCTCACCTGTTTATTCTTGAACAGCTGTTATGGTCTGCAGATCTATTGGGCTCCACACGTGCTTTTTGCTGAACAGTGNATTACTTTTTGTCTGATTGATTTATTTTTTTTTCCCCTGTATGTGTGACACTAGAGGAAATCCATGCAGAAATTTGCTATGCTGAATGTTTACTTCAGAGAGCAGCGCTTACGTTCCTCCAGGTATGGATTCCTCCACAGCTCTTTGGGGAAAAAAAAACGATACACATTGTACAGGTTTCTTTTCTCAAAATTAATGAAATGGTAGAAGATCCTAATTTGACCTAGCAATGTAAAACTCTTTCACCTGCATTCAATCTGGATTTTATTTGGACTATCTGCTGATGAGATATGAGAGTTTGTTATTATTTATATTTTTAATATTTATATTTTAATATTTATTACACCTCATGATTATGTGAAAATGCTTCTCTTGATACATGTAGCACTGAATCCCCTATGACTCCCTTTTGCCCTGCATTTTGGATGTGTGATACATAACAGCAGTAAGCACTGATGTTCAAATAGTAGGTGTTGGGATATCAGATTTAAAAACAAAACAAAAAAGAGATGGCCACTGAAGCTGTGCTATGCTGGAATGCAATTTTTGTTTCGGTCAGGCTGGTATTTGCTTTCCCAAGACTGCTTTCTCACCTGTTTATTCTTGAACAGCTGTTATGGTCTGCAGATCTATTGGGCTCCACACGTGCTTTTTGCTGAACAGTGCTGCCTGTCTTTAAAAGAAGGGGAGCTCTCCCTCTTCCATGAATTTTATCTGTTTGTACTAATGAAGCTTGATTTTGTTTGATGGATCAACGTTAGCAGTGCTTACCAGCACTACTCACAATATAAATTGTTAATCATAGCTGGAATAAGTGATTTTTCTTCTTGATTTTTCTGCGCTTGCTGTACAGCAGTGGGCCTCTTCATTTATGCAGAGAGGGTAATAAAAGTCACGTTCACAAAGGGCTTCTGCTTCTTGGCTTGAAGATGCTGATAGAGAATGAAATGCAGGTGGTGATTTTATAGTGTTTGGGGGTTGCCAGCTGGGCTCTGATTTATGTTGCTTACGATGGTTCGTGAACCGTGTAACCTTTCTGAGCTATCTGCCATGCCCCTCTGCTAGAAACTATTGCTTCATAGCAAAACCAGTGTCAGAGTAGCTGCTCCTGAAGATTTTTAGAGTGCTGATGATGGTGCTTTTATAGGAAGGTGCTGGCTTTTGAAATGCTCGCTGTGTTGCTTCCAATTTTCGTACTCCTGCTGTTTTAGGATGAGTAGTCTGTAGCACTGGGGACAGTTGGGTGATAGCTGAAGCAGTGGAAGTGAGGCCTTTCAGCACATTTCTACTGTGCCTGTAAGAAGGGAGTGTTTAATGCAGTGTCTTGTGGTTTTAAGCACTATTTTGCAGGTATCAGTTTAAAAAAATATTGATAGGAACATGAGAAATTTAAGTCAAAGAAAGTAATTTGCCGCCTTCTGCATAAAGAATCCTTGTTCATTTGCTTCCTCCTCTATTCTGTCTTTAATTTTTCATGAATGCATGAACTGGTTTTAAAAATTAAACAAAGGCACTTGGTTGCAACAGCTATTGAAGTGGGTCAGTTTTGATACTTAATGTAAGTGACCAAATCCAGTTGAAAACATATTAAAATGAGTCACGGGATTTTTCAGGGGTTGAACTAGTCTCACATTGATTATCTCTGTTGTTGCTATCATAAGTATTCTGAATTTAAACATTTTTAAACCATCTTACTTCCTCATTGCATTTTTCATTAAAAAGAAAATATAACGGGATGGTTACATATGGTTACGTATGCTGTACCCCTCCCAGCTGCTAATTAAAAATTGACTTTTTGTACAGAACAAAGAAAAACAGGCTCACATTTTTGTGTGGTTCATTCGTTGCATGGGATTGGGAGTCAAGTCTCTGGGAATAGATCATCAGGAATTCCATGATCATTTATGTTGCACGGTTTCTGTCCACAATTATCACTCTTGATAATGTTGCTTAAGGATGTGTCCTGTAAGGGACCTGGGCTAGTGGTGGTGTTGCAGGCTGCGGGAGTGATCCCCTGCCCTTCACTTTGGGCCATTAGGCTTCCTGTGCTGGTTTGTAGAAAGTCTGGAGGAAGTTGAACTGTAACTTTGATTGGACTGAGGTATCTTCCTGATTTACAGGAGGATGGAAAGTTATGTGTCTTTGTTAATATATTGATGAGCACTATTTGGGCCCTTTTCCTTGACAATAACAGTAAGACAATTAAATGTTCATCTAATCTATGCTATTTTCTCCACAATGCTCTTAAAATACCATCACAGAAAAATCAACTGCTAAAACACATATAGTCTTCCTACCCTGAAGTAGTAGCAGGTATCAAACCAAAGCAGAATGAAAGATTATATACAATGAGTGAGGCAAGAAACTGCCACCAGAAAGTTACGAGACTGAAGCGTTCTCTCTTTGGGATACAACTGTAAATTAATGGTCCCCCAGGTAGACTTTGCTGTAAGTTCTCAGTTCATTATAGCTTGTAGTGTAACATTTTACCACACTAGTATGGATCTCGTAGCTACTTAAATATTCAGACCAGATGAAGCATATCTTGAGTAACTTTGCTTACCGTGCTTTCTTTTTTGGATGTGAAGCTATATTCTGTAGACTCCTGAGGATCCACAGTTATTTGTACCAGGTGCTGAGCCAGGAAATGTTCAGATCTTAGCTGTGCTAAGAACAAATCAGAGAAGTCTATTTTTTGAAACAGCCACAAATGCATATACTTTAGTTGCCATTCATTATCTTAGCCCTGTGTTCAATAATGCAAATTCAGATGGTCCAGAGGTCACAAGGGCTAAACTAATCACAGAAGGCATCAGAATAAAGTGTATGTGTCTGAACAGAGTGAAAATATTTTAATATAGAAAGAAAATCCTAAATCCATGTGTTGTTCCTCAGAGGCTTATATTAACTGTGTTATGATGGTTGTGTTCAAGGCACAGTTTTATCTCAAAAGCTCTTTATAATGCTTATAAATTCATATTGCTAATGTGTTTTCTTACAGGATGAGAATATGGTTAGCTTCATAAAAGGAGGCATTAAAGTCCGAAACAGTTACCAAACCTACAGGTAAGCCAGAATGAGATGTGGCTAAGCATACTCTTACAGAAAAAAAGCGCTTCTGGTTGAATTGTCCAGTTCACAAATGAGTTACTGTTGTATTTATTGCAGCCTTTATTATGTGCCTCATGTTTATAGCTTTTCTCAGACCACACAAATTCCTCTTTTGCATAAAAAAAGGACATTGATATTATGGTTGATTTGGATTGTAAAGGTAGTAGACTCTAACCCTGTTACCTCCCAAGGTTTGCCTACTTCAAATACTATACCCTTGAAATTATGTAAAAAAAACCCCATTCTAAACTGTTCTAAACAATGTAGTGTTCATTCTGTCTGCATAGCAGAGTTTGGAGGTCTTGCAGTCGTTAGGCATATGAAATGACATTTCTTTATAGTTCTGCCTTTTTGGAATGTTCAAAACTGGTAGCTGAAGTACAAGTAATTCCATAATAAATGCATGAAACTGGAACAAAATTAAGATATAATGAAATGAAGAGCTTGCAATGGAAAGTGTAAATGGCTTCCAACACAGAGTAAACAAACTCACAGGAAATGGGTTTATAGGGGTTAGTTACCATAATAGAACAGATGCAGTCTCTCTGCGTCATGACGTCCCTGAACAGTCAAGCATATGCTACCATCAGAGTGAAATATTTAGTTAGCTGGACTTTTAATCTGGTTAAGTATGGCAGTTGTTCTGCCCTAAAGAGAGGGTGCCTGCTATTTAAAATGATAAGCAGGGTTGCTTATCTGAACTTGCAGTGTGCCCATTACTTAGTGTCTATAAGCCAAAAACATCTGCTTAAGCAGATTTCATGCGGGAAGTTATGGAGAAGTGCTTTCAACATGTGCAAAAGGTTGTGAAGTGCAGTAATAAATTCTGAAAATTACATTAAAATGTACACCATGGAAAGCATACTCAGCTGTGCCTCAATAAACACAGATCAGCCCTAGTATACGCATAAGCAAAGGGTTATAAAGCTACTAGCTGTTAGTGGTCGTCTTCAAAAGAATGCTAGTAACAACTGAAATGCGTATTTTAACAAAGAGATGGTTTTGTATGTGAGATCAGCAGTTACCATTTTTGTACCACGCCTTTGGGGGAAGAAAGAATTGGTTGCAATTCTGGCGAGAGCACGGTGCAACAAATTACGGAGAAAAGAAGGAAATATGGAAATGAGGCTTTATTTGCTTTGATCGACGTTTTTGACAACATAGTTTCTGATGCAAAAAACCATCTTCCCTTTCTCCACTATCAGCAGTATTGCTTGATAATCCACAACAACAGCAACCCTGAAAAGACAAGAGGAGTAAACGTGGCGAAGATACAATTTTTAAAACTCTCTTTCAGGAAAGAAAGGATTCCATACACTATAACAAAAAGATGGAATGAAATAATAATTCAGAATGAAACAGTTGCTTACTCTCAGTGAATAAAAAGTAACGGAAAACTTTCACACTAGTACAGACTTAAATTAATAATTTTTAAAAGTGCAAGCTAAATATGCATCATATTTTGTTTTACTTTCGGACTTTAAGTTTGGAATCGGAACAGCCGTAAAGTTTTGTGTCCAGCAGGTACAGGATAGCGTCTAGTCCGGGTCCTTCAGAGGTGTGGAAGGGAAAGAGATGACAGTGTCCATATTTGTGTGAGTTGGAAGTGACTAAACACAGGCCCACTGTAAGGCCTGCAATTACGATGAGTAGTTCTGTATCTGTTGGCAATGACCGGCAGATAAAAACATGACAGCCTGAAGACAAGTATGCGCCTGCCATTAAAACAATGTTTTTCTTCTAGTAATTAACAAAATAAACTGATACAGTAGTATGAAGAACACATGACCATAGAAACTTGGAGACAAAACAGGATTTAGTCCACTGGGTTACACGGGGAAATAAAGGGACACTACAAAGTCGAGTTCCACGAAAGTTAGAAAAATAAGTGAAAAGTAATTTCTGATATACCTGTCCATTTAAAAAATACTTCCTAAAATTGTCTTTTCCTATATATAACAAAATGTTCTTTTGAATGAATGTGCACAAAAAGGGAATGCCTAATCCAGGAGTTAGTGAAACTCAAATCAAATTTGCTAATTTAAGTTTAACGCTCCTGCACTGCAAAAAAATTACTTTTGGCAGTACTGAAGGTTGGTGTTATTCCCAACAGCCATTTTCGAAACATTTTCAGGCAGGAATGTGGTTGCAAATCAACTATGTGTGTTTGACAGGAATTAATCTCCAGGACTGCATATTTTTTAATTGATAGTAATGTGAAAGAAATGATTTGTTGGGAAATCCAACAAAATATCGAAGGTAGTGTTCTCCTGGGCAAGATGACAAATTGACCTTTTCTGAACTAGCTCGAGGTAATGGAGTTACTTTCTTACTGAACTGTAGTCAATTATGGTAATTACTGACAACGTGAGTCTTGGGCATTTTCAGGGAGCTGGACAGTCTTATACAGTCTCCACATTATGTCAAAGGAGAGAACCATCTTCATTTTGAGGGCGGTGTAAAGCTTGGAGTTGGAGCATTTAATCTGGTACGTACCAACAGTTCTTCTCTTGAGCTGAAATCCTGCAACCTCCTGAGAACGATCTTAACTTAAATACCTGAAAAGTTCCACTGTCATCAGTGTTACTAATCACATGCTTAAAATTAGGTGTGTGTGTTGACACATGGGGGATCCCAGTCTCTGGTCTAAGAATGTCAGGTAGTGATACACTTTAGAAATAAAGAGACTACTACCTGCAATGTGGGCAACACAGCTTTGTGTGCACAGACCCACCTGTGCATCCTCCTGGGGAGATTATCAGCTGAGAAGTTATCTCTTCTGGTGTGGGCTAAGGGAATAGTCTTTGTGAATACAGCTGAGTGCCAGTACCCAGCTTCCAGTACGGGTGTTCATTAGCTAAGTGACCGATGCCTGGAAGGTACTTGCAGGGGAAGGTGTTACAGTCTCATGAGAAGGAATCCACTGGGATGGAGGCCAGGAGAAGCCTTGCACCGAAGCAGCAGTTGCCTGTGCTTGTTGACTTTCATTTAACGTTTATTTTGTACTTGGGAAGTAACCAGGGACTTGGCAGTTGGTGGGACAGGGTATGTGAATGGGGCCTGGGATGTTCCTCACGCCACTGTTGGCTGTTGTTGCTTGTGTTTTGGTCAGGAAGTGGATGATCAAATGGTACAGGAGGTTTTTGGTATGTCAGAGAGGCACTGACCCAGAGGATGCAGTTGTTTGGGTGATAGGCTGCATAAAGTGCCTGGTGCTTCCCCTTGCTTTACCTTGTGTGAGTCTGGCACATGCCCAAATGTTAGATTTACTGCCCAGAGAACAAATATGTGCTGTGTGATGTGCATCCAGTATTTCATCCAAGAATCACTAGTGTTGCTCAGCATGTGCAGTGTAAACGTATTGCTGTCAAGGGAATCCTGGAGACACAAGGTCCCCATAGTAAATAGATATTTCTGTTTCAATTGTACGTAAAATATAGCAGATGTATACGCTTACCCAGAAAATCATCGCTCGTATAGAGATGTTTATAGTAATTTCAGTGGTTATTTCTTGTGTTAGGAAAAGTTGTAGGAGGCAGCTGGTCGCTGAGAGGCAGAAAGTCTACTACTGTGTAACTGTTGTATTTCTTTCTGTAGACATTGTCCATGTTTCCTGCACGAATTCTGAGATTACTGGAGTTTGTTGGATTTTCTGGAAACAAGGTAAATGGGAACTGACTTACTGGTACATTCCTCTCACTTTTAAATTAAGAAATGGAGACGGGAGTTTCTCTCCTCACATGAGCTGTAACCCTCTGAGACACACTGATTGGTATCACCCATGCACAGTATTGGCACTGATGCTTTCAGGCAGCTCAAGTTTTCCTTTATATTTTTGGTGATACAGTTGTAAAACATGATAAAGACAGTGGCTAATACAATGATGTTGACATACTTAGTTTTTTAGTTACTGATCTTTTGATGTTTGCTTGTGCTTAGAAATCCATAGCCAAGAGTGTATTCTTAGCCTTTAATATATTAGTTTGCTTGATAATTACTGTCATTATGGTATGTGAATGTCCCTGCCAGGTTCCTGCATGGCATCCAGTTGGGGAAAAAATTCAATTGCATTTCTGGGTTTTTGTTGTTTTTTTTTTTTTTTGTCCTCTGTGTCTTTAATAGCAACTGGTAACTTGAGCATGGCACCTAAATTCTCTTTACCTAAAAGAGTAAATGCTTTCTTGCCTAGAGAGTAACCAGTCTGACCTGTGTTGTTTGTGTGTGCAGTTTAAGGACAGAAGTTTAGTAATGAAGCACCAGTAAACTCACATGAACCTGAGGTGTTAGTTTTTTTGTGGATTTGTTTTTTCAAAGTAAGATACTAAATTGATGGGAATATCTTGGCCCTTATACCTTGCCCTTGTCTCTCATTCAACCAGAAGAACATGAGATTCACTCAAGGTGGAGTTCCTGGATTAAGAAACCACGGTCTGTTTAACCTAAACCACTAGTCAGATTTATTTCATAAATACTGGGTAAGGTAAACATTTGATATCCTGCAAACACAACAAAAGCTCCATAAACAAGTTAAAACTTAACTCTTTTGTAATGCTTTCTATTTGCAAAACAAGTTTCAAGGAGAAAAATGTTTTCCTAATCAGAGCTGAAACCTTATGTGACAGGTCAATGAGTGGCATCACCATTTTGTTAGTTTACAAGAAGGATTTTATATTTGAAAATAAAATGTCTGGTTTAAAAGCAAGGAGCTTTTGGCAGAGTTTCAGAAACAGTAGAGGCAAAAATCAAATAGTTCTACCTATAAGTTACGAAAAGAAAGAGCAAAAATTGAAATGAAAACAGGAGCAAAATATTATCCTAGAAATGTAAGGGCAGTTCATGTACCAGCACAGTTCTGAGAATACTTCACTGAAAGCTCATCTTATTACTGCAGATGAAAATTGTCCCTCTAATTGAATTTCTGTTGTTTTCTTTTGGCCTTGGGATTTCTTGTATGGCTATGAGTGGGCTGATATTTGTGTTGATGAGTCAGCTCCTGTTCCAGTTTTTTAATAACTCACTGAAGCATGACCTAGATTACCATAAATTTAAGAGAAACTTGCTGTTTGCCCAGCATTAAAAAAGGAGCATTTTAAACATGTCGATCGGAGTTCATTGATGGTCATTTGGTTTAACATCCTGAAAAAGTCTTTCTGCATTTACCATTTGTGAGTCAGATGCTTAAGGCTTAAAGCAAAATTGCAGTTGGATTTGCAATCCTTTCTAGTGTTGGCTTTCCAAAGAAGCTTGCAAGAGGAGACCATCCCCTGCAGTACAGAAAAGAGTCTAGAAGGTGAAAGAAACAGTGACAGAGGAGAAGAGGGAAAGTTTGTGTGTCAGGTCCTGCACCCCATCCAGAAGAAAGGAGTTTTGGATACATCTGTATTTGGTCTTGCAGCTTTTTCCATTAAATGCTCAGGGTGAGCATCAGACTGTGCAAAAGACAAAGGAGCTGTGGTTAGAGCCTTGAGTTGTTTACGGTTCACCTGCAGCGCACTGGAGGACAGATTCTTTTGCTTTGGTGTGTGGGTCGTGTGCTTATTGAAACTGGATATGAAATTGCATTGAGTTATCTGCCACAATGCTAATCTGCCTGGAAGCCAACAGGTTTGCCCCCAGGGACTCTCCTTGTCTCAAACAAGTCGTGTCTGTTAGTCAACGAGGATGTACCCAAAGCTCGATTACTTCCTAAGCCATTTGTGGGGACTGTGGACAACAGGATCAATTTAACAGCAGCCTGGACTCTCAAAATAGTAGGTAGGATAAGATCAAGAAAGTATAAAAGTAGCTTGAGGCCACATTTGTTCCCTTCCACTCCAAGTTGTGCCATTCTCACTGTTCAAGCTCCTTTCCCCTGTCTCATTAGTCAAAATACAGGCTTGTTTGTGTTTAATGGCATAGGCCCTGCAATTTGGGCATTGACATTCAGTGCACTTTTGCCCAGTTTAAGGAAATACTTATTTTATTTGTGGGCAGAGGTATGTGCTACACACTGTCAGTGTGTAATGTGCTGGGGAGGCACACCTTCCTCACCCCCTGGGCAGTAGGTGGAGTATGTGTCCCCTCTGGACTTTTTGTGTTCAATGATAAATAACTTTTGCTGTGAGACCAGAAGAATCCTTGTGCTATCTCCCATTTGACCCTTCTAACTGACCCCTCTGTCAGGTCTCGGGCTAATATTTACCCTTCTTATTTTATAGACGATTACAAATACCCTGCTGCTAAAATGTAGAGAACTTTGACGTGGGCCCATCACATGTTAAGTGCTATTTGTCAGGGGGTCAGATGACAGCACGATTTCAGGGGAAGGCAAGAAAACTTTCAGATAAAACCAATTTCTTTCAAATCGTACTTTCTGATGTGGGAGGACGTTTTTCCCAAAGCAGCTGAGCTGAAGAATATTTTTGATGTCTCAGTTTGTAATAAATTGAATTCTGGTTTCTCACTAAGCGTCTTTTTGATTTGCATTTTGTTCCTCTTCTGCAAATTTTAAGCGAAGGTTAAATCTAAAATTATTTCATAGGATGCATTCAAATGCCCCATCTACCAGTTTAATTAGTCAGTTCTTCATAAAAGCTGTTGGTAGTATCCATCCTCCTTGCTAAGCCTGGAGTAATGTGAAGAGGTCATGGGATGTGAACAATGACCTTGCTTTGCTTTCATTGTCAAGATGACTAATTAAAAGAGAGCAATGTAAAAATATCATTCACAAGCTTTTGCTTCAGGAAAGTAGATGGATTTTAGTCAGTGACAGCTGAAATAACATTGTCTGATAATGGTTTTGAGCATTGTCCTTGTTCATCCTGTATTCCCTGTGGGAATCGCCACTGCTTCTGTGGGTACTCCTGAATGACAGGACTCTTGGAACATTGGATGTCTTGGAACAAGGATCAAATCAATGAGGTACTGACGTGATATAAAGTCATGACGGTCGTGGGAGCTAAGAGATTGTGGGGTGTTACAAGCAACTTGCACGTGAAAGGTGAGGGTTATTTTATTGGATCACATTTGTCTCCAGGAAGTGTCATTGCTCCCTGCTCTGCATTGTACCTTATGCCCTTCAGAGTAACTTAATTTTGTGAAAACAAAACCTAAATGTATTAATGTCACTTAAGTATTTTGGAAAAATTAAGAGCACTTACTGCCTTAACATCTACTTTACATTGTAGCAATATAAGCTGTAATTGACTTTGAAAGCTCCTTCCAGGTGTTCTGGGATTGCTCATATCACCTGTGGCATAGGTGGGGGGTATTTAGGGGATATTTATGGTTTGAAGGTGTGTCCTAACAATTACATATAATATGTTCCCTTAGTGACTGGCAGCAGTGAGTGTAGTTTGTTTATGGATGTACTTCCTAGCTGCTTGTGATTTGATTCCGCGATCCTGAGTGTGATCCCCAGTGAGGGTTACGTGGCTGTAATAGCATTGCCCAGCTCATCACACCTCTCACATCACTGATTTGCTGGCTAAATCTCCACAGGCTCCCTGTGGAGAAGGGGTAGGTGCTCGAAAAGGTGATTCATAATGTCTGACCTCAGCTTCTGTGCTGAATTCTTCCTTGGAGAAGCACCTCGGGCTCTGCCCACCATGGCGGGAGCCTCGGCAGCCTGGCTCACTTGAATGTGGTACCTAAAACATGTTTCCCAGTGACCTCCTTCATCATCCCACTTTCCTGGGGATCTCATCATAACGGAAGCAGCTTGCAAGAGGCTTTTTTTTTAGGAGAAGCAGCTTTGTTGCAGCCTTGTCTACAAGCAACGTGTTGTGATACTAACAACTGCTTCTAGATTTCTATTTTTCAGACTGTATCTACTGACTATATTTTTCCTTTAGCGTAGGAAGTTTGGAGTATTCACGTGGCAGAGTGAAAAGTAAGCATTCTTTAATACCTGTACTGGACAAAACAGGATTATGGACTTAAACACAGAGTGAATTAACTTGCTCAGTGAGCTTCCCACACCTCTGTAACTACTTGGTTGAAGAATTTAGGCTCAGCCATGCCAGATTTGCAGCCCTCTTCTGATTAACAGGCAATATTTTTAAGCCAGTTTCTTCACAGTTACTGCTTTCCAGGATGCAGGCCCATGTAAGGTGGGTGGGGATTGCAGTCCTGGTCCGTACAGATGATAACTTTGTGTTTGGCTGTATTAAAATTCATTTTGGGGATTGAAATACATAAGTGAGATCAACTTGACAAACGATTAAATCATTCTGTGTGACTAACATAATTTGTTCCTGTATCATTCTTAGTGCTATTCGCAAATGTGCTCAGCAGCTATTTTGTATGTATTTTCATATTATATGGAAAATACCAAACACTTCAAGGCCTAGGACTGATGTCAGTAAAGGCTCAGTGAAATATCCATCCTGAAGATTTTACAATTCAAAAAAATGTATTTTGGAAATCTACTTTGGATTTTTTTTCTGCCAAAAATCATTCCACAGAATATTTTGTCGTCTTCATTGCAGTGCTACAGTACTACTTTTTTTTTAAATCCAACTATTTGTGGTTTTCATCTGGGTAGTTTAAAGAAGCCGAAAATATCCTATTTTCCTACTTATCTGTATCTATTGCAGGTTTGCTCTTAAGCAGAAAATGAAGTTAGCATTATTTTGCTGAGTGCTTGATTTCCATTAAGTCATTGATTTTCAGTAATGATTTTACTGTCTTCTAATTTATTCTGATGTGACATGCAAGTCAATGTTTTAATTTTTTTGCACTGGCTAGAAGTCATACTAATTGACCTGTGTG
This sequence comes from Nycticryphes semicollaris, assembly GCA_013400055.1. Lineage (NCBI taxonomy): Eukaryota > Metazoa > Chordata > Aves > Charadriiformes > Rostratulidae > Nycticryphes > Nycticryphes semicollaris. Next base: position 1,222,809 of record VXBJ01000606.1, read on the forward strand.
TTAATGGTACCTTTTCCTATAACAGTAGTTAAGGTAATAAATTAAGATTAAAAAAAAAAAAAAACCACAAAATAACTGTATTTTTATGAAAACAACTAACCACACTAGTTAAGGGGAAAAGTTCACGTATGATGAAAAGTATAATGTGATTACAGGCTTCAGGGTTGACACTGAAAGTAGTGGTAAAGGTGAGGCAGCGTAACAGCCATCAGTTGGCGAGGACACACAAGAGATGAAAATCTGTGTTGAGATCGTGCTCTGAGCGCGCTCTCTGATACCTTCCACAGTGGCTCCAGTACATGTCCCTCAGGGTCCCTATTTATAGTGTAGCTGGTTTGAAAGGATGTCCTTATAGTCACACGCAGCACGGTCCAGTAACTTTCCGTTGCAGTCATAGCGTAACTTTGAAACAGAATTTTCCCCAGCACACAGTGGATGTCTTACTGTGCGTTTTTACTAGTAGGGAGATCTCATATTTAATATGTTTGCATATTTATATTCTTGCCGTTGCTATTGTGGAACCAGTCCTAGAGTGGGCAGCTAAATGCTGCTGCCTCAGGAACTGGAATCCTTAAAGTTGTTTATCCATCGTGCTCTCATTGGATATGAACACAGCCTTATACTTGATTTCCTTAGTTCTTTCCAAAGGGAACAGAAGTATTCTTCTTTTCATCAAATTTTTCCACTGGTGCTAGTGGGCCAACATCACTGCAAAGCTCCTTTTGTTCTTAACACACTTAAAAACATCTTTTTTTCCCTATTATCCTTTGCCCTCCTAGTTGCATATTTAAATTTATTTTTTTCTTGATATCTTTAACTTGCTTGTGCAGTGAGTGACAACAACCGATGATACTCTGCAATGGCAATAGGTGCTATTTGCCTTGCGTTTCAAAACTGTGTGGTTTTTACATCTGGAATGCTGTTGAGCAGCACTTGAATAATGGTGATAAGTCATCTCACATTCTCTTATGTTAACCGTGTAATAAATCCCAAATTGCTGCTCTGTCATCAGGTATTCTCCAGGCTAAGCAGTAACTCCATGAAAAACTGTTGGGTAACTCCATACATGTGGTTTTTATCTTTGGTTGCTCTGGCAAGCAGAGAGTGTCAGTGCATTTGGGGAATTTGGTGAGTGAGCTACCTGTAGCTGACACTGCAGAAGTTGACAAAGAGAAAAAACACGGCTTTGGTTCTTTTCCAATGCTTTCTCCTCCTCATCTCTGTTTCCACAGGAGCATGGTCTGCTGCAGCTTCAAGAAGGAGCGTCATCATACAGCTTTAGGTCGGTGCTGTGTACCATGCTGTTGCTTTGCTATCATACTTTCATGACCTTTGTGTTAGGTAAGATTGTTTATAATAACTCTGGGATTTGATTAGTTCTTGTGGGACACAGCAGGGGGGAAAATGTTGATTCCATCACCGATTTGTCGGTGAATTGTTTGTTCATGATCAGACTAAATGTAACTCATTTGTAAGTGCTTTCACAGTAGTGATCATAAGTGAAAAGTGTCTTCATCTCCAGACTGGAGGTCTGTTAAACGTGTAAGAAGGGAGACAATGGGGCTAACAAAGGAAGTTGTGAGACCTAAACCTGTGTTCAGTAATCGGGTGCATTATTTGGGAGGTTCAAGTAATGGCTGTAAGTGGTGACTTCCTGGATACTTTGTTTATGTGTCATCCCTGACTGTTTTGGAGGAGGTAGCTCCCCACTGAGATACACTTCCCTGCTACCTCCTGCTAAAGAATTCTACAAAATATGTTGGGCTGTTCATAAGTGAGTTTAATATCAGTGAGCACAGTGTTGTTGAGCTCTTCCTGCTCACTGGCTTAGCACACCACCAACCTAAGGATTTATACCTTACTTATTCCACGTATTCCTGGTCTCTTTTTTTTTTTAGTATCATTTTTCTTTTCTTACTATTTTTATCAAATGCATTTTTATGCATTCTAGGGACAGGAAAAGGAAATGTTGAGGAGGCAGAAAGACTACTTAAACCTTACTTGGCTCGCTATCCAAAGGTAAAATGAATCATAATTTAGGTTGGTATGGTTATGTTAATGTTTTCTTGCCAAATCTGTGTAGTCAGCTTGAAAACTGTTATAGAATACTTGTATTTTTATTATTATTTATTACAGGGAGCCATATTCCTGTTTTTTGCAGGCAGGATAGAAACACTGAAGGGTAATATTGATGCGGTAAGTAATCCTTTTGCTCTTGGAAAAGTCTTGAAAGCTTTAGAAAACCTCCCCCAGGAACAAAGTTTCCTCTTTGGCTAACACTTCTTGTGGATTTGGCCTATATGTAATTAATAGGCTATGAATTACGAGTAGGAATTTTGAAAACTACTTTGACCAGCTCATTTGACCAGCTTATTTTGCTACCCTCCTTAATTTCGGGTGAGAATCTGCTTGGCCAGTATTAATGACACAGCTTTGCCATTGTCTTTCCCATCCTGAAGCAAGTTTAGCTTTTAATAACATCCAGGGGTAATCCTTCACCTTCAGTCTGAGTGGAGAGTCATGCAAGACTTGAAAGAATGAGGAAGGTGAAGAATGTGTGTCCAACATACCCTGAGACAGAATATCAGCTGGTGTGCAGGGCAGGCAATAGCTTCCTTGAAATCTTTGGAGCTGCAACAGTAAATGTCAGCTCAGCATCTCCCCTTTGACTTAGTTTCCTGATTTCCCTAGATACAAACATTTGTTTTGCCTATGAATAATACAGCTTCCAGAAAATAATAATATAGTATATATTATAATTATATATATTATATAATATATAGTATATATATTATATTCCAGACTATAATAATAATAATAATAGAATGTAGAGCTCTGTGGCAGGGAAAAACTTGCTAACACCAGGATGACTGTGGAGCCTAGGAACTCCTGTGTGAAGCCAACAGATGTGATTTTGGGGAATACTGGGCTATTAATAATATGGAAGTTGCAGGAGCCGTGCTGGCAGATCATGGAGCTCCAGTGTCTATTACAGCACTGATGTACGTGCATTTACACACGATTAAGGCAGCGTTTGGAAATCTCTGTGTTCAGGCAGTTAATAGGTATGAAGAATGTTGCGAGGCTCAGCAATACTGGAAGCAGTTTCATCACATGTGTTACTGGGAGCTCATGTGGTGCTTCACCTACAAGCGCCAGTGGAAGATGGCTTTCTTCTATGCAGACCTTCTGAGCAAAGAAAACACTTGGTCAAAGGTAAGTCAATTGGAAGCAGAGGGCAGAAGGCCCTGTAGTATCTGTTAACTTTCAGTTGACTTTCTGTGGCTTTGAAGATGAAGATTGTAAAACAAAAACCTGATCTGCAGTGGCTCTTCTAGAGCAATGTGAATTGCAGGCATTCAAATCTGAACAGGTTGGTGGGCAAACAGAAGTCCCGTGGGCCTGACTTGTTAAACAGCTTGTTAAAGATGTTCTGCTGTGTATTGACTGTTTGTGTCACCAACACACTGCAATGAATGGCACACATTGCCATTTCTTTCATTACACTATGTCTATAAGCTGCTTTGGTGATGAGTGAGGCTAGCCATTATGGTGCATCCAGGATAATAAATATAATTAGAGAGGTGCCTCGCCCTGTGCATCTGAAAGAGAGAAGCTCTACCATCCAGAACCCTGGTAGCTTTCCACCTTGGAGCCCCAGGGAAATCTGTCAGAAGAGATTAAGTCTGGCCTGGGGTGGGGGGATTGGTTGATCCAAGGTTTGTTTTTTCTTACTGTGATCAGACTAGGTGTACAGGGAAGGTATCTCTGTTCTTGTCTACTACACATTGTGTGTGTGGGCCAAGTGGAACCAAAACTGACCTAAGGTCCAAGCAGTCAGATGAGAGCAACCCTCAGTGCTCCCACTCTCCCTTGCCCCTGGGGATCCCAGCAGCACATTCAGCCAGGTGCATTCGTCTGCATAGCTCCCACAGAGCTCCCACCCAGGGGGACACCGCCTGGCTAAAAGCTTTAATATCCTGAAATGCTGTAGGATTGATATTAATGTGTGTCCTTTTAACCTGTGTGTCAACATACTATATTGCAGCAGCCTTAGAGAAGTAAAGAAGATGCTTCCTGTTAATATGTGCTCTACAGTGGAACGTGACAGTAGCAAACTAGTAGGCCTGTGAGCTAAATGAAAGGTGGTCACGTATATGCACTGTTAGATTCCAGCATAAAGAAATAACCACAGCTTAAAATATTCCAGAAAACTCCAGAAACTTAAGGTTACTGTAGACTCCTTAAAGCAGTACTCAAGAACTCACCAACTGTTATTCTCTACTATTGCAAGAGTTGTAACATCCGCTGCTGCTTTGCTTTTCTTGCTTGCTGAATGTAAGGTTGCTGAGGATCCCCTATGAAATCAGTACTTTTCATAACTTGAAATCATGAAACCCTTCAAAAACTGTTTAATGTTCTCTAAAACCTAATATTTGAGAGACACTACCAAGTTATTACTTGACACATAGTAGTAGAGTAGTTTTTTTTTTTTCTCTGAGCACGACCTTTTTGTGAGTTTTCCAGTATGTGTTCCTGAGAGTAATAAAAATTCACTTTACACAAACATGACATTTGTTCTGGGAATGTGGAAATAAACTATAAGCTGATAGAAAGTAAACAAAGACATACATGATAACAAAAAATTTCTGTTCTTTCTAAAATACTTACCTCCCGCTTAAAATTTTGTAAGATGACATCTGTCTGTGTGCAAAACCAGCAGCTCCTTCCTCTTTGTTGCTCTTCTGTGCTTTGTCAATAACGGTGATGCTGTAAATTCATTTTTCTGTTTGCATTTACAGGCTACTTACATTTACATGAAAGCTGCTTATCTCAGTATGTTTGGACCAGATGACTGCAGTCCTTTTGGAGACAGTGAAGCTGAATTATTTAGGTAAAATTTGCTAACTCCCAGTTGCAAGAGTTTCCTATCTTTTCACGGCACAGTGTTGGGGGAAGAGAGCAAAAACTATTCATCGTGCAGCTCATAGGATCTGCGCAAATAGCATTGGATTGGTAAGAAATCGCAGAATGAAACACTCCCTTAGACTAAAGTGGGCCCTGAGTACAGACAGCAGATTTCTGCTGGCCTGGAAATACTTTAGAGACAGGATATTAAGGTCTGTCAGCCGTACAGTGGCTGCTGCTGTTGCGTGTAATATTCACATTCTCTTTTGGTTTTTTCCTTTAATCACAATGGCATGTAAGATCTGAAAGCCTTCTTCAGTGGAGGATTACTGTACAAGAGCTCTGCCTCCTTAGTGGGAGACATCAGTACAACTTGATTCTTGGGCTTTCAGTCTGAGAAGAATATGAAATAGTTAATTGTGCAAGTGAATTGTTAATACAGTGAGTTAATTTAATTGTAATGTTTAAGCTCAAAACCTGTGCTGGGCCAAAGAAAATTGATTACTTTGCCTTTTTGCAATTTTTCTATAAAACCTGAATATCACTTTTTATGTGCTTACAACATATTGGTACTTTTCAGGTTTTCCATATCTTATGTTATAATTCCAAGCATATTTCACCAGATTTGGGATCCATTATGAAGTGAAGCAGTTTGGTTTTTGGGAGAATGGGAGGAGGAGCACTGACAAAAGCTAGCTTGCCTCTTTCTTAATCTGGGAAGAGAGACAGGCCCTTTATAAATTAGGTGCATCATCTAATTTATTCTTTGGGTGAGGAAGAGTCCCTCTTCCTTCTGCTTGATTAAAGAGGAAGTCTAGAGATATACGTGCCCTGCATGAAGGCAGCTTTTATGAATATGTATTGCTCCGCTTCCTCAGAAGTAGCAATAGGTGTATAATAGCTTTATTAACTTCTCTTTGGCTTGATTTTTTTATTTACTTATTTTAAGTTTTAATGCTTTTTTCCCAGGGATTCACAGAGGAAAAAATCCTTACATTTTCCTTTCAACTTTCAGGATTGTTCCCACTCTGAAACTGAAAATTGCAGGGAAATCACTGCCTACAGAAAAGTTCGCCATTCGGAAAGCTCGACGATACCTTTCTTCAAACCCTGTTCCTTTGCCTGTTCCACCTTTGGTAAGTTAGAAATACACACACACCCACACCCTTGTTACCATTTTTCTTTTTGATTTCTGGTCACAAAACTGGGATAATTTGGATTGTATCTTTCCATGTTTCTAAGGTAAAACCTCGGCAGGAGACTGGAATGTTCCCAAAGCAAAGCCAAATGAATGCGAGGAATGCTGTAAAACTGGGGCATGCACCAGCCACAGGGAACTAAGCCGGTTGTTTGTGACACATAAACGTGTTGCATGTGTAACTCATTATTCCAGCCCTAGACCAGCTCCCAACAGCTTTCTTTTGATTCTCTTTTGAGGAACTTTGCCCTAGGTCTCTTCTGTCATGTGTCGTTTACCGAGACTACTAAAAGGAGACTTTAAGGTACAAGTTGGGAGGAAAAAAAATATCAAGGAAACAATGTGAGAATTGTAGACTGCATGTAAGCATCTATTTAATGTACCTCTGAATGTGTGCAGTTTGGTGCTCTCCAAAGCAACTCACAGGGTAAAACAGCCAAATCTTTTAGCCGGTCCAGAAAACCGTCACATACTGTTGTGGGGTTTATTTAATTTTAATTTCCTCCCCCCCCCACCCCCCCGAAATTATGGCCAGTTCCCTGTGGCCAGATGAGAAGTGCAAAGAACACATGAAAGAACATAGAAGGATTTTGACTGCACAGGTTTGGCAAGTGCAGTAGTGTTAGCGTTTGCAGCCCTTTGTGCTGTTGTGTTTGAGAAACAGATGGATAATTAGTAAATACTCTTTAAGAAAATGCCCAAACAAGGAGAGCTTCTTGGAAACACCAGTGAGTAGTCATTTCTCAGCCCACCAGCTGGGTATGTGACACAGGGAAGAAATGGAGTTGTTACAGCATTGTGGGGGTATTCACAAGGGGCCACTTTCCACTAAGTCATGAGACAGAAAATGAGAGAAATAATGAGGTTACTTTGATTTGCCTTTCAGGTTTTGGAGATTGTAGAGAGTAAGCAAGGTACACACCTGGGGTTTGGCTGGGCAGTTCTAAGGGAATTTCAGCAGAATAGGTTTCTATACCAAGGGCTGTCCTTGGAGTGGCTGTGCACCCCGTCCTTTGTTTCTGCTGCAGTTGCATTTCTGAGGCAGCAGATGCCGCAGCTGACCAGTTAAAAGCACTCTGAGGATGTGGAATTGGGTGCAGAATGTCACCTCTAGGCTGTTTCTTTTCTCTGTGAAGGGACTTGCTGAGAGGAGAGACTCCTCAAGCAAATTCTGGCTCAGAGATTTAGCCTAGAATAAATGTAGTTTGAGTACTTCCCTGTCAAACCATGTTAACAAATCTGCACTAGGTACACTAAGTTCATCATAGGTTTTCCAATCAATAGAGACCAGATGGTGGAAGCAACAGTGACTGGAGTTAACGTACTGTTTCATCTATTTCAGCCTACAGCTTTTTGTACTCTAGTTCCAGAGCTCAGTTATTCTATACAGAAATTTTACCAAAAAAAAGCTTTAAATTCTGAAATACAGACTAATAGAATAAATACCTTGCCGTAAGTCTATATATTTCCATCTTTAACTTTGTGATTGCTAATGGCAATGGGCTTATTTGGTCTGGTGATATACTCTGAGAATCCCAAAATCAAATGGGAATAGTTTTTAATAAAATTTACTCTAAGAACATTTGATTAAGAAAGAAGTTACTGTCGTGGGAACATTAAACAAACCTGAGAAATTCTATGAATTTAAGGGGTTTACAGGTTGGCTCTAAAATTCTGTGTGAAGCTTGTTTGAATTTGACTTAAAAGTTGGGGGTTTGGGTTTCCTTTTTGTTTTGTTTTGTTGTCCTGAGTTTTCATATTTATTTTTTTTTCATATGGAAGCAATACATTGTAGTTAGTTATTATTGCCCTGGCTGGGATAAAACTGAAAAACAAGAGGAGATCTTCATCATCAAGGGACAGTTAGCTGTGTGACATGAATGTTTTAAGTCTGTCTGTTTTGTTGGTGCTTGCCTTCATCTGTAAGTGGGATCATGTTTGTGTTCTATTCAAGCCATCCTCCTTGCATTGTGTGTAAACAGTTCAAGGGCTAATTTGTTTTGCACACCAGTGCAGGTTTTATAGATGTTACTTCCAGGTTTCCAGCTGCAATGAAAATATATTTTGACAAACTGACTTTTTATTTAAGGAATCTGTAACTTTTTCATCGTACAGAGATAAACTAAAGTACTTGATAATTGCGTTTATCCAGAACTGTAAATTAATGATGCTGTCATTTCTCACTGACCCTAGGAAATGATGTATATCTGGAACGGCTATGCTGTAATTGGAAAATGTCCCAACTTGACAGAAGGCATGTTAGAGACTTTAATTGAAGCAGAAGAAGCATTGGCAAGAAGTTCAGGTAATCAGTGATATGATTTAAGCAGGTATTTTACAGTGCGATAGCTAAAGATATTATCTGTGAATAAAGAGAGACGCTCGTTAGTAAAGTTAACCTGATCATAAGAGGGACATAGATAATGAACCCATAAACTGTATGTGCAGATAGGAATAGTTTTCCTTTTTAATATAGCAATAATGTACAATAGCAGCAAGTGATTTTACATCTGCAGATGTGTATTAGGGATAGTTTATGACATGTATTAAAAGACTGTTTATTTTGCTAGATCAAAATCAGCATATGCATTGACTTGATTACTTGGATCACGAAGCTTTGTTATCCTCAGATACTGTATTTCAGTTTTGAAGTATAAATAGGAGACAAGTCAGACTTCTGTTTTAAAAGTGCTGCAATTTGTGGCATGTCCTTGGGCAGAATGGGACCGGTGTGTCAACAGTACGCTGTGGAACACTGGGACACCAGGGCTTCCTTTGTGCCATGAATGAGTCTAAGATAGGGGACAGTATTGAACTAGAACAGGCTCTGCTACCATATCTTCTGTCAGTCTGTTAATTAGCCATCCATGAGAAAGAAAGTTCAATTGATGTTTATTTCTTGCCAATCTTTCCCAGCTCCTATGGGAGCACAAACAGTCTGCACAGCTCTTCTCGCAAAGCTTTTCCTTACTAAGTATTTTATCTTATTATTTTATATTCTACCTGTCTGCCAGAGGATATAAGCCCCTGATAACAAAGGAATATGGGCTAAATCACTGCATTGCAGTCTTTTCTGGGACCTTGGTCTTCCTGTGCACATTGTGCTACGCAAGATTTGAAAGAATTGTCTGAAAGACTGGCTAAAGCTATCCTGGTTTTAATTAATTGTGAAAGGGAACAGAAAAGTAGTTCCAGTGAAAGTAACATCCTAGAAGAAGGCTTTTCACCCTCGCTTTCTTAGTCACCCATTTTGCTACGTTATTTTCAATCAGTGAATTGTTTCTTCATTCCCTTTTTGGTAGATGGTAAATCGTGGATAAAGTTGCCTGTTGGCAGGGATTTGTTGAAGTCAATATATGTTTATAAAACACTATGAGGACATGTAATCGAAAAGTATTTTAAACATGCTAACAATTTAAAGTACTACCTCTTTCAAATAGTGACTTACTGTTTTCCATGCCTTTCTTCAGCTTTCCTGACAGTGTGTGAAGCTAAACTATTTTACTTTTCTGTCTCACTGTTAGATTCATAATACAAGAACCTGGCACTATGGAATTACATATGTGAGAAAGTGCTCATAGTGGTGTTACATGTGTATAGATATATATACACTTTACAAGATACAAAAGGAAGACTGTTAGTGGAAATAATGTCTGTAAGTGCAGATCTGATATACATAGTTGTGTCCAGGTTAGGACTTTAAATATTTATTTATGCAATCCAGGGCAGTTTGTAGGATATAGATGATTCTATGCTTCTAGGTTGGAAGGGACCTTTAAGATTATCTAGCCCAACCATCAACTTAACTCTGATTTAAAAAACAAACAAACAAACCAAAAAACACAACCACAAACACAACCCATCACTAAACCACGTCTCTAGGCACTATGTCAACCCAGCTTTTAAAAACCTCCAGGGTTGGTGCCTCAACCACTTCCCTGGGCAGCCCGTTCCAATGCTTAATAACCCTTGCAGTGAAAAAAATTTTCCATGATATCCAGTCTGAACCTCCCCTGGTGCCACTTGAGCCCATTTCCTCTTGTCCTATCGCCTGTGACTTGGGAGAAGAGACTGACCCCAGTCTCTCTACAAGCTCCTTCCAGGTAGTTGTAGAGAGCAGTAAGGTCTCCCCTCAGCCTCCTCTTCTCCAGGCTGAAGAACCCCAGCTCCCTCAGCTTCTCTTCATAAGATTTACTCTCCAGACCCCTCACCAGCTCTGTTGTGAGAAAATACATCCGTGTAAACATGTTCATGGGATAGATGTCCAAAAGAGATAACTGATCTGCTTTTTATTATGATGATAAAATATTCTTCTGTGGCCTTGAGTCCTCTCATGCTTCTAAGTTATTTTGCTGCGTCGTCTTTGGGCATCTTCCCCAGCATTTGCGTTGGTGACAGATGTATGTAGTTGCCCCTGTGGGACTTAGCAAGAGAAGTGACTCCATCTGTAGGATCAAGGCCTCCAGCTGCATAGTCCAAAGGGGAGCAGCTGTTTTGTACCGAATGTGTCAGCATTTTAACAGCTGGAGTGAGAGAGGAAGAACCAGGTACAGATTGGAGTGGTGGAAACAGGGTGCCATTCAATAGCACAAGAGGCACAGCGTCATACGTTTTGCAGAAATTCTTATTAGCTAGTATATAATGAACTGGAAATGAGCAAGCAAGTGGAAGATTTTGCTTGTATACTGTAAGACGAAGCTGCCTGTGTGAAATGGCTATGAAAAAGCCAGATATTTTCTTTGAAATGTATCACACAGAAAATTTCTGATGGAGAAAGATTTTTAGTAATGACTTTGAACTAGGCACCGGTGAGGCTGGTAAGACTCTGGGCACTCAGAAGTGTAAACACAAAAGAGATGCAAAGAAGGTATGGTAAGAATACGTAGGGATGTGAGATTCAGGTGGCAAAATCTGGCATGTTTTTGTTTAGGCAAATGAAGGTGAAGAATTGCTAAAACACTTGCCTATGAATAGATCGTGTGAGTAGAAGTCAAGGAAGGAGAAGAGCTATCCATACTAAAGGGCAATAAAGGCATAAATTTAAGAGATTTTAAACTGGACTTCAGTATTTCCAAAGTGAACACTTTAAATTACTTTTTGGGTATCAGATAAATAAGACTGTGGAATAGCTTTTTAGTGGGAGTAGAGAGGGAAAGAAGAGCCCACCAATTTTTAGACAAAGTTTGATCGATTTATGGAAAGGTTGATAAGTGTTTGTCTCTGCACTAAGTGAACTGAATGGGCCACTTAGTTCCTTCTCTCTTGTCTGCCAGTAAATGGGTTGTGCTCGCACCTACCTGTGTAAAAGTTTTTTCTATAGGTAGGAAAGTCTCTGCTGCTCTAGAGTATTTTAAAATGTGCCAATTCCTTCATCTCTTGCAGCTACAGAACTACTAGCAGATGACCAATGCGTGATAAAACTGTTAAAGGGTTTATGCCTCAAGCATTTGGGCAAGATCTCAGAAGCAGAAGACCATTTCAATTACATCTATTTAAAGTAAGTTTTCATACCTGGCGTATAGGAGAGAGAGGGCTCTTGAATTTCCTCAGTGACTATTGATTTTAAGTAGGAGGAAATGCAACCACACTATGAATAGAAGTGAGGGAGCTGCAGTATCTCTGGTGTTTATTTCAATTGCTTTGATATCAAAGAATTGCATTTTTGATTGCTGGTGTTGTTAGCCATGTATGGAAGAACGATTGCAAATCTGCACTTTTTACTGAGATATTTGTTCCTGTTCTGGGGACTATACACACATAAAATTTTTGAGATATCACTTCCCCTTTTTTCCTCTCTTCATCTTACCAGTCGTGAGGAAAGTGTACCCAAAAAACCAAATGGAGTCTGCAGAGACAGATGGCAGCACAATTATAGTTGGAACTTCCATACAGCATGCAGTGAATGGCATCTTTTTGTCAATTCACGTGGATAGAGCTCATAATATCCACATGTTTTCTAATAATTCCCTGATAATAAAGACTGTGTTTTGTAATCCTGAGAAATAACATACTGTGTAGGTTAGTTATGAAAAATATGCATTTAATAACCTGGAATGTAGCTTTGGTTAGAGAACATGACAAGTGTTGTAATAGAGATTGATTGCTGCTTCTGATCTTAGCTAATCTCCAATTTATTTGTGTTTGAAGCTGTTAAAGGAAGGAAACGATATATCATTTCAAGATCTTGAGGCTATTTCTTTTCCAATGCAGTGAGAAGAAGATAAAATATGACCATTATCTAATTCCAAATGCCTTGCTGGAGCTGGCAATACTGTATCTAGACCAGGATAGAAGAGAAGAAGCAATAAAACTACTGGAAAAAGCAAAGTAAGAAAGTGAAAAGCCTGTGCTGATGTCTGGTGGGTCAGTGTGGTGTCTTACTGGTTAGCAGGAAGCAGAAACATTTCATTAATGCCATGGAAACTAAACTCACTGTTACATTTATTCAGTGGAAGCACATATGCTCTGGCTTTGGTTTGGACCTTTGTAATGGTAGACGTGATCTGATCATTTGGTCTGTGACTTACCTATACATTCTTACAAGAGCAAAAACAATTTTTAAAGATGTTAATATGAATGTCAAAGGCTTCCATAAGAAATAAGCCATGTCTAACAAAACATAATAATCTTTGTAGTCTATTTACTTATTCATAAGAGATGTATTAAATTAAATCAGAGCTCTGTGTTATAGCTAAAATAGCAATTACTCAAATTGATGGCTCGCAGTGCTGTTTTCTTTCCTTGGTGAAATACACTTAAGATAATGCTTCAGGTTGCATTTAGTATCTTTATATTATTTCATCTGCATCTGAAAAGCAACCAAACCACCTGCTTTTACTATTCTGTTTGATTGATTTTTCTAGCGAGGTAGGTTTATCAGGAATAGTTGGACTTGATCATGTATGTTCTTTATTATAAAATTACCAAAATGTGGGTTTATACGTCTGCCCAGGCTTTACTGCTTTGCTGAGCCAAACTTTCTTGTCAGGGGGAGGAGGAGAGGGAATCCAAGGCAAACAAGCCTTGCCCTATCCAAGCATCCTGCAGGAGGATAATTCACCTCTCTGCCTGGATGCTGAATGACTCCAGATGTCTTGCATCTTTCCAAGCACAGAGAGTCACACCAGTTGCTGTTGCAGGTGTGAGCAGTTACAGAATTCATGTCTGGCCCCAAGTTTCAAAGAGGTCAGATAGAGCTTGTGTCCAAGTCCGTCCGCTCCGCAAGACGGAGGGGTGAATCGGCCTACCAAGGGTTATGCCAAAAGCCTGTCAACACAAAAATTAAGATATTGCAATTCTTAATCTCCTCCATTTGTGAGCCTGGTTCTCTGCAGACTTGTGGAAGATGTTAAGAGGAGCAAAAAAAATTACATTATCCAAACGCAGTGGATTTCAATGGGTTTCATGTTCCTCAAAGCACACCTCTCCTCCTGCCCTCATTTCCTTTGGTCAAATCTCTCTGAAGAAGAGATCTAGAAATGAATGATTCAGCTCTTCTCATTCCATCTGGTATTTGTCCCTTGCTGCTCAGCCACTGCACCTTTCTCTGATGGCCCTGTGTGGCTCAGGTCACCAGACCGCTTCCAGGGAAGGTGCTCAGCTTAAAGAAGAGCACCAGCAGCTCTTAAAAATTTGGAAAGCCAGACTTGCTAGGCTCAAAAAGAACTCGTGGAAACTATAACAACGGGAAAAAAAGAAAAAAGAATGCAGCCACTAGAGGGGGAAGGTGTTGCCCGCGGAGGGTTTGAGGGCTGCAGGATTCCCTTGGCGGTTGGCAGCGGTGCGGGCCAGCACTTGGCTGGTGCTGGGCGCCTGATTTGCTTGACCTAAATCCACACACTGCTGCTGGCTGGAGTGTCTCGGCCCCTGGGAGAAAGAGTGGAGGGAGATGATAAACAGTTCCGGCTTGGTCATGCCTGGAAATATTTTGATTTCTCTTTGTATTACCGTAAACTGCAAGCAAAAATATCAGCCTACTGATGAGGAATACAATTTCTGTGTGACAAAATCTACTTAATTTAAAGGAAAAAAAAATACCCCTAAGAGTTGCAGATCAACGTACAGCAGCAGCCAGTCACCTCCTTTTCTTGGTCAGCCTCTTGGGTGTTGCATATGTAAAATTATAAGAGGGTATAGGATGGGTGTGGAGTTCCTGATTTTCACAAAGAAACTGCCATTGCCACCCTGGCAGATACCGAGCTTCCATGCTTGATTTGAATTACAAATTCTGAACTGAAATGCTTTGGTGGTATACAGATGTAATGTTACATTTCTGTAAAGATGACTAATATCTTCTAAAAGAAAATTAGCATGGTCTAATTTTCTTTGGTGTCTGCTTTCTGTATCCATCCTGCAAAAGCTGACATGTTAATTCCTATTAAGAAGGCTCTACACTTTTTGTGTGGCCCTAGGGGCAAATTTTATTTTTTTTTTATATATAAACTTTTTAATGAAAATCCAGATTCTTTTCATGTTTCTGTAACTCTTTAGAGTGTGAGGTAGCCACTGGAGGCTATATGCAGCTGACACTGCTGAGTCAAACACTAGATGAAAGCCCTGCTGGTCTTTCACCTCAGCTGGTGCCTTGCTCCTAGAAAGCTGATACGGAGTCCTGTGTGTGCCCACTTTCTCTTTCTGAGCTTCTGGGGCAGCAAATTGTCTGCCCTTATTTCCTACACACAGTGACATCAGTGACAACCGTAAGATAGAGACAGCATGTCTCCCTCTCCTGGTTCAGAACAGCTTCTCTCTCTCTCTCTCTTTCTTTCTCTTTTTTTCTTTTCCTATTTTTTTTTTTTAATCTCTACATCCTTGAAATGTGTCTGCTGAATTAAGATGAGTCTGCCTTACTCAAATGATTTTTTTTTAAAAAAATCCCGAAAGTGTTTGTATTCAAACTTGTCAGTTATACTTTGAAAGGGGGAAAAAAAAATCATGTCTGAATGTAAACTAAGCGGATGTTATAGATATTTAATATGGACTCTATATTTTGATTGATTGGACCAGATTAAATTTCTTATTAAGATATATTTTTCTGGTAATTGCCAGACAGTGGAGCTACAAATAAAGAACAAAGAGCTCCATTGTTTGGCTGGGAACACATGCCTCGTATTTTAGAGTAGGCAACAAAGGAGCTTGTGAAGAAAGGCTTTTTTGCTGTCTGCAGTTGTTTTGCTTAGAACAATAACGTAAAGATAACTTGAAAACGTTTTAAAAATATATATATATTCATCAGAGTGGATCTGCTTTTGTTTTAGACAAAACTACAAGAATTACTCCATGGAAACAAGAACACATTTCAGAATTCAAGCTGCCCTGCACCAAGCCAAATCCGCCCCAGAAAATGGAATGCACTCCGGAGCCTCGGCAGTGTCGTAACTTTTTCTTCTTTGGTGTCCTGTTTGTTGCAAACTTTGGTGCAGAAAATTACTGACACTTTAGAATTATTTTTCCTTCTCTTTCAAGTCAGTGAGAAACCAAATCATTTAAAATTTTAAAGGTGATGCATAAAACGTTAATCTAGTGTAATAACATGGCAACAAAACTTCTCAGACCAACCATAACCCTGAAAAATATTGTTTTTCCAACAGTGGCTTTTTGAATACTTACATCTGTGTAATTCATTTTGCAATCATGTGTGCCTTTCTCTCTTGCATTTGCAACCTTTGCATAAAGGACAACATCAAGGAGAACAACTGAGAAAAAAACAAACAAGAAAGTTTTAAAGATTAATGGATTTGATCTCAGTTACTGCTCGCAGTTGGGAAGGAAGCATCGCTTTTCCCAAGTACCCACTAAGCTGGAATGGTGTGAGAAAATCTCGGTGCACACGAGAAACCCAGCCAGGAAGAGCTCTGAATCCTGGGCATTTCCAGTTGTGCATAGGAAGCTGCTGCTCTTCACCAGCTTCTACCAGTCACGTTTTTGCTTCTGTAAGAAACTGGCTGGTGAAAAAAAATGGTCTCCTTTACACAAGTATCTTGACATTTTCTGTAATTTGGTTTTCATGTCAAGTAGCGGCTGGATGATTTACCAAGGATTTGGTGGAGGCAGGGTGATGACAGTAATAAAACTGCATCGCTGCTTCTTTGAAGAGGTTGAAAATGGGAGGTCATTAGGAAACATGTTTTTTTCATCAGAACAAACACGATTTGGAGTTTGTATCATACTTTAAAGCACAAGTTCTTGAAGGACACTTAGAAAACAGCAGTATTGCTCTGGCTGCACAGCAACACCGAGTTCCTGTGACAGCCAGTTCCTTCTTTAAACCGTTGTTCTTAGGTTTGCCTGACTCGAGATGTCCATGTTTAAAGAGCTCCTATGGCCGTGGTTCCTGTGTGAAGAAGCTGAGATTGGAGCAGGCTCTCTTGCCGCCGTGCTCTGCTTTTCGCAAAGGAGAGCCCTTGATCTTTTTGCTCTTCGTTGATCTTTTGGGGGAATTTCTGCGTAAGGGGCTTTAAGAGTGGAGCAAAGATGTAGCTTCCCAGTGCTGTCTGCCATAGAATTGCTGCTTTTCTGCAAGACTGGTGAACGTAAGACAGGTGACTGAAGACGTGACGCGTATTTGACTCATATTTACTGTTCTCCGGGCTGGCTCCGTGTCTGTATGCCTGTGGGTTTTTTGGGGCACACTTCTACCTCCCTTTTGAAAGAGCTTCTTCCCTGTGACCCATTCGGAAATGTGGAGATGGGAGGTCTTCTGACAGCCCCTTTTTCTCCAATGGAGATGTTTGTAAGGAAGATTTGTATCTATGTACCTCACAGTGAATGTTCTTTCTAAAGTGATTGTTCCCAGCAGAAGAGAAAATTGACAATTTATAGCTCTGCTTTTACCTCCTCTAAGGAAATGACATTGTTTTATAATTGCAAATTAATATGCAAAGCGACAGAACCACCTGTTCCACGGAGAACTTGCATTGTCTTAAAAATAGGCACCCTTTATGAAAGTCTTCCCAAGTTAAAATCCTAGATGAAGAATGCGTTTTTTTAAAGTTACTTTTCTCCAAAAAATCCAGTTCAGATAAATTTCTCAATTCAGACAAAATTCAGTATAAACAGTGATGCTATTTACATATTGCACATCAAAACTTAAATGTAAAAATTCAGTCATTCTTTGTATAGAATAAAAAAGTTCCTTGTTCTATTTCATGCATATAACGCCTCTTCTTCCAGTTGTGTCCTTTTCACATATTTTGGCAGTCTTAGCATCTTCTAAGCGAGCGATGCCATGAAGATTAGCATAATTTGTGCTTAGCAGAAAGTGAACAATCCTTCCAACTGTAGATTCATTTCTCAAGGCCTCTGAAACGCTCTTTGAAATTTCACCCACAACCCGAGTTTCGCCTGATCACAGATCTGTTGCACAAAGGACACGCTGTGCAATATGCAGTCAGCTTCCCTGATCCTTTGCAGTGATGAAAATCCTGAGATTTTCATAGTCCTCTTTGGTCGAGCACAAACACCAGTCATACCATGGACCCGATCTCCAGCTTCAGCTGAGGACTTTGTAGTCAGCCCACGATCAAGTGGCCTGTGTTTTCACTCTGACTCTTTAGCTCCCAAGCAACAGGAAATACTCACCTTCCTCTTGCAGGAACAAAGATTTACAGACTATAATAGCCTGAACTCACTGAAGGAAAAGAACCCCTTGCTTGCTAAAAGGATGAATGGCGGGTCTGGTACCATGTCACTGCACACATTTTTCAATGCATTACATTTTTATTTACTCTTTGTTCATCAGTGTGCTTCAGTTTGATTCTCTTCTGTGACTGGGGACCAAAAACTCAGTGGCTTCAGTCTGGGCTGGATGGTCTATGCTGGGACTGTTTTTTCCCATGGCTTCTTCTGAAGCTGCTGCATTCTGTCTGCAGCCGCTCTCCAGAAGGGTAAATCGCTTCCTCAGTCTGTAGCTCCGCACACAGTGAATTAGGGAAAGCACAACTGGTGCATGTTCTCAGCTTCAGTGTCCACTATGTTATGCTACCAGAAAATAACAGATACTCTAGTGGAATCACAGATCAAGGATTTTCAGCATGGCCTGAGATTCAGGAAACCTAAGTACCACTTCAGCTGGATGTAGTCAACACCTCATTTGCAGAAGGAGCGGCTCCTTCTGCTTTCAATCATTGTGATCTCTGACTAATGCTGGAGGAGCCCGCTCTGTGTACTGGGCTTTAGCCAAGAGCTGCTGATACCGACTCCTCGCAGTCCTCACAAAGCCAGAGAAGTTGACCAAAGGCAAAGTACTAACTCATCAAGCAGAAAATACTTCTCTGCACTTGGTAGGACCTTTCTCGTGAAACTTACAAACTATTTATTTTTCTATGCTTTTTTTTTGGTAGCACTGATAAGTGGTTTCCTGCCTGTAGCTGAGGAGGGGTAGAAATTCATACTCAGTTTCCTGAATGTCAGCAGCAATTGCCGTGGTTCCCCACATGGTATGGCTGTGCCATCTGCAACTGGAAGGCAAAAACAGTAAAACAAGCATCGTTTTTATTGTGAGATCTGCTGTGTGGAATCCATGGATGTATGGTCTCTCATTAAAGCTGAAGAGAGGATATGGGCTGAAAAACCAGCAGCTCATACTGAGGTCTAATGAGGTGTAACTGCACCAACACCTACCTCCTATAAATAACACCAGATGAGAGAACCTGCTGGGTGAAGAACAGTGGGCTGAAGCTGAATCCAGTCGCAGGTTCTTCTTGATGATCAGAAGAGATTTTGAACAAGTCACAAACATGACACAACTTCTGCAGTTTGGAAACACCCACTTAGGATTGCTCAACTGAAGCAGTAGGATAGGAACAGGCTTTGATTTATGACTGATACACAGTTCTATTACTATGTACAATTAACACATTCTGTCGTGGATGATTAGTTCAAAGGCTGTCCCATTCTACCTCCCCTCAGGTTGCTTACACTGCAGTGATAGAGGATTTAAAACTTTCCTTAGGAAACTCTGCCTTTTATAAAATGTAGCAGCTTAGAACAGGATCGTATCAAACATTTCCTCCCATTTCACACTGGTTTTGGCATTAAATTCCATATTGAGTGCCTCAGTATTGTTAATTGATGTTTTGCCTGGGTCCAAGATGGCTCAAGGCTCACAGCATGATGTCTCTGACAGCTTGCACCCCTCTGGCCCAACAGAAGCATCACGTAATGCTCCTCTGGGTGAAACAAGGCTTTCCTAGAGGTTGGTCCCAGAATGCAAAAAGCATTCCCAAGGGCTTAAATACAACATTCTCCACCTCTGGTTCCACCGGTGAGATGCATTTCTTTGCCTTCTCAAGCATGAAAACATAGCAGCAGAGCAAATGTATATGAAATGACCAAAACAACATGTTCCACACCGTTCCCCCCGCCACCTCCCCGGGAGGAAGAGGAGAAGATAAAGAGGTGAGTCATGTTGTTTACTGCTGTAAAGGAAAATGGTTAATGGTTGGAAACGTCACTGATGAGCGAGATCATGAAAACCTGAACAGACTAGAAATGAACTTCCTCTTTTCTCATTATGTTCTGGAAATACCTTTTTGTGATAGATTATAAGCAAAGCATGTATCAGCAAGTATTTTAATTGAATGATTTGTCATCATAAGATATTTTTAAAGATGCTGTCTGCGTTTGCTTCAGATGTTTTATGAAAGAAAAAAAAGATAAATACAAAGACTTTATTTTAAAAACATGCCCAGTCAAACCCTGTCTCCCACGATTTATGAACAGCGACAGAGATAATAAATATCTGCATTGCACTGTGGTAAAATTCTGGATGGTGTTTGCTCCAGACTCAACCATGTTTTTGTAGGATCAGGCTGTGTTCCATTATTTTCTGGGTAGTTTAAATCTCTGGACATACTTTCTTTCATTGCTGGCTAAACATAGGCAAAAATGTTTAGGCAAAAATTTAGAATTATATATTGTGTTCAATCCTATTTGCTTTTTCTCTCCTTGACTATTTTACAGAAAAAACATAAACCAGAGCAGTCACCCTCCCTCCCTGCACGTCCTCTTTATGAGCGGCTTCAATTCAAAAAAGAAAACAAAAAACCCCACGTTTATCTCCTTTTAGTTGAGTACTGCAACAACAGTTTCAGGTCTGTGGCTGAAAAGCAATGCAGTGAAGAAGAGAAGTAGAAGCTGCAATATTCTGGACAGTTTTCATCTCTTACTGTTCCTTTTATTCTGCAGTACAGGAGGTATGGAGGTCAGGAACAACTTCCAGAGCCACCCAGCATGTGTGTCTCCTGCGCTGGAGCCCCAAGGGCCGTCCTCAGCTTTGATGGTGTCATCGCGATGGTCAGGGATGAGCTGGTGTTTTGTCAGTGAATGTGGTGTGAAATGCCTGAAGGTTGCCTCTGCTGATGCCCTCTCAAGATGCAAAACAGCAACTTGATCTCTAAAGGTCAGCAGAGCTCAGTAAATCATTCTAGGGAGGTGAAGCAATGATGTCTAACTCCAGGAAATATAATAGATGGTTCGTGTTCAATGTCATCTTCATTTAGGTACAGCACCCCGTACCGCTGTCATCACCACCAAGACTGAAGAGCTGCTCTTGGGCAGCTGCAGAGTGGTTTTTTTAGAAGGAAAGTTGTGGATTTGGTGTTGGCTTTGGCCTTCCTTCGTGCGGCTCGTGGATACCTGGGTCTTGGGTCAGGTTTCCATTCTGTGATGCTGGCCTCATCACTGATGCAAATAATTCTGGCTATTCCTGAAGAACTGCAGGAGGCTCACATGTCCTGCCTTTGCTACGTCTACTCAAAATGACACACATATATATATAAAGAAGTGTATGTATATGTGTATATATATATACACACACACAAAAAGTAGATGTATGTATACTTGCACACACCAGTAGCAGGCTCCATAGCCAAAGCTTTTTGAGAAGTTACCAGAACTGTTTGAACTATTAAATTCAGCACTTTAAAAAAAAAAAAAAAAGAATAAGAAAAGTGAGATACATGAAGCAAGAGCTTTGACCCCTTTTCAGATGATGGCTGAGGAAAACACCAGGAGGGTAAAGGCCTTTACTAATGGCTTGCTGTGGGATCGTAAATGAAACAGAGCACGCAGTAGATGGCCTTCTATGAGGAGAAATCCCCAGACAAATGGGTAAGAGTCCTTCAGTGAGGTAACCTCACCAAAAAAAGCAGTTTTAGAGCTGGAGAGCTCAAGGACATGAGACAGTTTTTGCTCTGGAAGAGCTGAGCCCTGCCCCAATGGGCCAGTGCCCAGGGCTGGCTCCCTCCTGTTCAGAAGACAGTTTGGGAATGACGCCCCTTGAATTTCTGCCTCATCTCTCTCCCTTGGTCTGCTTACCCTGCAGGAATTCTTCATGAGGCAGGCAGCAGCCACCCATGTGCCAGAAGGGTAAGAAAAACATGCTAAAAGTGGATGTTTGCCTTTCTGCAGTGAGAACCCTGGCAGAAGTGCCTGTGGGTGAGGGAGAGCAGGGCCTGGCGTGGCCAGGAGAAATGGTGGTGGGGCCAGGGGGAGGGAGGGGTGCACACATGGATTAAATATGTAACGTGTGCAGACTTGTCCTTGAAATTTATGAAAGTATCACTGCTTGTTTTCCAACTGAGAGGCCAGAGAAAGTTTGGGAGCTTTTTTTGTTTGTTTGTCGTGTGGTTGGGCCCCTCTTGCTGAGGAAGTGACACCTTTGGCTGCTAAAAACACGTACAGGCCTTTTCACTAATACTGTTTATCATCAGAGATTCTCCTCTGCAGCTTTTACTTAGCAAAGTGTCAGTGCAGAGTATATGTATGGATATTGTAATAGATGGGCTGCCAGCATGCAAATACAGTTATTTCTGCTGCTTAATTTAAAAAAAAAAAGATGCTTTTGCAGAGTATGCTTCGACTGTTGGTTGTTTTTTTTTATCAAAAGGCATTAACTTTGCATTTCATACCAAGAACTCCAGAGCCCCTAACTCTTACCCCAGAACAGGGTTTAAATGCAAGACAATCTGCAAAGGATGGTTAGCATAAATTAAGTTCTTCAAAGTTAAATGCTATATAAAAGGAAAAGTTAATCCTTGAAGCTAATTTTTATTTTGGGTATTAAGTCAAGAAGGGCTCTGCTGAAGAGATTTTATTCGTGTTGGTTTTGTATGGTTTTAATAACGATGTGGTGTCTGTAAGAAATGCTGTTTGTAATCAACCAGCATCCAATTTGCTTTCAAGTCCATTTTAATCCAGGATTTAACTGAGGAGAGGCCTTGTTTGCTTTCAGCCATCTTGTCATTCGTTTAACCAACAGGCTGCCTCAGAAGAATTTTTCATCTTTACCACGACTGCACAAGGACAGGAAATGTCGAAGGCTTGAAACTGTGGCAACTTAAGTAAATTCAGGTATTTCATAATCCCCGAGCCTCAAAATGTTCACTTCTACCACAGCAAAGACAGGACTGTCAGCCTTCCAAACACGTAACTGCTTTCAGCCCTGGGATGCTGCAAGACAGCAGGAACTTTTAAAACCTTGTGGTTAAAGCCCTTCTGCAACACTCGCTCCTCACAAAGAAATTCTCTGGGCTTTTTTTTTTAATGTACGAATGTTATGATTCTCCCCCAGATTTACATAATGAACTCGCAACAGGTAATAGGGAATTATCATCCTTGGATGTAAAATTATTAAAATGCAAGAGTTTTTATGCACAAAGGGCTTTATAAAACTTGAGTGTTCATTATTTGTTGTTGCATCTCTTTTGCTTCAGATTTGTGGGAATTGGTTTTCTTGTTGTACGAAGAGTCATTTCCTACTATAACCTGCAAAACTAACCCACCGCTCTCAGCGCTGTGCAAACATCATGGGGGGGAGTTAGCGACACCCTCGCTCCCCACCTGCTCTGTGTCCGTGGCAGCTCTTTGTCTTCCAATGGGGCTGGGCTGTGGGGACTTTCAAACTTGATGTCTCTTCTGTTGTTGCCTGAAATTGCAGTGGCTCGAGCCCACTAATCCACTCAGCTATTCCTGGGGCCGGGCCAGGCTTGTTTTGCACAAGTTCTACAGCACAAACAGGGTTGTTGCACTGACCCTTTCCATCATAACTGCACAGGCCCTAAGAAATGCTTTAAAGCAACAATTTTTCATGACTGTTGCTTCACCTACAGACTTGGCTACTCACACACAGTAGCCATTAAGAGAATTTTTTTTTTATTTCAAATAGCTTAGCAGAGATTTTACTCTGGGCCTGTGCCCCCTCAAACATACAGCCCTGGCAGAAGAAGGGCTAGAGTTGAACAGGTCCAGGCGAGTAAGAGCCAGCTCCTTCTACTCACTGAGCTGCTCCAAATGCTGTGGCTGAAGTGCAAGTCATTTCTTAGTCACCTCTGAGACAGGAGGTATAAATTATCTTCATCTTACATACACTGGAAGTAAGACACACATCCGGTTTCACAACTGTAGCTAAAATTCACCTTATTTTTGCATTTACTTCAGCTCAATTAATTTTTTTTTTTTTAATTAGAAATCATCCAGAACAACACTGCACCTAAGAATCGTTTGATTTATTTGTTATATTTACATATGTGTCTTTAAGGTAAAATTTGAAGTTTTTGGAATGTTTCTCTGTGTGTGTGATCAATTCTAGTTCTAGTCCTCTGCACCTTATTTAACAAGTATTTTAAAAATTAACTTTTTTCCCTCAGCACGGTGAGTGTGTCAGTGTTAAAAGTTCAACTATACAAAGTGCCTAGAAAGGCGTTCAGCTCAGTAACTGATCACTTCATATCTCACTTTCAAGTCTTTCTTAACCAAGTCCTGTAATAAATAAAGACTAATACCAACATGACAAGGCATTTTTTTTTCCAAATTATTCATTTGCCAGTTTTAACAAGATAGGGAAATGAACACTTAACGTGGACAGTGGTGGTTGGTTGTTGGGGTTTTTTTTTTAAAAAAAAAAAAAAAAAAAAAAAAAAAAAAAAAGNTTTAAAAAAAAAAAAAAAAAAAAAAAGACAGAGAAACCAAACCCCTGAAACAGATAAAAAGACAGACATGAAGGAACAACACATGGAATGATGAAAAGGAACAATGATATTGCACAACTTCAGGTCTCTCTTCCCAGAATTTGATCCATGTAATTAGGTTATGTACAAATTCAGCAAAAAATGACGTCCGGATAAATGTGGAGCAATTTGAGTGGATCTCTAGGACTGTTGATTTCAATTCCTTCTGACTGCTACTTGGAGTTCTTCTCTAAGAGGGCAGGTTGCTGCGGGCTGCAGGAATAATAAACAAATCAACATACTGATTCTACATTTTACTGGCCAGCCCTGCAAAAAAATTACCCATAATGTGGACAATTCTTCTGTGTCTTAAATACATCAAGTCTTCAAAGTACGTGGGTCTTCAAACACAACTTCTTGGACGAAGTACTCAAACTGCACATGAAGGACAACCAAGACCAGTCCCTGATTTGTTGTGGTTAACTTCAGATTGCATCTCATGTTGCAACACCAGGGCTTCTCAATGTATCAAGCGTTGCCTTGAATGTATAAAAGTCACAGTAGGGTAACATTAAGGAGAGGAAGGCAAAAAAAAAGCCAAAATCAACCCCAAACAAAACCATGCTGAGTGGATGAAAGGTCTCTAAAGCTACAATCTTTGCTAGATCATCCCTTAGCAAGCACATATTGTCTGCTACAGGAATTAGCTAATTGTGTCATTCTGGCTGTAGCAGTTCTGTTTTTCCCCCCTCAACTGCTACTATGACAGTCTGTGTTTAGATAAATTTTGCATTTCTGTGCAGAACTAAACATCTTTTTCTCATTTCTGACTTCCTACCTGCTGGGTGGACCGAGGTGTCAGCCAGCAGGGCTTAACAGATAGATTTAATACAGGAGACTGAGATACAGTATGTTTATTCTTAACTTCTGGTAACCTAAGAACTACAAGAACGAGAGATGCAGTATCCATTTACTATGATCAGAGACAACCATTTTTAGGGAGAAAAAAGTAGAATTAAGTGATCGATACTAGCACTACATTAGTTCCAAATGATTTTTTTTCCCCCCAGTCACGGTAGCTTAGCTATTTATTGTCCATCTGGCTCACATTTAACCTGGTAAAGTTAAAGGTGACAAAGTTTAAGGACTGTTGTTTCATCAAAACCGAAGCAAATTATAAAAAAAAACCCCAAAAAACCAAACCCCATGAAGCCATAATTTCACTGTAGGACTTGTTTCATATCTTCATATTCCACATCACTTGTAGAAAAGGGATAATGCATCTCAGTTTGCTTACAAGCTAGGAGATCACTTTGAAGTCTGCATATTCCTAACTGCAAACAAAATATAGCACTTTTAACAGGTTATAAATAAACTGGTTTTCAAGCACAGAGCCAGCCCAACAATAACAATACACTATTAAAAAGACCTAAGGCAATGAATTCCATCTCCAATGGAAAAAAAAGAAAAAGAAAAAAAAAGAAAAAGAACTGTGCAAACAAGCTTAAAACTATTTCTTTGTGCCAGTGTTATAAAATGTAATTTCAATAAAGCCTTGACCCAAATGCCAGGACTTGTGAAAAGAATCAGAACAAAACTGGTTTACTTTATTTAGGAAAAAAAATACTCTTATCTTGCTGCTAATAAAGTTGGGTACACGCAGTTTAAACATTTACAGTTGCTGTAACACTTTACACAATTCCTATATATGGGTGTAAGAACAAACATTAAAAGACAATGGTGGGTCAAGGCTTTACATTAAAAATAACAACCTACTTTTTTCTATAGTCTCTAAAATACTATGTTTTTTTCCAATATTTGCAGCCATTCAGGAATAATTTTTATTTATTTATTTATTTATTAGGAAATGTATAATTTGTGCACGATCTTAATTCCTAATTCCTGGCTCTTTGGGCTGAATGACAAAAGGATCAAACCCATTGAAGTGGATGGTCTCCTCGAAGGGCAAGTGGAGAAACCCTGGCTCAGTTAGTCTCGTATGACGAAAGCAGTGCTGCATCCACTGGCTCCATGCAGGATGGACAGGTAAAGGATCGCATCAACCAGTCATCTATACAGTCCAGGTGGTAAATGTGCATGCACGGCAGAAATCGGATAGGGTCCCCATAAACAAAGTCCATCATACAAATGACACATCTGTGGGGGTGAAAAAGGAAAAGATAACAATATTGAAGTGGAATCAGGGAATTGTCACAGTTGGAAGGGACCTCTAACGATCATCCAGTCCAACTCCACTGCTAAAGCAGGGTTGCCCAGAGCACATCACTCAGGGCTGCATCCAGGTGGGGCTTGAAGGTCTCCAGAAAAGGGGACTCCACACCCTCCCTGGGCAGCCTCTGCCAGGGCTCTGGCACCCTCACCAGAAAGAAGCTTCTCCTTACATCTGAATCGAACTTCCTGTGTTCCAGCTTGTGCCCATTGTCCCTGTCACTGGGAACCACTGAAAAGAGTCCAGCTCCATCCTCCTTCAATCCACCCTCCAGATACTTGTAAGCATGAATAAGGTCTCCCCTCAGCCTTCTTTTCTCCAGGCTAAAGATTCCCAGCTCTCTCAGCCTTTCCTCATCAAGGAGATGCTCCAATCCCTCCATCGTCCTTGTTGCCCTACGCTGGACTCTCTCCAGGAGTTCCCTGTCTCTCTTGAACTGGGGAGTCCAGAACTGGAAACAGTATTCCAGTTGTGGCCTACCACACTGGAAATGAAAAGTAGTGTAATATCTACTCCTGGATGTGTTTTGAGTCAAAATTGTAGTGCTTCTAGATACTGTGAGCAGTTCTTAGCTCCGTCAGTGCTGGCTCCACCAAGTGCTATGTTTTTAGGGTGTTTCCTCTATGGTTGATGTGCCCGTGGTTACACCGTTGGCGAGGGCAGGAAGCCACCTGCAGGCACGGTGGGGGCAGCTCAGCAGAGCATGTGAGATTAGAAATGGTAGAAGGGAGCCATAAAAGTGAGGAAGTAACGTGAAATTATTTCCCCATGAAGAGAGGATAAAGAGGGGAAAAACTGTTAAGAGCACGAATTACACAGGTTGGGAAAGTTTCCCCTGTAACAGGAAAACAAAAAGGAAAGAGCCCTCTGCACGGTCATTTTTTTTCAGAAGGCTACATCAAATTACAGTCCCTGAAAACAAGGCACAATGTGACAAACCAACACGACAGCCACGTTCCTTCACTCCGGCTTCTGTAACTTACTCTCTGATCTTCTTCTCGGAGCCGTCTCTTCCAGGATCATAGACTCCTTTAGGTAGATGCTGAATAAGGCCTATCCTCTGGGCTATTCTGATTTGTTCCTCTTCCGTCAGCTGCGTTGCCAGCCGAGTCTGGCTGGGAGTCGGGTGATACACGGGAACAGGGACCTGCTCCTAAAATTAAAATAGTTCAATTAAAAAAAACCAACAACCAAACCCACAGAGGCTTTCTGGTTCTGTGATAACTAAAGTTTATGTGAAATGTTCTGGGCCACACAAGCTCCAGTCCAGAAGCGTAGATTTCATTCTTGTGTGCCTCAACAATGTCACCCAGACAATAAAAAGGATGGCTCATGGCAGTTTTAGGTTTGTTTTCATAGATTACTACGATTTTACAGGTTCTCCCAAGCTGGGCTTCAACCGCTCTGCGTTTAAAAGATAAAAAGTACACATTTCCCAAACGAAAAACAAGCAACATGTAGGGATTATGCAGCCCTTCTGCCACGTTCTCAGAAGCTTCTTTTGAACATTAACAAACTATAGATCAGATGGTTTTCAATACAATTTTTATTAATGTGGTACTTACTTTACTTGCTTTTAAAGCACTTTTTTTTTTGGACATAAATACCAATTCTGAACAGGAGATGCTATTAGGGCAGTTTTGGCCAGTAGCTGCAAATTTACTGGTTATAGGGAGACAGTTTCTTGCACTGGGTCTACTTTATTGCTACTTCTTAAACAGCAGGAGAAAAGAAATCCACCTTAATCGCTGTGTTCTGAAAATAAATGTGGTGCATCAGAGACACAAAAGCATCGATTCCTCTTTTCAAAAAAATGCAAGAAAAATGTTTCAGGGGACATTGCTGCAAAATCACAAGCACTGCTGCAGGAACGTGTGCTGCTGCACCGCAGGAAGTGATGATGCAGCTCACATCACCTCCGACATCGGTCCCGCTGCCAAACTCCCACCCGCTCATCACTGACACAGGGGAGACCTCAGCTTTCACTGCCTGTGATGGAGCAGCCACCTTCTGCAGCGTGTGTGTCCTTGGACCCCTGTGGGCATCTCCAGGTTCTCTGAGCAGCAGAAACTCGGCTGCGCTCCCCTCTCCTGTTCCCTCTGCGCCTTCTGGCCCGCTCCAGCAACGCTCTAGGGCAGTGTTCAGTCTTCAACTGACATCAACCCCCAGCAAAGTCCAGATACAGGGTTTAACGCATGTAATACTGTGCTTGTAAGACCTGGCAAAGCCATTCTTCCTTCACTGCTAGGAAGCAGGGTGAGAGAAGGACAGACAGCACCCTGCCCTGTCAGGGGAAAGCAGCCTGAGGAGCACGAAGCCTCTCGCTGGCCGGTGCCGGGGTGCCCAGTAGCAGAAGTCCTTCCTTACGAGAAATGCTAATCAAAAACACAAGCCTGCCTGGCAATTCTTCTATTAAACACAATGCCTACCACTTGCAATTCAGCTGGAGGGGTAAAATTCAGAGTCTTCTCTTTAGGCTTTGCTACACTAGGATCTCCCCCTCCAATTTCCCCACAGAGCTCAGAGGAGTTATGAGTAGGTTCCAAAGACAAAACACGAGTGGTTCTGGAAGTCTGATTAAGTTCCTGACTATTCTAAACTGTATTTCACAGAATTACGTATTTCTTCTAG
Source organism: Nycticryphes semicollaris (assembly GCA_013400055.1). NCBI lineage: Eukaryota > Metazoa > Chordata > Aves > Charadriiformes > Rostratulidae > Nycticryphes > Nycticryphes semicollaris. The sequence goes on from VXBJ01000606.1 coordinate 1,251,724, forward strand.
ATCAGCTGCCTTTTAATGGTTTAAATTATCTAAAGCATTCCCTAATTGTTGTTTGGATAGGGAAAAGCACCAGCTGTAGCTAGGGTTGACCTGTCGGAGCAGGATTCATGAAGTTTCTCTGCAACCTTTGGTGCCAGTGAAATAAAGCATTTTTCCCCCGCTCAAACGCTGCAGACCCTCTGGACTGAGCTTGTCAGCTCCAGGCAGAGCCCAGCCCTGGTTTTACGTTTCAAGAACTTAACACCACAAACTATCAGTAACCTTTTCCCCACCCTCACCCTCCACCACCACCACCCCACACAGCTTTGCTATACTTCTTTGGACAGGTTTATATTAAACCACCAGCAGAAGACATTACTGCTACCTCCTTTATTTGACCCAAATTTGGAGAGAGGTGCATCCTCCTTCCCATCTCAGACAAGAAGAGGAGCAGGATAACTAGCCAGATGCACCGCCCAGGTTGGTGCCAGTAAGGGCAGAAAGAGGAGTATTTACTACAGCTCCCCTTGGCAAAATCACGACTACAACTGATAATGCAGAAATAGAAGGAAAGGAGGAGGAAAAACAATCCAAGACACTCTCAAGATGTCTGAAATTAGCAGTGACAACTGAGAGCAAATGCCTATAGCAGAAGAACAACCAATTCATCATCTCAGCAGAAATTGCACAGCAAGAGGAAACTACAGTTAAGTCAGAATCTGTTGGGAGTTAAAATGATCCCATTAGGACAGCTCTGAAATGAGAAATTGGTCACGCTATCTACCCGATGACTGCTTTGGTTAAGCTTTGGACAGTAAATTAACACAACTTTTAGGCCCAACAAGAACAAAAACCTCATTCTCTCGTGGTCTTTTACAGGCACTCGCTGTGAACGACCACCCAGGGACTCTCCACCTGGGAAACCCATTTTTGGTTTGGTACTGCAGTGCCCCTCTCCTGCGGGCGAAGTATTCCCTGCAGAGACCTGAAGGACCGGGGCCTGATGGATCCCTTCCCGTACCAAACACACAAATGCTTTCCTGACGGCCAGCACTGGATGGAAACACTCCTCCTTTTGCCATCCTGTCTCAGGTTCCCTCCCTACAGAGCCACCACCCCGTGCTGTACGTCTGACACAACCAATTAAGGCAGGAATTTATAGTTGCCAGCTGTGGGCTGCTACAATTTCACATACGAGACAAGAATCTTTTGTCAGATGAATAAATCTGGGTGAAAATGGTGCTGACTTTCACCATGATGTCTTCATGCCTGTGAATATATATAAAAAAAACCCCAACAACTGGGGTTGGTGTGGTTGCCAAGCTGTTGTAGAAACGCATAAATTGTACTACTGTAAATAAAAAGAGGTGACCGCTCAACACCCGTGATCCGGAACCCTTCCTTGGCACGCTGGCTGGTGGCACTTCAGTCTCACCTCCCAATGACTACCAAAAGCCTGCCCAAATCAAGCGGGCAGTCCCCTGGATACAAACATACCAGTGAAATGGAGGAGCGCAGCCGCACGCGTTGCAGAGAGCCAGATTATAGGGTACACAATGACCTTCTCACACCACTTCTCTCCCCGCCAACAGGTAAAAGGTGTGCTTATACCTGTATGATTCCAAACATATTTTAAACTATTTATTCACGAGAATATGAGAGCCCAGATTTGTCTGACTGGGTTCACTCAAGTGACGTTGACCCCAGGGCCACACTGACCCTGAGGGGCCTAAGGAAGAGATGGAGTAGACTGGGTGAAGTGCTCCCTCAACAAGACACAGGCCACCACCTACTGGTGGAGCTGGGGCTCCTGCAGCCCCCAGTAGCCCCACACAGACCCGCCACATCCCCACATCAGCAGCCCCATCCTCTGCTTTCTCCACCACCAAATCTCAGCAGCATTTTTGGAAGCTGAGCTCATCTGACAGTAACATCAAGCCGCCTGCGGGGACCAAGAGCAGCCCTGTCTGCGCGGGTTCAGTTGCCCCTTCACAAAGCTCACACAGCTTCTATCGGCCGCTTTTATCAGCCCATGTTAAGGAAGGTCCCCCTCACTCCAATATGGATATTCAAAAGGGGCAACACAAGGATTCAAGACGTCAGTCAACTTATATTTGTAGCTAGAGGCCCCCTCCCATATGTATATATATATAAAAGATTGTATTACCTGAGTAATTATTATTTTTACTCCAAAGACAAGCATGAATTTATTGCTCTGGTGTCTCACTTTTCCCTTATCTGCCATGGAAAATGTTTTTGCAGACAAAATTGCAAAATACTGAACTTCTAGCCAAAGTCCACGTTAGTTATAATTTCATAAAGACGTCAGGCATTTTGTTTCAAACTAAGATGAAATTTCATATTAACTCTATTCCTCCTTGCAAAAAAATCCTAAAAATGGCCAAAACAAATAATCAAAACCACACATTAGCATCAAGCAATGAGATAAATATCACTTTCTGGCACTTAATTTGCTTTAATCAATTTTTTTTTTCTCCCCATATGAATTTAGTAAATGATGAAACATCTCAGATGGCCTCAGTCTTGGAGATACACAGCTTTTTTTTCTTGGTCACAAAGTAGGTGGTGTCAGCACAAGTTTCCCTGGTGTCTCTGCACAGAAATCACTCCTTCCTGATGTTTATTCAGTCCTTAAATAACACCACTAATTTAGACTCGAGGGCTACAGCTGGGTTTGTGTCTCCATCTCACCCTGGTTCCTCCTCCTCCGGGGGGTGGGAAGGGGAAATAAAATAAAATAAAATTCATAGGACATCTGGAGGCCTGCATTTTTCACTTCTAATGAAAATAAATATTTTTACACATGGCTTAAAAGGCCCAGACACTGTTTCTGCACACGGATTCCCAAGCAGGCTTTGGATTCTTGTCTAGAAACAGGAAGTTTCATCAAGCACGATTTTAATTTGAAGTTCTCTCTCATCAATGCAACTTACCTTGGTTACTTATGCTGCTGTAAATCTGCTTTGCTCCTGTTTTACAGCATTTTCATCTTGTTTTTGCAAGTGCAATGAATTTGTAATGCTCTGAAAACAGGTCAGTGGTAGATCAGAAACTCTTAATCCCTGGATAAAGATTATTTTAAGATCCCTGTACGCCACATATCAGCAGTATGTTATCAGGGCTTTTGTTCGGTTGTTGTTTTGAATAATTGGACCAACAGGCACAAATTATCCTTTCAGGAAGGTCAAAGGTGGGATGAATAATTCATAACTTCTAATAGTTCCAGAGGTTCAAGCTTCACTGCTGTCCCCCAGATCCTGTCTACTGCCACCTGCTTTCCCTTATTGACCGTTTTGCTCGCTTTCCATCTCAGAATCTTCTTCCTCATCTAATCCAGAGCTCACTCTGGGATGTTTATTTGCATTTTAACACCAGATCAACAGCGTATCTGTTAAATCAGTCCGACAAAGGAGACAAACATCTTCCTCAAGATGTTTATCCAAAGTCTTTTATGCATTTTTTAAATACCAGTAAGTAGAGCGCTTACGCTCCTTGTAGTTGCTGCCTAATTAATTAATGCAAATGTAACAGTCCCAGCCATTCCCACAGCTTTTTTTTTTTTTATTTAAATCCCTTCGATATGCAAATGTCTGCCTTGAAACGTGTGGTCTGGCAGCAGCTGCAGAGGTTCACACACAGCTGCATCTGGGCCACATAGGCTTTGCTGCTGGGCCAACCCTCAAGGACCCCTGGGCAAAGCTTCTGCAGCTCCACCGGCCTCACCACATCCCTCCTCCTCACCCCGCGTATCTTTCAGCCCCGCTGCTTCCCACCTTTCTCACCTCTAGAGGTGAGATGCTTAGCAGAAAACCCAAATAACTCATCTAGACAAGAACACCTTCAGTTTATAGATGTAAAATCAGGTGGTGAGGGGAAAAAAAAAAAAAANGGGAGGGAAAAAAAAAAAAAAAAAAGAAAAAAAAAAGAAAAAAAGAAAAACAATGTGCTTTTGGGGTTTTTTGCAAAAACCCTGCTAAGTTTTATGAATTTCTCCCTTCTTGCTACTTTATTACTCGTAAAGTACTTGCTGGAATGATGGTCCAGGGGCCTTTTCTGTGAATGCCATTCTCATCTGGGTGAAAACACTCAAACTCCATCCTTATGTGAAATAATATCCTCCCCCAAGACATATTACTGTAAAACCACTCGCCATTATGATGTGCATTATACGACAACTACAGCTTACTTTAATAAGCCTTAGAATATTACAAGCAGCCTGCCAACTAAAAAAGCCTTTTTCTGCCATACAGGAGAGAACAGCTCATTTATAAAGCTGAATACCAGTTGCTACAACATACCACGTAATGGTATATGCTGTTACCCAATCCGTTATAGACCTGCTTCCAGGCAGCCAGTCAGTATAAATAACTGCAATGGCTGAACACTTAGGCTAAAATGTTCTTTTTGAAAGAAAAAAAAAATATCCTCCTCTCACCTCTCCCACTCAGAGGAGACACCTGGGACGAACCATCAGACCAGAGGCACTTGTGTGCTCAGGAGGAGCCGTTCTGGCCCAAGCTGGAGTCTGAAGTACAGGTTTGTCCAGCAAACCCCCATTCTCTCAGTCAGAAAAGAGATGAAACGTTCAGTTGACGTTGAATTAAGCAAAACTGTAACTGATTCTTTCCCAGGTTTTCAAGCACACCATCCCTTTGTTTGTGTGAGAAGTGTGAAGATGCAAGTACTACTTTCCCACAAATAATGCTTGTCAAAACAAGGTTTATTGCATTGCTCTACTAAACACACACTCCTTTAAAATGCAGGTCAGAGGCACTGAATTTCTCAGGATCCCCCCATTCCTCCCTAAGGAGACTAATAACACCACTTAGATTTTGAAAGTGTGTTTGATTCACCTGGAGCTTTTGGGCCCATAAATGTGTACTTAATTTTTAAGATTTATTAAGGGATTGTTCTGCTACCACTGCTTGCTGAGGACAGCTTACTTTCACTGTGCATGATCATTTTCAACCAAACCACTTCCTTGGTAAATTTGACAGCTCTGAGAGACAAAAAAACCCACCCACATAAAGAAAAACTTCACCTCTCAGTTTTTCCTTTAAAGTTTTATTATCATTTACATAAATGTGTGCACTAGCATCTTCCTGGTACGTAACCAGGAGAACAATGCTCCAAACCCCAGTAAGAGCTCCCCTGCACCTGAGGTGTTCAGGTTCACCCATGCTTCCCACCAGGAAGCTCTCAAGGGAAGTTTAATAAGAATTCTGGCGCTGTAGGGGGTTGTAGATATAGTCAGGAATTAATATAACACATTAAAGGGAACTCTGCAACAGAGGAGAGGAACCTGCAGAATCTGCCCAGCGTTTCTCCAGCTGCTAACACCAATTAAGAAGCAACACCAGGAGCCGTATGGAACTTCAGAGGAAGGTGGTTTTTGGTGAAAGCCATGGTTGTTCTGCAGGGATGGCAGAACCTCATTTAAGCTATTACTAAAACCGTCCTTCCATTTCTTTCCACAATTATTACATTGAAATTACTGAGAACTAAATGTATCTGAAGAGTTGGAAAAAGTTAAACAGCCATGAAAGAAAGGGAGTCACGGCTACCCACTTCTAAAACATCACCTGTCCCCTAAGCCCCACTTTGCTACCAAAAACAGGGCTGGGGCAGACAGAGAGAGAGAGAAAAGGGACAAACTAGACGCATCCTACTTGCTGCTGCCTCCTGAAGACAGTGACAAGGGCTATTAGAGAAGGGGACCGTGCTGTCACACAAAACCAGAAAGGCTCCTTACTGCCAAGACAAATAGTTGACGGCGCCCTTTTCAGCTTGGCCAGCGCAAACCCAGCCTCACCTGGCAGACGGGAATCACCTGCTGCTCTGAAATTTGATTAACCACCAATGCAAACCTAAATACAAAAGATTAGCAAGAAGGAGTTGTAGGGGAAAAGCAGTAATTAAAAAGTAGTAATTAATCCCTGGAAGCGCAATCTCCTGACGCACCCAAACAGTTTTTTTTTTTATTTCCAGGCCTGCACAGCAGGTTTCTCTGACTCAAGGACCACGTCCTTCAGTATGGTTCCACTAACTGAATTCTCCTTTACCAGCTTTGTTTTGGTTTTAGCTGTTCCTTTCTCCAGTGATCCCACCGAATATCAAGGCGTGAATGTCTTCAAGGGAAGTGGGTAACGTACACTGACACATCCCAGGCCATCAAACTGCTCACCAGAGAATGGACTCCATCCCTCCAGCCAGCCCCACTGACAGCTCCACTTACAGCATCAGGCCCCAGCACCTGAGAGATAACAGAGTCCTCTCAGTACAGCTCCTACCACGTTTATTTTAATAGTTTGTTGTTGGTTTGTTGGGGTTGGTTTTTTTTTTATGCAGGGAAGGAATAGGTCCATAAGCAATTCAGAAAAATCCATGCTTTTCTGTCAGGTTGCTGCAGTGAGCAAAACCAGGGGAGAACAGCTTCCCCTAAACATTAAATTAAGGACACTCAGGGACAAAATGCAGCCTTCTGAGACACGTACACCCCCCGGGACTGGAAAGCAAAGCAGCCGGGTAAGGAGAAAATCCAGGAGAAAGGACCAGCAGTCCTTTCTGCAGCTGGTGGCAGAAGAACAGCACATGTGTGTGGATCATCCTACCCCGTAAGCAAACCACAACATCTGCACTATTGCTACATGGTCTCTCCTACTCACACCAAGCGATTATCTTTGCAGAAAACCTTTCTTTCTCCTGGCAAGCGCAGACGGTTATTACAGAGCTATGGCCGTGTTAAACACAGCACTTAGGGTTCAAGCAAGATGGTTGCTGGAGAAATGAGGAGCAGATTTAACAACAAATGAAAACCTGAAGTTTTGGGAAGAAGCAAATGGTCCCGTAACAGAAGAGGCTGAAAACAAATAAATCTGTCTCCTCTGCTGAAAGGTACAGAGTGAACCTACTGCGTCCCATTCACTTTCTGCTGCGGAACTGCCGCCTGGCAGGAAGCAAAAATAAGAACAGAACACCCCAAACAAACGGTTGCAGTTAATCTGTTTGTCAGAGGCATGTGTTTGGCCAAACCTACTCTGTCCTATAACCCCCCCAAAGCTTGGCATCACCCGGACAACTCCAAGCAACCCCTTACATGAAGGTCTTGATATGGATTACTGGATGGGCAGTACCTGGTGGGGAGTATAGGCATGTAGGTGACTTCAGTTGGGCAACATAACACACTAAAAGCGATAGTTGTGCTCCAAACTGCCTACCGAGCCCCAAACTCGGCATAACCAGCCCAGCACACACAGCCCCCTTACCTCCTGGTGACGTTTTGGGGGATTTGGGGATTAGGGTGCAGCTGAGTCCAGCCGGTCTAAAACCTCCCTGTCACTTCCCTGGCTCTGACTCCCGTCACTGGCTGCAGGAACGCTGATCCGGCCGACCCCTCGCCTCGTGAAAAGCCACCAAGCCCTTTGCCATCAGCTGTGCCGTGGCAAGAGCTGCTGGAAAAGCCGGGAACAGGCAGCCAAGAGGAAAATGGAGGAGTGCCCCCCATCAGGGACTTCAGCCAATTGTGAACTCCTGACTCCAAACACTTAAAAAAAAAAAAAAAAAATTAGCCAGGGTGCTAAAATGTATCTTTTGGCAAGAATTAGGTCAGTTTGAAAGCAATTCCAAGAACAAAACAGCCCTTCTAAGTACTTGAGGAACAAGGTAGCAAAATTACAGAAACTGGCCATAATTAGCCAGGAGGAGAGGCTGGGGGCCAAGAGCCAAAACAGGGATTACACGTGAAAATGCACATAAATTGAAGAGCAGAGCAATCCATCAGGGGAGGCCGATGAAGTATAAATACAGGCTGCATTCCCTGTGTAAAGGAAGATGCCTGTATGTGTATTTCCATGTGCTGGCCTGAACTAGTAAGAACATAACATGCGGCAGAGGAATATTACACAAAACTAGGAAAGTACTAGAGAAGTATCGAGTAAGGTATGAAAAGATGAGTGAAGTGAGGAATGATCTCATCTCCAGGCTCAGCATATGGTGTTATTGAGGCGTCATCATCCAACAGCACGGCAGGGATCCCCCTTGGGCAAAGGGGGATGTCCAGAAGGTAGCTTTGCCTAAAGCAAGTTCCAACACACATCCAGACCCATCGTATCATATGTTAAGTCCTCACACACCAAGCTCCTAAACCAGAGCTTAAAACAGACACAACAACCCCAGCTGGAACAAGAACATCACCCCCACACAGGGTCTTCTGGGAGGTGTCAATTTAGCCTCAGATAAGAAGTAACAGGTAACAGACACATGGGCAGATCAACAGCAGCAACCTCAAATCATTTACCACTGATGCACTACCCCACCTGACAACACAAACTACTTTTCTGTAGCCACCAACCTGTAAGCAAGCACCAAAAAAAGAGGTTTGAAAGAGGACAAAGTAGTTCTATTTATGGAGATACAGTCTGTTAGCCAAGTAAAACACACAGAAGAGGTAACACAGGAGAGGGCTTCTGCAAGCCCTTCACAGGGACAGGTAAAGAGTGGTTGAAGAGGCAGAGCACCACAGCCAAGCTGCTAGCCCAGGAAGGTGGGCTAGCAACGGGCTCCCCCTGGCAAGGTAAGCCAGGCAGAAACCCGATGAAGAATTTTCCATCAGGCCTCACAGCAAAGAGGGACTCAACAGAGCAGGACCCTCTCAGTGTGCAAACCTCTGCCAAACCACAGAGAGGGGAGAGAAAACAGATCTCTCCCCTAAGGATAAACCACTTTGGGGAGAAAAGTGCTAGGAGTCCATGTCCTATTGCAGAAGGGCTTCAAAAAGCAGATGGGGCTGGTGGTGAGCTAGGTCTGCCTAACCCCAGAACAAGAAAACCCAAAGCAGAGAGACTGCTGGTGTGGGACACCTGCTTTGAGACCATAAAAGTAGGGTTTGTTTCAAAATTCAGGAGCCTACATTACATTTCACTTGATCATATCTTTGTGCTCAATTTGAAATATTTTAATTGCCTCTTTAACAAAGCCTTCCTCAATTATGAATGCTTGCTGAAGCAGGAAGCTGCCACACCTTGGCAGTTTGATGACAGGCTCAGATCCACACAGGCTTTTTCGTTTTCTTAGCAGCACCTGGATTTCTAGCACAGACTGGATGTCCCTAGGACCCAGGTATGTGACTTGAAGCCTCAGCAGCAGCGCAGCAGGGGACCGGCCTATGCAGAGGCAGCCAAGAGTCTTCCTGAGGCCAATTAAAGGATATAATCAATGCTGCACTTCGCAAAGCTTAACCACAGCTTTTTCTTTTTTTTTTTTTAAGCATGTTTCTGCATTGGCCTTGCTAGAAAGCCACAGGTGGAGGAAGCCTCACCTACACCTTCATATATGAGGGCACCTCCAGCACAGTACGAGTCTCCATGTGCCAGCCATCCCCGGTGCCAGATCCCGGGCAACCCATGGCAGGGGATTTCTGCTATTTCTTCCACATCCTGAAGCTGGAAATGGGGTTCGAATCAGGGTGTACCAACAACACCCTGACCTGCTGGGCTGGACACAAGAGATACGGGTGCAGCCTGGGGTCCCGCAGGGTCACCTCTCCCAGGCATGCACACGCTGCCGTCTGCCACTGGGGTGGAGAATGAACACAGGTAAAAATTGCCATTCGGCTATTTGTTTAGTGTCATTTGATAATAACATTAATTATTTCAACTTGGAGTTAATGAGCAGCAGCAGTAAACAGCCACAGGCACCTATTCGGGCTATCGGCTCATCTCAGCTGGTCATTTATTAATCTTAAAGGAACGTCTCAGACAGTAAAAACAATAATTACTAAATATGCTGGTTTGTTTTGTAAAGGAGTACTCTACTTAAAAGCAAGGAGCAACTGTATGAATATCAAGGCAGGCTAAAGCTTGATGAAGCTCTGCTTTTCGATGCAGTATTAGCAAGTGAACACAAGGGCAATGTTTCTATTTTTTCCTGCAAAGTCTTGTCCTCGCAAGCAGTGACTCTGCGTTTTTAGCTCACGGGGCACAAATCCAAGTGTGATCTCACACAACTGTCAAACCTCTTCTAACAGAAAAAAGGCCTGTGCCAAGAACAGGTAGAAAAAAAAAATAAATAATCATCATAAATAGCTCTCTCAGGGGGTGGTTATACAAGTGAAATAATTCCAGAATGTGTTTTTCCTATTTATTTTAATGTTTTAAAGGCATAGAGACAGTTGAGTGAGCATCTAGTCATTTCTTTAGTCTGTCACCAGAAAACACTTTCATTTTACTGCTGAGAAACAGAGTCAGTTGCCGGCACAACCAGGACAAGCCACAAACACTCAACTTCACAGATGAATAAAGGTCCAACACCCACCACTAACTGTATAAAGCCACCACCTGTCTCAAACATTTTCAGCCTATGGTTTGGGTGCGTTTGTTGTTTGGGGGGTTTTTGGTGTTTTTTTTTTTTTTAAATACTCTTTTTTGGATCTTGCCTGCACTGGTTTTACACCAAAAATACTTGTGTTCCTTTCCACACAGGTGCTGTCGTGGTGGTTTGAAGGGAGAACCGAAGCAGGTCCAGGGCTCCACGAGGGTGTGGGGGGGAGATGGCGAGCACAGAGCCTGGCCCAGCCTCTGCAGCTCCTGTCTCACCCTGTTCAGCCCCGATGGGATGAAGAAAAACCTCTCCTTCATCAGGCCATTCCCCTGTTTACATTCGCTCTCATGGAAGGTGGCAAGAGCTTTGTTTACATGGCAACTTGGCTTTCTGAAGGAAAACTGAAGGTTTCCACACTGGATCCATCCTGCTGACTTCAGACATCACATAGTGAGATCTACAAACGTCCCCACTACTACCCCAGGAGCAGCTCACTTTGTAAGGATTTCAAACACTACCAGGGACACAGCACTTAAGCACCTACTTAAGTACTTGCCTGAATTAAGGCTGAGGCTGCTACAAAATCTCAGAAGAACAGAAAACTGTTTGAGAGGAGGGACATGAAAACAGAGAGGTCATTTTTCCCCAATATGGACTGACTGGTCAGAAGACAAAGGCCCATTTCACCCCAGCAACCACGTTCAAGAGCAGCTGCAAAGCCTGGAGATCATCCATACACAAGGAGGGATCTCTCACGTTGCGTGAGCTACACCAGGAACCCTGGACACCTAACACAGCGACAGACAGGATGCTGTTTTAGGGCTGGAGTTGAGAAGATCATATGGAAATACAAAGGTTATCTGTGCAAATCTGAAAGCACTTGTTTCCCAAGAATGTTACCTGTGACTTTCAAATACTCCAAGGTAGACACACTGGTACAAAGAAACTGCTCAGGCCCTGCACCAAAGCACAACTCTACCGCAGCTGAGGTACGGGCTAATTTCAGTGTCCCTCCGAGTGAGAAATGAAAGCCTAATGTCATTAACATAAAGCTACTGACACTCTTTCAGGCTTCACGAGGATATCAAGAAATACTTCTACTTATTGTATTCTCCAGCATTGATGTTTAGGGAGAAATAACCATGTCTTGCTACAACCCACAGGAGCACTAAAGTAACTTTTTTCCCAGTTTATACACACACAGACAAACTGCAGTCACAATAAAGCACCAGAATGGACTAACACTGAGCATCCAGGCAGTAAATCTGGAGATATTCAGTAAGTTACTGTGTCAAAAAAAAAAAACCCCAAACAAACACATACACAGCCCCAGCAAAACATCTATGAGGAAAAAAATCTGGGAGTTCCTAGTTTAATTTATGACATTTAGTCTAGACTACACCTTGGGAGTCATTAGGGTGTAACTACAGAGGTAATCTTAATACCTAGATAAGGCTCAAAGAGAAGGGGCAAAGAAACTTCTTTTGGGCCTCTTACCACAGAAAAGACATTGAGGTGCTGGAGAAGGCCCAGAGAAGGGCAACGAAGCTGATGAGGTGTCTGGAGAGCAAGTCTTAAGAGGAGAGGCTGAGAAAGCTGGGGTTCTACAGCCTGGAGAAGAGGTGGCTGAGGGGAGACCTTATTGCTCCCTACAACTTCCTGAAAGAAAGCTGTAGAGAGGCGGGGGTCAGTCTCTTCTCCCAAGTCACAGGTGATTAGGACAAGAGAAAATGGCCTCAAGTTGCACCAGGGGAGGTTCAGATTGGGTATCAGGAAAAATGTTACACTGCAAGGGTTATCAAGCATTGGAATGGGCTGCCCAGGGAAGTGGTTGAGGCACCGTCTCTGGAGGTCCTTAAAAGATGGGTTGACACAGTGCTTAGTGACATGGTTTAGTGATAGTTTTGGAGGGGGTTTTTTGTGTTTTGTCTTTTAATCAGAGTTAGGTTGATGGTTGGACTAGATAATCTTAAGAGTCCCTTCCAACCTAGACTATTCTATGACTCTTGCTTGGATTTTAACTCCGTAAGCAGAAAAATCACTACTTGATTACTACAAAAATACTTTTGTTATCTTTCTAGACTTACTAGCTCGCCATACAGTCCCTGAAAGGACACCTCTCAAATGCATCTTTGAGAGGCAGCAGGTGCAGCAGAGTAGCCTGGGAAGCAGATGGCACGCAGTGCCACCCCTCCGAGTCCAAGGACCGAACGGGACAAAACTCACTTTGTCTCCCTACACACCACCGTGGTTAAACAAAGTCAGGGAAGGTGCCTCCCTGGGGACAGTAAGAGGTGTGCTGAGTAATCTTGAAACCAAGGAGGCAACTGTAGGAAAATGAGCCTGAATTCCTGTCTTTATTTGGGATACCTCCTTTCCTATAGGCAGCCCTCCGCTGCAGTAAAGACACAAACAGAGATTACTGCAGCAAATAATTTTCTGTTCTGTCATTTGTTGTTTTGAATCAGGCAGTAGAAGCAGAAATAAACCAATTGTTCTGGGAGACAGGCAGCTCTAGATGCTTCCCTGGGGGCAGACAAGAGCCGGGCACAGCTTTCTCCATGAACTCCATGAACAAAAGTGAGTCCAGTGTTCATCAAATGAAATCTGCTGAAAGCCATACAGCAAGTCCCTGCGGAGCAATTGCAGACTGGCAGATCAAGTTAAAGAAACCTTTGCTCCACTGAAGCTTTGTACAGAAATTAACCTTGCAATAACTTACAGGCCTGGTCCTGATTTTTTTAATCACTTCATGTACTGCCCTGTTCCTGGTGAGGTCTTCAGCATGTTATAGAACGTTTACCCCAATGAAAGAGAATAACCACAAGCAGCACATGAAAAGGTGCTTGTCCCTTGGATTTCTGAGCTGCACATTCTGCAGATTTAAAGTAAATATTGCCTATGACTTCCATTACCAGTCACCATGACAAAATTCACTGCAAGATGCTAAGAAGTCAATGAACAATCCCTCAATCACTTAAAGATTAAAGCAGGGTATATTTTCTTTTTTTTTTTTTCCCCTTTGTTTTTGTTTTACTGACTACAGATAAGACAGATTTTGTTTTTCAGGAAAACCAAGTTGCTTGAATATCACATTCACTAACAAACAAAATAAAAATAGAAGCATTAGCCTAGAAAAACAAAGGCTGAAAGGGATACAGGACTGATCTCTAACTAAATCAGGAGAGAAAACATCAGAAAAACAAGTAAAGATCTCTTCGATACAGGAGTAACAAGTGTGTGTTTGCCATAAATAACCTGTAATTGTGAAACAGCTTCTTGAGTCTTAGTTCTTAGTTGATCAAAAGAGGGTCCCTGTAGGAGCAGTAAGGGCAAAGCTTGACCAGCACCTTGCAAAAGTCACATCATCTCCAGAAAATAACTTCACAGAGCACACGCGTAACTATTCATATATCCCCTCGTTCACAGACACCAGAAAACAGCCCAATTCACACAGTTGTTAATATGCAGTTTCCAACACTGTGTTGAACAGGGCTGTTATCCAAAGTAATATAATCTATGATGCAGTGCAACAACGAGCAATGATACTTATCATATTTAACTCCAAGCTAATTTAAATAAAATACAGAAGATAACACTCATTAAATCTGAGCCTTGTTTTGTTGAAGCTACCACAAATGTCTGCAAACACCGTCACATCCACCCGGAATTCTAAGATGCTAAAAAAAGCAAAGAGTCAGAGAAGGAAATTTTTGGACAAAATAATTTTCCACTGCAATTCCAGTTTGATCTCTGCAGGGTTTTCAATGGCCCACTGGTGGAAGACACCTACAGTGGAAAGATGAAGGTTCTTGGCCAAACCCCGTTTCCTTCAGCACAATTCACAGGCAGGAGGAGGAGTGAAGGGCTGAAAAAAACAGCATACAGTCAGCAGAGTAAGCTTTTATAAAGGTCTTCTATCTGGAAGTTTTAGCACATTCTCCATCTCCAGCTTTACAAACCCACTTGTGTTGCTTGAGCAGCACCAGGCAGCTGCACCTGGGGTGAGGATTTGGCCTGCAGCAAGCAAAACGGAAGGTCATCCATGAACAACTATATGAGGGATTATTGCAGGCTACGTGGACATACAGGCACTTTATTGCTGGAACATGGTAACCACTCTGCATCTAGGATTTTATAAAAAAAAAAAAAATGTATCTTACTTCAGTTTGATGTGTTCCTTAAGTGTTTTTAAGTGAGGAAGGTCAACAGTTATTGGTCTAATTTAAATAGTTCTATTCTGTCCAGCAGAAATGCATTACTGTATTGGGACTGAAACCTGGCCAGCATCTTTTTGTTGAAATAACATTAGCAGCAGCAAACAGTCTCATTCAGACCATGGTTTCTACAGCTTTGCAGCACTCCACAGCCCCAACAAGGTGCCAGGATGTTTGCTTATTGGTGACCAACAACGAGGGGTGTCCCTCACTACCCCAGCAGCCACATCTCCTGTGGCTTTCAGGCTGGTTTTTTAGGTCTCCAAGACAAAAATTAAGACTGACCCGAGGCAGTTCATGAGATAACACACACACACACCCCCCAAAAAAAAAAAAGCTGATGAGATGGTATTTACTGCTTGTGTTCAGCGTTACTGGTTCTAAATTCAGAAAACTAACAAGATAAGGAGCAAGAGGGTTTGAGCAACCTAAGAGTGTGGCATTACTGCAGAAATGACAAGAACTGGAAACGCTGCATAAGCAGACACATGAAGGAGCGGCAAGATTTGCTTCTCCAGTTTGTTTCTGGGAAACAGGGTTTTGTCCCTCAATTTGCTTTAAATGAGCACTGACTTCAGTAGGAGACTAATGGCCTCTCCCGAGAGACACCAAACTAGAATAAGGACAACTTACAGAACAGGACAGCCAAATTGAGATGGCCATCTTAGCTTCTGCTCTTGCATACTTAAATAATTTCTTAATTCCAAACATTTTAGACAACAAGGAGGTTGTTTGATTAAAAGCCACATACACTGGCAGTCCTCACATACATATGCACAAAGGTAATCAAGCTCCTAACAGCAGTGACGAAGCTTGCCAAGTTATGTTCAGACTTTGGAAACCATCCACGGAGTCATAACTGGAAGGCTTGTGTGAGGAAGGAGGCAGAGCAGCACCCCACAAGGCAGATGAATAATGGTACTGTGGGCAGTTGTGTCCCAAGGGACAGCACAGTCTGCTGCACAACACGAACAGGCTGCCAAAGTCATCACCCAGTCCTGCACTCACCAAATACACTCACACAAACTACTGCGAGGTAACGCTAACGAAGCTTCTCTAAAAAAGAAAACAGTGAGGAAGAACAACCATTCAACTTTAATGGCGACTGCGGCAGACAAATTTGTATTCTTTTATTATGTTTTCCTGTGTTTGTTTGTGGGGTATTTTTTAAAAATAAGAACGATCACATTTAAGAAAAACAGAATTAAGTCTTTATCTACAGCAGAGATCTGTCCTGAAGCAGCAAAGTTCTTCCACCTGAAAACACTGCCCCAGTGAAATGGCTCCGCTTTAGACTGCATTTCATCTACAGACCATTCCCAAACACACCCACTCCCCAAACCAGTATCAGATATTCCTTCTGCTCAGGTATGCAGTCAAGTTGGAGAGTATCCTTAATTGCAACATGGAGAAGCCAAAGCTGCTGTAACACTGAGTGGTAATAGCACACATCTAATACCTGACACCTCTAGACTTTTCCAGAGATGTCACAAAGTAAAACACAATATACAGATGGCAAAGAGTACAGATAAATCTAATCTCCACCAACAAGTCAGTCTGGCTCGCTAATCCGACAGGAGGAAAATAAGAGCAAGAGAACCCATTTCAGACACTTGAAGGTTATGAGATGACTCACTGAGGGATCAGATAAGCCACCAAAGCCACCACGAAGTGACTGTGCACACGGCTGCAAGTGGAAAAGCAAAGCAGCAGCAGATGGTTAGATCAGACCCCTGTGCACCAGAAACATGGACACGCACAGCACCAACCGTGAGGCAGGCCACATTTTCACCTACTTTCAGCTCATGGCCTACTAAACACAGAGACAGGCCCCAAACCTCTCCTTTGGCTTTGGCCATGTTCACTCCTTAGCAGTGTCTGTCACAGCCACCATTTTTAAGTGCTGGCACAGAATACTGCTTCATATCAAGATAAATAAATGCAGCTGGTAGTTTCCCCACACGCCCAAGGTGTATACACACCTCAACACAGGAGCACCCATGGGTTCCATTGACACCCATCCCCAGTGTGGTGAAGGCCCCAGGAGAGGAATACGTTATCATCAGGCAGCAGCACTTTCTTTAGTGACACAGACAGTACCGTTCTCTCCCCAGAAAAGCCCAATGTTGCCGATGCACTGACTTAGATAAACTCACATATTATTTAAAAAAAAAACAACTTGTCTTACGCTGACAAAGGGATGGACAAATTTCCCTCAGCCTACAGTACTCTTCACTGCTTGACTCATTACCTTGTGGTGGAAACATTTGTCTGATCCCTCAGCACCAACAGCCTGTTTGGTAGCATCTATGCTACTACCATTTTCCCAGCAGTTGCTTTCCAACAAAAATACCATCACACCAGCAGCCCTGTTTGGAGGAATCTCCATCTGCATGATCTGACCAGAGCAAAGACCACATTGAGCCCAGGACTTTACGTTCAGAGCCCACTGCAGAAACTCCTGCCAGCACAAGGGCATGATCCAATTCACTCGTTCACCAAGAGGTAATCGGTCATTATCCAACTGCAGCACATTGAGGAAACTCAGGAACTTGAAGATCTGTAGTCTGCAGCTTGGCCTTCACCATGCTGGAATCCAGATGGCAGCAAGTGCATAAGATGTATTTACTAGACCTCAAAAATAGAAGGACAAAACATCCATCTTTCCTACCTCAGCCTAAAACTACAGCTCTTTTCTCCTCTGTTTATAAGCTCAAGTAGGTGACAGCTACATAAAGACACTTCGGGAGAATCTATATATTGGGCGAAGTGAACTTTCCCCAGGAAGCTCTAGATTTAGGTCATCTTGCTTCTTCTGGGAAATAGAAAAAAAAAAANTTTATAGAGGAAAACAAAGATTACTTGGAGCGTGGAATTTTGTGTGGATGGTAGTTTTTGTCTCTCCTAAAGGATGTCATTAGTCATTAAACACTGTGTCTCTGAATGATTTACGGTAGATGGAGTTCATTAAGAACCCTGCTATATTTACAAAAGGAATGGGCATTCTTTGGTAAACTTACTTTCAGTAGTTTAACCACAGCGTAAAATAAATACAACTGAAATTCTAGAGTTTGTCTAAATTCTCATATAATATAAATACATAATTTTTTTTGGTTCTTACAGATGACTGGCTGGAAGGATTATATACAGCCCAGCAGAGCTCCAGGTGAGTTATTGTATAAATCCAATCTGATGGATGAGGTACCGAACTACCAATTCCAGCTGAACAGAGGGTGGGAGAGTAACCGAGCATCCCACTTAGGTTTGAGCCAAAGGCCACCATCTAACTCAGCCCAGCTGCTGGAGGGGACTTGGACATCGTGGCCACCACAGCATCACATGGATTCCATTAGCCAGAGGTATGTCTCTGTCAGGGCAAGCAGAGGAGCCTTCTTGGCTCAGGACAGACCTTAGAGTAACACTGCCCATGCAGTGCTTCTTATTAGTTCAAGATTTGCAGATGCCTAAAAATTGTCAGGTAGAGGTGTGGACCTGTATTCGCAGTTCAGTGACTACAGATAGAGTTTTATTAGCTCTTGTGAGCGTTGTAAGAACAGCCCATAGAGCCTCAGAGGCCTAGGAACTAAGAAGTTAAAAAGCACTAAGCTACAAAAGAATTAACAGTTTGTTTAAATTGAGTCTTTTTGCTTGACTTTTAAAAAGTAATATAGTTTCCTTTTTAAGAAGGGCAATATACTTTCAAGGATGCCACTCTCTTTGCCACAACCTGCAAATGCCTCAAGGTCTCCAAACATACAGATGTAACACTACAGAACACTGTGAAGTGGACACTAAAGCAATGACTTAGTCACATTTCATAAGCTAAACAGAAGATACCTGGATGCGACTGCAATACAAACCATAATACCTAAACAGAAAACAACCAAGAGAAATCCCAAAACATCAGAAATTGGCAATGGATGGCAATTAAGCACTATTATAGAGCATAAAATAAAGTATACAGGTCTTAAATATTAATTTCAGTGCTTTAACTAAACCTGAATGCAGAGAGTTAGTTTGCTGATCTGAGCATTTAATACAGTTTCCACTGAATACAGCAGTTCACTGCTTTCTGTTAAGCAACAGTACAGACCAAACCAGTTTAGCAGTTTGGAACGAGTAATGCTTACACCTGTTTGCTCAAAACCCGAGAGCAATCATTTTTCTCTCTGAACTTTAAATAAAATTAATTTATTCAGACAAAACAAATACTGGTCTAGGTCTACGCTGTCTGAATTACAGATTTCGACCACTGTGTTAATAAAATGCTGTGATTAACGGTCAGTACACAGAACGAACTCTGTATCTGGGTTTAATTACATGATGAATAAGAGTCAGACACAGGCATAGTCTCAGAGTAGTCATGCATTATACTGTCCCATAGATACTGGGATAATGGAATCTGATGCACTTTGATCCCTTATCTAAGTCCCCCGCAGCTCTGAAACAGAAAGGGCAAGAGCATCCAGCCTCATCCAATTCTGCAACGCTCACACACTGAGTCATAAGAGATTTCTATCCCTCATGACCAAGATGCATCTTATGGGAATAAATAAAGCCAGGTAAATGTTGCTCCATTTCCTTCTGGCTAGAGCTTGTACACAAATCATCAGGAGAGCTATCAAGAGTGATAGTGGCGAGGACTACAGGGAAACCTTACAGCCTCTACAGAACTACTGTCCAAGTATATATAGCTAGATTATAGATACATTTCTGGGTTACAGTCTAGTCTGACTTTTTTTTTTTTAAAGCAGTTATGCCACATCAAAAATTAGAAACTGGCAGTATCTGGTAAATTTAATGGTTTTAGTCACAGCTGCAGGATAGCAGATTCCTTGCTTTTGTCCAAACCAGCACTGAATGACTTTCTGCTCACCACTGGGTATTCTCATGGCTTCATTAAGTTTTATTAGTCATAAACCGGGCGTTTCCTTGATGCTTCTAGGGCTTCTCTTAGCAGTCCAAGCTCTAATGGCATGTGGGCTAGCTACAATCCCAAACTCCAGAAAACTTGTCAGCCAGATGAGATTTCTCCTTGACTGATGAGATTGTCCCTGCATGGGCATTTGGCCTTGGAGTTGAGTGAGGTACATACAAGGACTGCTTCTGAACTACGCCTCTAGAAATACAGATCGCTCCAAGTGTGGAAAGAGCAGACAAGAGGACACAGAAGCCTCTCCAGTGTCCAAAGAGGACAATCAAAGGAAAGAGGTTTCAGTAGTGCAGGGATAATAGCCTGCACATTCATCACTGCATGCTGGGGCTAAGGGAGAAACTGAATTTCCTGAGTCACAGTTTCTCTCATTCCTCCCACAGTTTCAGTCCTCCCCCAGGCACCTCAGGTCTACATCATCCCTAAACCTAAGCAGTGGCTAAAAGCAAGAGAGAGGCAAGATGACAATGCTCAAAAATAAAAAAATAGATAAATAAAAGACATAAATTAGCCCAGCCTTTGATAGGATGGAGGATGGTATGTGTGCGTGCACGTGTGCGAAGCGGAGCGTGCATAAGCATTCTGGTGGATCAGCAGAAATGCCCAATGCAATAAACCAGCTGGTTGTGATTTGGCTGACGCAACTCCGGTTGGAAGGACGGTTCTTTTATCTCCTCCTCCAGTTGCTGCACGCATCTGCTGTTTGTCCGTGTCACTGCGCGTGGATTGTGGCCCAGCAGCTTTTATGCCACCGGCATTCTGACTTTCTTCTTCACTGATGAGAACCAGAGCAGCCAGCAGACTCCTACAGAGGACTGGTAAATAAAACAACCACTCTCTGGAACCGTTCGGTCTCTTGGAAGTTGTTTCATTAGTTCATAGGAAAGTCAGGGTTGGTTTGTGTTAGTCCATGCCACAGATCATTATCTCTTCAAAACACAAAACTAGTTTGTTTTACGTGGTTCTCAAACTGAAGTCCAGATGTACAGCCAGCAACAGCTGCTGATCACAGAAAAGAACCAGTGTAACATACAGGAAACATAAGAGCTTCCTAAACACACGGTGGTCCTAGATTCTGGGGAGGGGGGTATTTCTTGTCTGGGTTGGCTTGCCTGAAAGATAAGCACAATCTCCCAGCATTGCAGAGATTCATCATCCAGATGAGCCAAGATTTCTTATTGCCACCTCGACGGCCTCTTCATTCCTACTAATCGAGCATCTGGAAGACAAGCTGCCAAATAAATGCTGAACCATCAGATTCCAAAGATTTTAGGAGACTTATTTACTGCCTTAAACAGATTTTCTGATAAAGCTTCCCCTCTACAGCAGCAGGTTTGTCAACAATTCCTGCAGAGGTTCATTTTATAACAGAATGGTATTATTTTAGTAAAATCAAATTATCATAGAACACTTTCAGGAATTAAATTACTAAGCACGCCTACACAAAAACAAACTTTATTACTTCTTTACTCCTCATTTTACAGTGAGGAAACTAAAGCACAGAGCAGTTAAGTCATTTACCAAAAGTTACAAACTAAAGAGTGAACTAAAAGTGATGAATGTTTATGCTAGGGCTGCCATAGAGACTTTTTTGGTTGATTTTGGTGAAGTTGCTTAGTTTTGAGAATGGGGCTCTTTTTTTGGTTGTAGTCCAGCAGTGCAGTTTTACCCAGCAAGAAGCTACACATCAACTCTGGCTCTGCTGGGACAGGTTGCTGATGATGATGCCCCCCAAGAGGCTGGCAGAACACCAAGAAAGATAGCATCTTCTACAGAAACACATCCTACCTTCAGGAAGCAAGACACATCTTCACTTCCGAGATCTTCACAACGTCAGGGCAAATGTTTCTTGCACTCGAATTCAAGACTGAAGCTCATTTTGCCTTTTAGAGTCAAAGAATGGTGACTCTTCTGCTTTTTCCCCCGGAGAGGTTTTATTCCAACTCAGCCGTGACATCTCTAAAAACCTGCTCATTTTGTAATTCTTTGGTCTCTTAGGAACTGTTTCACTAGCTCATAGAAAAGTCACAGCTGATTTGCTTTAGTCTATTCCACAGACCATTAGCTCTTCAAAATAAAAATACATTTCTCTGTGTGTCTGTGGGGAGGCAGTAACAAGGACAAGCACAAAGACTGGAAGACACAAGTCTGTCACAAGTGAGTGGTGTTATTTTTAGTTTCTTGACATTGCATTTTGCAACCCGTTTGACTACAACCATTACCAAGGTCTGCAAAAGCGTTCATTAAACCAAGCACATTTCCTTTGCTTAATTGATGAACAGGGACACGGGCAGACACGGAAGGACCTCGTATAGCATCTTGAGCCAACTGAAGACATTTCTTGCAGAAATCCACATAAAACAGCAGGCAATGCTCAGTCAAATATAATTATAAATATATCCTATACTTTTCAAGATTCCTCTTAGAAAACCTTGTGGCCAAAATGGCTAGGAATAGATCTTTATCAATTGCCACCTCAACAACACTGAGTCTAGAAACTGAATCTAACTTTCTGTTATGAAAGATGATAACATAATGAACTCAAACATCAGCATACGCTTCCCGTTTCCTCTAGCCATGTCTAATGCATATTTATAACCAACTGGAGGTAAAAGTTTATTTTAAGCAGGCAAAGAATTCCAATATTCAGTCAATATTCATTAAGACCAGTTTATGAATGTGTATTTTCAAGATTAAAGTTACCTAACCCTGTGATACCATCTGGTATCCTTTATTTTCCTTGCCCCCTTTTCCCCTGCCCCACCTCCCCCCAGCTTTTTTCACCAGCAAAATGGAAGATGGCACCAGCCAGCCTGGCAGGCTACACCGAAACCGGTACGCATTAAGACAGGAAATACAGGTGCACAGGTTTTTTTTTCTAACTGTTATCTAGAAGGGAAGTTAGACTTAGCAGCCCCAGGAAGCTCTCCGTCTGGCGCTGACTACCAGCAACAAAATTCTCTAGACAACGTGTTAGGTTCTTCAGAGGTGGAAGGAGCAAGAAGTGGTATGGCGTGTTGTTCACTAGCCACATAACCTTGGATGCTATCACAGTGAAGTTTCACAACACATATGATCTAACTACTATGTGGATAAGTTCACTGTGTATCTCTATATTGATGTTTTAAAAAACAAACAAGCAAACAAGAAAAAAAAAAAAGGCTTATTACTGCTTTGCATGTACAAATAATTTACCAGATCACCACTGTAGGACAGATTTTCTGAATGCAGCCTTCTAACTTGTATTGCAACAATTTATCAGGAGTGACTGATAATCTGCTCAGCGCTTGGTCTTTCACAGTTAGAGATACTGCTTCAAAACAGTATCAAGAGCACTTGTTCACTTCTGAGAACCAGTTATGTGAGGTAGCTTAAGCAATCTTATTCTTGAAAAGGAGTCAACGCCAAATGCCACTGACTTATTCCACCATTTCTCATCAATGCAGCAAACTCCATCCACGCAGCTGAAGCTGATCTGCAAGTAGGGCCCTGCAGCCAGAGGGCACCCACCAGCAACACACCATCAGAGAGACACTCTTGTTTGAAGCCCTTTGAAGTTTCACTGGAATGAGGAATCGTGGCCCAAAGCGGTATTTCAGTCCACATCCAAAAATGCAACCGTGGAGAACAAGCAGAGAAAAGGGGCAAAACCCGCATGTGCGATTATTAAATAGACTCCTTTCTCTTACATGAAAGTAAACTTACTAGTTAGTTTACTTTTTTCGTGGCTAACTTTCTGCACGTAATGTTTTCCCCATCACATCTTTCCTCCTGTTATGCTGTTCCAACATACATCAGCCGTTCTAGCTTTGCACAACCACTCAATGTCAAATTATAACACGCTACACTACTGCAGTCTTCTTTCTTGTACAATACACACCATCACAGATGATAAATCATCTCATTTGCAGCCCAACAGAATTTTGCATAGATGTTTCTAGAAACGGGTGCAACTCCTATATCAGAATTAATTTGATTTGCAACTTTTAATTATATTAATTACCATGCCTTTGAGAAGGCAGCATCAGAACACCAATGTCATATATTACTTCAGTCGCGATGGGAGTGTAATAAAAGCTTTGCTTCTCTGTTGAGCAACATACATCCAACACACGCATCCACGGGGACAGGTGTCACACAGAAACGCAGCAGACTCTTTCAGGAGAGAGTTTTCTGACTGTTCAAACCGGGGATTTCTTCAGTGCCTTGGACAAGCAACACTCCAGGGCTGCATCTACTGCACTTTGCTCAGGCTGAGGGGATCCTGGAGAGTGACTGACCCAGGGCACCATCACCCCAAGCTGCTGGGCCACCTCCCTGAACCAGGGACAGCTGGCACGAAACAGGAGAAGAAATTGAAGAGCAGATTTAGATTGGATATTAAGAATAGGTTCTTAACTAGGAGGGTGGTTGAACACTGGAACGGGTTGCTCAGGGAGGTGGTTGAAGCCCCTTCCCTAGAGATATTCAAGGTGAGGCTTGACAAGGCCTTGGGCAACCTGGTCTAGTTGGGAGTGTCCCCGCTGACTGCGGGGAGGTTGGACTAGATGACCCTAGAGGTCCCTTCCAGCCTGGACCATTCTATGAAACAAGACGGATGGGGACAAGGGTACAACGTGTATGCGTGATGCTCGGTTAACAGAGGAGGCCCAAGGAGACTATTGCAGCAACCTCAGTTTACAAGAAGCCATGAGACCTCCTAAATTGCGCTTTCAAAACCTGCTGTCCCCAACAGCTTTTGGAAGATTATGGGAGCACAGCATTGGGTTAAGCTCATGTTTGTGATCTCTCATCTCATTTTGTGCCTACGGCCTAATCAAAAGGAGTATTCCAGGTCAACAGCTTCCAAATTAATCCCCCCAAATAAAATAAAATTAAAAAAAAAATTCCACTGGATCCACTGAAACATTTTATCTGGGCCTGTAAGACAACACGGGGCTGTACTGAGTACCGGAGTGCACTTTGGACATCTTCAAGTAAAGAGGTAAAATATTTTATTAGTCTATCTGCCACATCAACATTTCAAATGTGCTTTTATGAGTTCAGCCCAGATACCAAGAGCCTGCACTTATTTCTCATGCTTTTAGCTTATTAATTTAGCAAGCGGTAGATGTCTTTTCTCAGAAGAGTACAGCGTACTTTGTCCACAACAGTACTTTTTAGAAACTTAATAGAGAAAAGGAGTATTCTTTACCATACAAAATTCCAATCTTTAATAAACTGGCAAATTATTTCCTGCAACTATTAAGGAACTATTTAAGAACAGAAATAGGAGACAAGGATGAAGAGAAGTGGCACATCTGGTCTGCAAAATAAAGTCTTTGAGAAGAACTACTAGAAGTAAGAGAAACAGGGGGAAAAAAACGTGAACTTGTATGGAAAAACAGCAGAAGGCATATTGCCAACAGATGGCGAAGAAGTCATACACAGAAAAGGAAAACAAACTTGAAAGCATACTCAGTTTTGAGGACTTGAGAAAAAACAAAACCAAAGTTAACTCTTTCCCAATCACAGATTCACTGGTTAAAAAAAAAAAGGAGTTGCATCCGCTTAGCACTTAGAAAACCAGTTGTAATTTCTGGGTTCTAAAATGGAGGCATCCAAAATTAGCATCTGTCTATGAAAGTGTTGGTCCCCTCTTGAAATCACTTCCTTTCCCCACACACACAATCTTTTTTGGGTGGGTTTTAATTATTTCCCACATTAGCCTGATGCACTGGAAAATGGCTGATGTTTTAAAGGGCCATGTTACCATTCATTTCAATACCTGTTTAAAAAGGTGCTTCCTCTCTGAAGCCTTTCTGCTGTAGCTTCTAACACGAACTGCCACAGAAACTGAGAGCAGGGACGGGCACACGCAGAGCTTCTGAATGGAAGTTACATTCCATGTTACTCCCCATGTCCGTACCGACAATCCAGGTTTCAATCTCAATTTTGGAAGCAGGGATTTTTATTATTATTGGGGTTTTTTTATTTTTTTTACACTGCCTATTTAACAGCACTCGCTGATAAAAGAAGTTTGACGTGCAATACTGAAATTATTATTGGGGGTGCATTTTGTGGTTGGAAATAAACAGCTAAATAAAAATTCCAGCTTAATAAGATGCCCATATGGATGCCCATGGCACAATCCCGTCAGAACTCAAAGGAACTATTTTAAAATGTCAAAAGTAACTAGCTTCTGTATAAGAGACATAGAAGCAGTTTTCTACAACTCTGTATCTTCACCCAGCAAGTTTCCTTCTCCTAGTTTGCATACCTTGCAAGACCTATTCAGGAAGTTGACGCATCATTGCTGCAAACCCAAGAGAAACAAATACACCAGATTTTATCTTCTCCTAAAATACATCCATTTTACTGCAGAAGTTTCAGTAGCTAGACTTTAAATTGTTCATCTCCTAGTTTCTTGTAGACACTGCAAGTTGCCACAAAGTAGTTTTCGAACTCAAGTTTCTCCTTGCCCTTGCTTTCCTTCCTCAGGTGTACATATTCTCATGTACACTCTGGTTAAGGCACTGTGAAAAAAACTTATTATCACAACCAAGGACAAAAAGCCTAAATTCCCCATTTGTAACACTGAATCTAAGCTGCCACTTGAAAGTTAAAATGAGAGAGTGACCTACTGCTAGACAACAGCAATAATGGAGCACAAGCATAAGGAACTGTTCACTCTGTAAACTCCAAACAATTCCAAATTCTATACCCCCTTGACCTCAAAGGGCATTTAATGCTGCATAATATTTTAAGTAGGACCTTTTTAAATAAGAAAAAGAAATAATAATAAAAAAAAAAAATCACAAACCATTGTGGTTCAAAGTCTGCCGAAGCAGTAGCTTTGAATTTTGACTACATGAGACACAAAAATGCTACCTTAAGTTGAAGCTTTAGGAGTTGCTGGGATGAGCAGAGGGGCATTCAGGACAGGCTGTTCCAGGATGGAGACAGCCAAGCGCCTGTGGGCACATCACCTGATGCTGCACAACTCTATTCAAGCGAGGGAAGTTTTGCTGTGAACACACTCACTTGATAATAAGACACCTGTAGGTTCATTTATTTCACTGTCTGCTGTGGTTTCAGTCAACCATCCACACTTATGAACAAGAAATTCTTCATCAAGAAAATAAAATAATAAATAAAAAAAGCAGTGACAGAACAAGAGTACTTATTTACACTGAAGCCCACAGAAGACCTCATAAGGCATATAGTCCATTTGTGACTCTTGTAAGAGCTAACTGGTTGTTTTCAAAGGGGAAAAAACCACCACCAAACCACTACCATCTCCACAACTTTTTCTAGAGCCACAGATGTAAACACAACAAATAGCATGAACAGCCACATCTTATACATTGACTTGACAAAAATACAATGCATTCTTAAACCACGGGGACAATTCCGGCTTAATTTACAACACAGCCTTTAAAAAACTTAATCTGCCACCAAGCGCTTTCTATTTATTTGACTACAGCAGACATAGTTTAGAAGTCAGGAAAAAAAAATTATATATATATATATAAATCCCCCACATGAGGAAATTTATCCTAATATTAAGCTTTTGCACCCAAACAAAACCAACAGGCACCAGCGCTGCTTCTTTGCACCAGCAAAGGCACCTCGTCAGCACTTTAGGAGGGGGCTTCCTGGTGGGGCTGTCGTTCTTGAACTTGTTAAAGCACTTGTGCGTTACACGTCTGACCAGTTAAACACTTCCTGCATATTTATTTTTTTGTTAATTATACGTCAAGGCCTGCAAGCCCGGAACGACTCCCACCCCAGGACACAGCACTCCCAACACCCTCCAGAATCTGTGGCCCAACTGCCACTGTCATAGATTTCTCTGG